>CM051262.1:29495711-29895711 GCA_027921565.1 Artemia sinica
TTTTTTGAATAAAAACATTTTCAGTTTTTCAATTACAAAACTAATTAGGCTGACAACTGAAAAATGGACATAAAATTTAAGAAAGGAGGACACAAAGTGCATTGTCGAATGGAGGGCTAGTAGTTGAACCCTTGGGGTAAGAAGAAAATATTTAGCCATGAAGCAAGGGCAGAATGTCCTTACTTTTGGTCTATCTGTGGAGATATGGATGAGGTTGTGACTCATGTGATGGGTGAGCGTGGAGAATTGAGCGAGTAGCGAAAGGAGAGTAGACGTTTGATGAAAGATGGCAGGCGAGTATAGTGAAGCATGGGTGCTTTATAAGTTTTGAAAATTAGGACGAAAGGAGAAAAAGGCCGAAAAACACTGTTCGTGTGAGTGTACATTTTTTTCTGTACAACGGAAATTAAGCTAAGCTAATCAAGTTAAAAATGTAGGTGTTTATTCAGAATAATTATCAAAGCATGAGTACAAAAATAGCTTATAAAAATCCAAAAAATCATAAACGAAAACAAAATTGCAAAAGAAAAGCAGAAATCTGACATAATAATAACAAGCACGAGTGGGACAAAGGCCAGAACGTATTTACAATTGTGAAAGGCCCAGGAAAACGAAAATGACAGTGAAGAAGGTATAGATGGTGAAATTCAGTGAAGCCGGCCATTTGATAGCTAAAAAGTTGACCAAGCCAGAATTTTATGGTACTATACATAAAAAACGAGCACTTGTGGGTTTTGGGTTTTCTTTGCGCTTTAATGCTGCATTCCTTTGCAATGAAAAATAAGCTAAACTAGTCAAGTCAGAAACGTTTATTTTATGCAGAATAATTTGGCGCTATGAGAAAAAAAAAACTGAAATGAAAAATGAAAAACTGAAACTGAAAATGCAACGTCACGGTAACAGACGAGGAAGAGCCGAATGCCCTGGCGCCGCTCAAGCCAAAAGAAGGTTTTATGCGAGGGCTGAAGGCTAAGTTGCCAATTGTAGTGAGTGAAGTATGCTGAGAGAGCCCATGTTTAGACTATACTCGCAAGGGTTGAAGACGCGAGCCTGTTCGTGAGGGCTAATGAACAAGGTAGTAAGTTAGTCAAATTACATTTTGTAGAATATTAAGAAGCAATATGCAATCTTCTTGTAATGAGTACTAGTGAGCTAAAAACGAACTAAAAAAGGGATCAAGATAAGAGTTTTTAACTGTATTTATGAAACGTCATTCAAGAGCTTAAAAGGGGATCTGAGTTTCAAAAATAAAACGAAACGTAATTAATATTGTAACTTGAATCTTTTACATTAAATATAGTTGTCACCAAAACTTAAACTTGTGGAAAAAATACACAGGTTTATGTAATATTCAGGAGACAGCAAAATTTAACAAAAAAAATGATAAGATTTTATAGAGAGGAGAACGACTCGTCAACTTAAATTCGGAACCAATTTTGAATTTAAGCCTTTCCAATTTATTCTTTCCTGGGGAATAATTCTCAGTAGAGACGGCCTGCCTTCATATTGCCTTGAGCGTCCAATTCTATCAGTGGCCAGGACGACACGACGATAGAATATTGCATTTTCCAATGAAACTTTCCTATTTTCTTTCTATTCCTCCGAGACAAGACTGGGACACTGAATAGTAATGGGAATCTATTGAAGAGGGAAAACTTTTTTCTCGTAAATAAAATAATGAAGAAAGATGCGATGGCAGATATTAAATTGTGAATTGAAAATACATTTTCTTGAAATGTACATTTCTTGAGAAACAAAGAATTTGATTTGTAAGGAACCTGCCAGCACTTTTTTTTATAATCAGTAAAAGAGGTAAAGTCAGGGGTTGGGGGTATATGCATCTGAAGCGTCCCTTAGCCGATCAGAGAAGTTTCGTACAAGACAAATAGTCTTAAAATGGTGAAAAAATAATTTGTTATTTTCAAAGTAATTTTTTAAAGACCTCCATTATATTACGAAATTACTATTTTCAAAGGATATTTTTCTTTTTACATGCATTGTGGCTAGAGAAAGTGATGAGGAAAAACCGATGATAATTCAAAAGACGTTATGCTACAATTTCATGGGAGAAAAAAGTGAATAATACCAAATTTTCAGGCGTCCAACATACGGTAAAACTGATTAGGATGTCAAAAATCTAATTTTCTAAGAAGTTTCGAGTGAAGAAAGGGAATGTAGCACATCTTGCAAGAGAAAAAGCACATCGTACAATATACTATGCAAAACTACATGCTGGATTACCTAAAGAAGACTCATACAAAAGAATTGTTTTGTTTGAGAACTCAACAAACAACAACTACGTGATACATAACACAATCCGCCCAATTCTCTTCCACTCACCAAATGCAGAAGCAAGATAATGGATACGGTTTTTTTTTTCGGGAGTCATTGTACTGAACCAATGGTTCAAGAAGATCAGGAGAGGGCTCATTCGAACGAAAATTAAAAGTTATAATGCCTTTTATAAGGGAAAAAAAAGATTGAAGGGCAACATGCCTCCCTCCAGTGCCCCCTTTTCCCCCAAAAGTATTCGATCGAAATTTCAAGATAGCCATCTGATTCAGCATTATTGAAGGTCTAATAGCATTGCCTTTGGAGATGACAGGGCTCTCCCTAGTCCCTAGGGATAGGGCTCTAAGCTGTGCAATTTCCCCGTTGTTCACGTATAACATTGTTATGGGAAATAAGCGAAGTTTTTTTGGGAGGATTTTTCTGCATTGGGGGGGGGGACAGGAAAAATATTTTGTGGAGAGGAAATTTTCGAAGAGGTTTTTAGGAGACATTTTACGCGGGGGGGGATTCCTGGCATTATTTGAAAACTATCGGTGATTAAATAGAAAAAAAAAACATTAAAAAATTTTTAAATGGTTTTCAAGTGAAAGTAAGGAGGAAAATTCAAACTTAAAACAAATATAAATCATTTTGTATATGAGGGGGGCTGCCTCTTCCTCAGCCCTCGCTTTTTACGCTAAAGTTTGATTATCTGTCACAATTCCTTAAGAAGGACTGCTCAAACACCAGGGCCGTCGAATCTGAATAAGAAGTATTTTTAAAGAACTTTAAGACTTTAGAGCATAAAGCGGGGGTTGAGGAAGGGGAAAGCCCCCACATAATAATTAATGTTTATTTTAGGTTCTAATATTACTCCTTGATTTCATTTGAAAATCATTGTTTTTTCATTCAATTACACTTAATTTGACCCTAAAATATAGATTTTCTCGCTAAACAAACAAGTTGACACAATGCCATATCATTCGTTCGCACAACTACATTGGCAACCAATTTACTCGTCATGGCTGACTATTCAATAATTCTAGAGCCTTTCATTTAGTTCATGCAAGACGTTCGAATTTGTTGGCAAAACTTATTCCTATTATTTATTTATTTCTAATCTGACAATAATTTATTCCAACGTCTGGTCCTGTATATAGAGCAAAATGGAAAGACCTCGTATTTCTCATAAGGTTAGGAATACGTGCATTATAATCAGGCGGATAATTCCTAAAAATTACTTAAAGAACACACAGGAGATTAATATTTATTTGGCTTATAACATTAACCCCAAACGAAGAGTTATATTTGTGACACTCCATATCCTATCAAACAGTTCGTGGTAACGAACTGCAAATAAGGAGCGAAACGGCTCAATAGCTTAGACTCTTGAAAATAGAATTTTAACAACAATAGACACATCAACAGATCCAAATTTTTATGCTGATTCAAAATATAAAAAGTTCATTAAGTTAAATGTTACCCGTCAAAAGTCACGGGGCTGAGAAAATTTACCCAGTTTTAAAAAAAGGGGAAAACACGCCCAAGACGCCAAGCGATCTACGTGAAAATCACACCATAAGATTCAGCATATCAGAGAACTCTGATGTAGACGTTTCAAGCTCCTATATACAAAAGTATGGAATTTTGCGTTTTTTGCCACAAGAAACATCACGAATGCGTGTCTATTTGTTCTTGTTTTGTTTTTTGTATTTATTTTTTTCCCAGGGGTGATCAAATCGAATAAGTGAACCTAGAAGATCGGGATTGTGCTCATTTGATCGAAAATCGAAAGTTTTAGCACCCATTTTAGTAACCAATTAAATAAA
The DNA here is from genome assembly GCA_027921565.1 of Artemia sinica. Classification (NCBI taxonomy): domain Eukaryota; kingdom Metazoa; phylum Arthropoda; class Branchiopoda; order Anostraca; family Artemiidae; genus Artemia; species Artemia sinica. The sequence goes on from CM051262.1 coordinate 29,499,812, forward strand.
AAAAACAAGTTTTTTTAACTGAAAGTAAGGAGCAACATTAAAACTTAAAACGAACAGAAATTATTCGGTATATGAAAGGGACTGTCCCCTCCTCAACGGCTCACTCTTTGCGCTGAAGTTTTTTATTGTTTTAAAAAATAGAGTTGTGAGAAAGAGTCAAACTTTAGCGTAAAGAGCGAGGCGTTGAGGGGGGGGGGACAGCCCCTTTCATATACAGAATTATTTCTGTTCGTTTTAAGTTTTAATGTCGCTCCTTACTTTCAGTAAAAAAAACTTTTTTTTTATTAAATTTCTGAACGTTTTTGAATTGATGCAGGGTTTGATTTTGGCTCACCGTACATGAATAATCAAAACGAAACTTGCATATTAATTTTACTTTTTTGGTTAAATCGCTTTCTCGAAAGCTGTTTAATTTTATTTACGAACGTTTTTAGTTAATACGTAACTTACGAATTAACTTACGTAACGAACTTCTGTATTCATTTATTTTTAATAAGTATATTAGGGGGCTCAACCCCTAGTCAATACCTCGCTCTTTACGCTAAAGTTCGAATTTTGTTCCAATTCTTTAAAAATTATCCCTTAATCACAAAGGCCGTTAATTAGAAAAAATAGCTCTTATGAAAGTATTAAAAAAAACTTTTGCGGAAAGAGTGAGGTATTGACTAGGGGGCGAACCCAATCATCTACGTAATAATTTCTGCTCGTTTTAATTTTTGATGTTGCTCCTTACTTTCAGTTGAAAAACTTGTTTTTTTTTATTTAATTTCTGATCGTATTTTTTTTTTTAAAATAATGCTGGAAAATCCAACGCCCCCTTCATAGCACTTTCCATTCCCCCATGAAAACTTCCTCCATGGAAAGATCCTCCCACGTACCCCCGACCCCCCCCCCCCACTATCAGAAAAAATCTTCCCTGAAAACGTCTGTATACTTCCCAATAACCAATACTATATGTAAACATTGGGCACAGTTCATAACTTGCAGCCCTTCCACCGGAGACTCTGGGGGACTCAGTCATCCTCAAAGACATAGTTATTATATTTTTAGACCATGTTGAACAAAATGGCTAGCTCAAAATTTTGATCTGGTGACTTTGGGAAAAAAAGAGCGTTGGAGGGGGCCTAGTTGCCCTCCATTTTTTGGGTCACTTAAAAGAGCATTAGAAATTTTAATTTTAGTTCGAATGAGCCCTCCCGCGATATCCTAGGATCACTGGGTCGATACGATCACCCCTGGGAAAAAAAAAACACAAAAACAAATAAACACGCATCCTTGATCTTTCTTCTTGCAAAAACTACAAAATTCCACATTTTTGCAGATAGGACCTTGAAACCTCTACAGTAGGGTTCTCTGATACGCTGAATCTGATGGTGTAATCTTCATTAAGGTTCTATGACTTTTAGGGGGTGTTTCCTCCTTTTTCGAAAATCAGGCAAATATTCTCGGGCAAGATTCTCTATAATCAGGTAATATTCTCAAACGCGTAACGATTGATGTGTAGAATTAAACTTGATGTCTTTTGATATATCTATTGGTATCAAAATTCCTTTTTAAGAGTTTCGGTTACCATTGACCCGGGTCAGTCCTTACTTACAGTTCGTTACCACGAACTGCTTGAAAACATTAGAAGGCAGCTAGCCCGCCAGTCTCATACCACTTTTTCTCCAAAGTCGGTAAACTTTGTTCAGCATAGAGGAAAGGTCCAATAACTATGCCTTTGGGGATAACATGACCCCACAAAGGCTAAGGAAAGGGCTGTAATTTACGAAATTTATCCTTTGTTTATGTATAGTATTTGTTGTTGGGAAGTACACAGACTTCCCTTTTTTTTGGGGGGGGGGAGCTTGGGGGTATTTGTTATGGTGAGCATTTCCGTGGGGAGGGAAGTTTCCGGGGGGTGAGCTATCCAGGGTAAGATCTACAGTGGGGAAATTTCCCAGAATTCTTTTACGAAATTCTTTTTATTTGTATTTGCCGACTAAATTTAACATGTGGAGATGTTCGGGGTGAAATTTTCACCGGATTTGGGATTGTCTGGACGGGTTTTTCATGTGTGAATTTCCTAGGGGAGTAACTTTCCACTGGGGGTGGGAGATTTTTGGGAAATCTTCGGGGTTATATCTGGCATGATTTGAACAACGACAAGAAATTAGAGTTGTTTTTTCAAATGAAAGTAAGGTAAGGAGTTTTTCAGGCAGAATCGTCCGCAGGAGATTTACCTGGGGAATTTTCAGCAAGGATGTAATTGTCCGAGGAAAATTTCCAGGGGGGGGGTTGAATTTAAATCAAGCTTGTGGGCTGTGATGAAAAAGTTGAGAGAAAGGAGAAAAAGATTGGAGATGAGTCCAAGGCAGATAGTCTGAGTGAGAGGCACAGCTGGCATAAGCCTTTTTTAGAATTGAATAAAAATGATGTCATTTCACTCGTTGTTAGATAGTCTATCACTCATCCATCCTAGGGCAGAACTAAGGTAGATAGGCATGGAATAAGGGTGGATTTTCAACGATGATGGATTTTTTCGGGGGAATTTCCCTGGGGGGTGGGGGCATTTTGTGCGAGAGGAATTTTAGTTTCAGGAAATTTCTGTGGGAGGAGGGAATTTTCTACGGAGAGAAGTTTTATCTCACGACATTATTTGAAAAGCAATCAGAAATTAAATAAAAAAATCCCCCTCTCATTGCTAACTCTTTAGTAAAATGATAAAGAACTAGTAGAAACACGAACAACCGATAGAACAATAGGATTTTTTTTTTTTTTTTTTTTTTTTTTTTTTTTTTTTTTTTTTTTTTTTTTTTTTGTAAGACGGTGGAACTCAAACTTCAAACGAATATTTGAGGTATAATAATACGGAATTTTTTTGAAATATCAGACATGCAAGGACTTTTAATCAGCATGACTAGAGATTTACAATAGGACTGTGGCTCCTCCAAGATCCTACTACCAACTCTTTTTTCTGAAAGGCAGGCATGTTGCACCTTACTTGAGGCAGAGTCACACAAGGACTTTCCATATGAATTACTGGAGGCACATAAATAGGCCCGTGGTCTTTCCAGCATATCCCGTGCTTTCCACCACCCTTTGGTACAAAAGTATGTTGCATCTCGTTTGAACTAGAATGACGTAAGGATTTTCAATTGGTATGATTGAAGACTAAAAGCGGGCCAGAGTATTTAAATATCTACAAGAACAACATTTTTGTGGTTAATGTGGGAAGTGAGGTTAATAGAAGCAAACCAACGTTCGATGTGAAATGGGGAGTTAAGCAGGGTTGTGTCGTATATCGATTATTGTGATTTGTTTTCTCCTGGAACTCGTCTAGACATAGAATATACAGAGGATTTGGCATCTTAGATGAAAATTTTAGCGAAACAGATTAAGTTTTGCAGTTTTTGAGAGTTCAGTTTGTAAGAATAGAATTGAGAAGTATATGATTACAAGGTTAAGGCGCTTGGATTAGGAACAAATAAGGGTGAAATGGTGATAGTATTTAACGAGAAAATTTGTCAAATGGATATCTTTATTTATGTTGATAGTAGTGTTAGTGATGACTGAGGATATAATAAAGACATGAAAGATAAAATAAGAAGGTGCAGATGTTTCTTCGCAGTATGAAAAATGCTGGGAAGAATAGGAAAAGAAGTCTGCGAGCAAAGATTAGGACACTGGAAGTCACGACAATGACAGTGGTCAAGCATGGCTTCAGAACATGAGTGCTTCGGTAGGCTAAGGAAGATATGTTAAACCTTTCTTCAGAGGGGTGTCTAAGGATAGCTTTAGATAATCATTGGACCAATCGTACATCAAATAAAAACCTGTATGATAATTCTGCCTTCATCCGCTTTCAACAGCTATAATGAAAGGAAAGCTAAGATGGGAAGGCCAAGTTTTATGGGGTAAAGATGATACAGCGCCAAAGAATGTAATTTCTGACCATCCATCTGGGGCCAAACGAAAAACAGGCCGCTCCAGACGGGTAGGGAGTATTTGGAAAAAAGGATTCAAAGGAGATTGGACCTTATTGTGAGGGTGGAAAGAGTGAAGCTATGAATAGATCAGGATGGAGGAGGAGGGCGTGTATGACCTGTTACTAAGAGAAGTGGTAGTAGCAGCGGTAGTAGTATTAGAAGTAGTAGCATATGTATATATATGTGTAGTGATTACCCTTACTTCGTTCGGGCGCCAGCTCAGGCCTTCGGTCCTCGCCGAATGAACCTTGCTTCACTCGGAATTTGGGCTGCCAGGCTTGGCGGCTACGGCACGGATTCTACATTGCATATTATTAAAGCCGTATGTCCTGGAGGTTGTAAACCATGAAATTGCGATAATGCAACATGATTTTATGTTTAAGTTTATCACAGTTTTTCCTCACCTCAAAGCTGCAGAGTTTCTGCAAATACGATTCAAAATGCTGTTGAGCTTGCGTATTAGTGTTCTTCAGGTTTAACCCCTTTACTTTTTTTCCTAATTATACATAATTGCCCCTCAAATCTTAGCAGTGTGAATCTACAAAGGATGGTTATCCGTATGGATTATCCAAATCATTTTCACGTTTGTCACTATCCTTTCAGTCTAGTAATAAATCTCTCAGTGAGAATACCACCAAACTTTTCGGAGAGGATCAAATTTTAAAAGTAAGAGTTTCTAACTTCAACCCATTTTCGTCGTATACTTACGCTTTTTTTCAAGCCAAACAAAGTGTCTTTGGCTAAAATAAGTTAAAACTCCCCTGCTACATGTAGTTTAATGAGTAGCCACTCGAAATTTGTACCCACTCTGCAGGTGTGGGCTCCCTTCTATGCTCGCATCTCAATGTCCAAATACCCTCATTAAGTGATCAACAGTCCCGAAAAATTAGGAGTCAAGTGGTCTGTATTTCTCATCGACATCTAGCCACTTGATTTAAGCAGCTGGATCTTTCTTTCCACTTTTGTCCAGAGTCAATCTTCTGGTTGATTGAACCACTGAGTGAGTAATTTGGTGGTTTTCAAATAAATAAGAATAGAAATCTAGGGATATAAACAATGGTATAGAAGAATAGAACTTGGTTGAATAGGGGTTTATAATGGCAGAAAGTAATTATTCGAGCTAGCCTTATTATTTTTATTTCCTTATTTCTTGCGTTTTTAATTCATTCGTAACTGTCTGTAATACCAAATTTCAGAAAAGGCAACAAATATTATTTAAGTATAAACATTATTTAAGTGAAATAATTGACATCGATTTAATGTCTTTGGTTAAATTGTTCTCAGAGAAGTTTTTCCTTTCATTTGCCTTGTCTTAGTTATCTGGCCAAATCAGTCGGAGAACGGCGAGCTTCAGTGTTTTAAATTTTCCTGACTTTCAGTAGTGACGAGCTTCAAATCAACGGCGAGCTTCAATGTTTTTAATTTTCCTGATTTTCCTTAGTGACGAGCTTCAAATCAACGGTGAGCTTCAATGTTTTTAATTTTCCTGACTTTCCTTAGTGACGAGCTTCAAATCAACGGCGAGCTTCAATGTTTTTAATTTTCCTGACTTTCCTTAGTGACGAGCTTCAAATCAACGGCGAGCTTCAATGTTTTTAATTTTCCTTAGTGACTTATTCAATTTAACTGTGACTACTTAGAACATGCAGGCGCGTACGTGACAATCTATTTAGGCGACTTTTTTTTAGGTGAGGAGAAAATCTAAAGAGCCTTTTTAAGCTACAAATATTAGAAACTATCAACGGAATTGGTCGATTGAGTTAGCTGGATCTTGTAATGTAAATAGTGGTGCAGCTTGGTAGGAAATGGCGTGTAACAAAAATTAATTGGAATTGGTCATCAGGTGGCGGAGACTGGACAAATGAAATAATCAGAAAATTGAATTCACATGGACTTGCCTGGTAAATTGGGCAAGGGGCTCCACAAAACTGTGGTTCAAAACAGGGAATTTCAATGACCTTTACGTCATATGATGACATTTCGTAATTTCCTTCAGAGGAGTAAGTAAACAGTAAAAAGGGAAGCATGCTACATTCCGTGCTTGACTCATAGCTAAATCTTTGATGTGGAATACACTTGTGAAAACAGTATCACTGCTAAATTAATTTTGAAATCAGGAACTATATATCGTCATTACAGAAGCAATAAAACGAGCTTTAACTTGCAAACAAGGACTTGAGACAGCTTAATCGATACTGAAACTAAGAAGTCATGTCATTGACAAGTTGGGTATCCAGGTCTTAAAGTTAGCCAACGCTATGGAACTGCTTTGATTCTGTTGCTTTAGCTCGTAAGTAGTTAAAAGACCAAAATAGGGGCAAAATCATTAACAGAAAACCTCAAACTTTGCATCTCTAAATTACTTGCTGTGGTTAGACATGGATATAATCATTCATGCACCAGCTCATGGTCAAAGCAACAGTTCTTGCTGAATAGCTCTAAGATGACCAAATCAATCCGATGACTGCCAACAAAACACTGTAGGCTCACACAGCAGCATAAAAACCAAAGACGATTTCTGAATTGCGCATCGTCCAAAAATTCCACCTCCTCTTTTACAAATGTGGCTCCAAATTCTGAAACTGGCTCAATGGATAACTGTTAATTGTTCTTTATAATTGTTCGGAACTCTGTGATGTCCTCAGAGTCACAGTAGGTAATAGCCTTGATGATACAATCCAGATCAACTCCTACTACTACTACGACTATTACTAACAACTCACCACAGCACTAAGCCGCCCGAGGCCAACACAGCTACGCACGCTCCTCCTCTATCCCAATCTATTCAAAGCCTCTCTTTTTACACCCTCCCACGAAGTTCCCATTTCCTTTAGATCTTTCTTTATGACGTCCTCCCACCCCAGAGGAGGACGACCTGTTTTCCGTTTAGCCCTAGACGGTTGGCCAAAAAGAACAATCTTCGGCAATCTGTCATCCTTCTGGAACCCGGAGATAGGTATCAAAGCCCTCTCAGAATAGAATATTTTTTCGAGGAAAAATGTCAAGATTTCACTTAAATTATATTCGATAAAAGGCCCCCGAATACTTTTTGGCCCGGAGTGGGATTTTGATTGGTACTATTTTCAGTTATACCGTTTTTAGGCTCTATTCGGCTGTACAGACATATTTCCTTTTTTTTCCAAAACATATGTCATCCAAAGACAAATCAGTTTTTCATAAGACCTAATGAAAAATATTCGCCTTTAATTATACGTTGGAAAATAAGCAATAACAAGAAAATTAGTGAAAATGAGAAAATTTTGTCTAATCGGCAATAAATCTTCATAATGTTAACTATGTTTATGTCAAATGCTTTCAAATTTACTAAAAATCTAAAATCTTTGTGAAAATGAAGAATCTGAAAATCTTTGTGAATATTTACGAATTTGCCAATTCAAAAATTTGTCAGTACACTAAAAAACTGCTAAAAAAGACCGATTGATTTTTAGAAATCTCAATAAGGCGCACGTATTCAACACCTCCATATAAAATGAGATAAAACAAAAAGTTAGTAATGGAAACGTCCTTGTAAAACCGTAAAACTAAATTAAAACTCACAAATGGATTTATTTTAACTATCTTGTTTTTGTTTCCTGCGATTAGACCCCCGCGCCGCGCCGATGAGGGAAGACCGGCGGCGACGGGGCCAAAATAGCGCGCCACCGCCGCGTCGCCGGTAAGATGTCTGCGGCGCGATCAATGTTGACCGCAAACATTAACGTTTTCATCAGTCTTTCTCAAATCATAGCTTAAATTTACAACAGATTTGAGTCTATTCATGAGTTCAAAAATTCACAAGTCGCTGGCTGGAAACTGATCTTCTTCGTTATTCATTAAGAGAAGTAGAAATCCGGTAGAAACGAAATGGCTGTGGCGTTTCAGAACCCTTGCATAATACGAGTAGTTGAAGTATCTATTAGCTATGTATTTTTAACATAAATAATTATCAAAACTAGTAGTTTTTTTTTCATCGAGCATTACTGCATACAAAACTTCAAATACCGTATCACAAAATTCGTCAGTTATCAGAGGCAACGCTATAGCGTTGCCTATAGTAAAGGCCATACGGCTCCAATGTTTTATTATTATTATTATTTCCCCAGAGGCACTCCATATAGAAGAGGTCGTCGTAGAAACTTCAAAGCGGGCTCATTCAATTGGAAATCGAGAGTTCTAGTGCCCTTTTTAATAGTCGAAAGTGATTGGAGGGCAACTTGCCCCCCCCACGCCCATCATTCCCCCAAACACATCCAATCAAAATTTTGAGATAGCCATTTTGTTCAGCGTAGTTGATTTCTAGATAGAAAATATGTTTTGAGGAGGACACTCCGGCACAACACTCAGGGTAAGGGTTTTAAGTTATGTCCTGGGGGCATATAAGGTTTTTATAGAAAGCGTTGTCGTAGAAACTTCAAGAAGGACTCATTCTATTGTAAATTCAAAGGACCAGTGCCCCTTTTAATAGTCGAAAGTGATTGGAGGGCAACTAGCCCCCCCACGCCCATTATTCCCCCAAAAACATCCAATCAAAATTTGAGATAGCCATTTTGTTCAGCGTAATTGACTTCCAGATAGAAAATATGTTTATGAGGAGGTCACTCCCAAACAACCCTCAGGGCAAGTGTTTTAAGTTATGCCCTGCGGGCACATAAGAATTGGAAGCGTTGTCGTAAAAACTTCAAAAAAGGCTCATTCGATTGGAAATTCAAGAGCTAGTGCCCTTTTTAATAGTCGAAAGTGATTGGAGGGCAACTAACCCCCTTCTCACGTTCACCTTTTCCCCAAACACATCCAATCAATATTTTGAGATAGCCATTTTATTAAACGTAGTTTTAAGTTCTGGAAATGAGGTCTTTGAGGATGACAACTCCCCCACAGCTCTCAGGGCAAGGGTTGTAAGTTATGCCCTGGGGTATATAAGGTTTTGTATAGACAACGTTGTCGTAGAAACCAGCTTTCAACCAGGTCCCCGCCCCCCAAACCGTTTTTTCCCAAATGCATCCAATAAAAATTTTAAGATAGCTATTTTGTTAAAAATAGTCCAAAGATCATATAACAAAAATTTTGGTGTCGACACAATCCCCCAGGGCCCGGGGCAGGCTTTGTAAGTTATGCCCTGGAAGCATATATGGGTCTTTTGGAAGGGATGCTCGTATTAACTTCAAAGAGGGCTTATTTGATTGGAAATTGAAAGTTCTAGTTCACTTTTTAAGAGTCAAAAGAGATTGGAGGGCACCTAGCCACCCCTCCACGCCCTTTATTTTCTCAGACCCATCCAATAAGAACTTTGAGATTGTTTTTTTTAATAGCTCAAAGACCATATAACAAAAACTCAGGGGTTACCACAGCAATCCAGGGCCCGAGGGCAGGTGTTGTAAGTTATGCCCTGGGGAAATATATGGTTCTTATTGAAAGGGATGCCCCCACATGCCCTTTTTTCCCCAAATGCATTCAATAAAAATTTTGAGATAGCCATTAAGTTAAAAATTGCTCAAAAGTCAGATAATAAAAACTCAGGTGTCGTCACCCCCCCCCCCCAGGGCCCGGGGGTAGGCGTTGTAAGTTATGCCCTGGGGCATATATGGTTCTTATTAAAGGGATGCTCGTATAAACTTCAGAGAGGGCTCATTTGATTGGATATTGAAAGTTCGAGCTTACTTTTTAATAGTCAAATGAGATCCAAGGGCAGCTAGCCCCCCCCCCACGCCTTCTTTTTCAAATCCCATCTGATTAAAATTTTGAGATAGACATTTTGTTAAAATAGTTCCAAGGTCGGATAAGAAAAAATCCGGTGTCAATAGAACCCCCCAGGGCACAGGGGAAGGCGTTCTAAGTTATGCCATAAGGGCATGTATGGTTCTTATGAAAGGGATGCTTGTATAAACTTCATAGAGGGCTCATTTGATTGGAAATTGAAAGTTCTAGTTCACTTTTTAAGAGTCAAGAGAGTTAAACTAGTCCCCCAACACTCTTTTCCCCCAAACTCGTCCGCTACAAATTTTGAGATAGCCAGTGTTTTGGAAATTGTTCAAAAATTAGATAACAAAAGCTCCCCCAGAGCCCAGGGGATAGGCGTTGTAAGTGTTGTCCTAGGGGCGTATATGGTTCTTATGAAAGAGTTCTTTGTATAAAACTTCAGAGGGGGCTCATTTGATTGGAAGTAGAAAGTTCTAGTTAAATTTTTAAGAGTCAAAAGATATCCTAGGGCAACTAGCCCCCCCCCCCACCCCACACACACCCATTTATCCCCAAGACCATCCGATAAGTTTTTTATAATAGTCATTTCATTAAAAATCGTTCAAAGGTCAGATGAGAAGAATTCCTGTGTCGACGGAACCCGCCAGGGCCCGGAGGCAGGCGTTATGAGTAATGCTCTAGGGCATATAAAGTCCTTATGGAAGGGATGCTCGTATAAACTTTGGAGAGGGCTCATTTGATTGGAAATTGAAAGTTCTTGTTCCCTTTTTAAGAGTCAAAAGAGATCGGAGGGCAACTAGCTCCCCCCTCCTCCACGCCCTAAATACATGAGATAAAAATTTTGAGACAGACATTTTGTTAAAAATAGTTCAAAGTTCTGATAACAAAAAACTCTGGTGTCGACACAGCCCCCCAGGGCCCTAGGGTAGGCGTTGTAAGTTATGCCCTTGGGGCATATATGGTTGTTATGAAAGGGATGCTTGTATAAACTTCCTAGAGGGTTCATTTAATTGGAAATTGAAAGTTGTGATTTACTTTTTAAGAGTCAAAAGAGATTGGAGGGCAGCTAGCCTCTCCACACACTCCATTTATTGTTTTCCCAGAGGCACTTCATATAGAAGGGGTCGTCGTATAAACTTCAAAGGGGGCTATCTCGATTGGAAATCAAGAGTTCTAGTGCCCTTTTTAAGAGTCAAATGTGATCGGAGGGCAACTAACCACCCCCCCCCCCCAGAGCCCTTTTTCCCGAAATACATCTGATAAAAATTTGAGGTAGCCATTTTGTTAAAAATAGTTGAAAGATCATATAACAAAAACTCCTTTACGTATGGTCATTTCGTTAAAAATAGTTCAAAGGTCAGATAAGAAAAACTCCTGTGTCGACACAATCTCCCCCCCCCCAGGGCCATGGCAGTTGTTGTAAGTATTTCTCTGGGGGCATATATGGTTCTTATGGAAGGTATGCTCGAATAAACTTCAGAGAAGGTTCATTTGAATGGAAATTAATAGTTATAGTTCATTTTCTCAGAGTGAAAAAAGATCGGAGGGCAATTAGCCCCTCCCGCCCTCCACGCCTTTGGGTGTATCGCATGGATAAACCCATCCGATAAAAATTTCAGGTGACCATTTTGTTAAAAATAGTTCAACCATAAGTGCGTAGCTGTGTTGGCCTCAGGCGGTTTGGTGCTGCGGTAAGTTGTTAGTAGTAGTATAAGATATTAAAACTCCAGGGTCGACACAACCCCCCAGGGCCTAGGGACAGGTGTTGTAAGTTATACTCTGTGGATATATATGGTTCTTATAGAAGGGATACTCGTATATGCTTCAGAGAGGGCTCATTTGATTGAAAATAGAAATTGCATACAGTAAAGAGCCAATGACGCAGTAGGTTTTAGACTTTTACAGTGAGAGAAGGAGGTCATACCCAAACTCTTGTTTGTGGTGATTTTTGCTCGTTTCAAGCTTGATTTGCATATTCAATTTAAGTTTCACTCGTTTTAAGTACATTAATATCTATTGTAGGTTTGTTTGCATTGATTGTTTATTTAATTTCTGTTCGTTTTAAGTTTCATTTGTACTTCAATAGGAAAATATTTTTTTCGTATTAAGCTTGATTTTCATATTCAATCTAAGCATTACTCGCTTTAAGATATATTTCTTCATTTATGTAATTACTTGTTGTATGTTTTTGCTATGATTGTTTATTTAATTTCTGTTCGTTTTGGGTTTCATTTATTCTTTAATAGTAATTTCTTGTCGTTTCGAGTTTGAATTTTAAAAGGTATTTGTATCTGCTGAGTTTAAGTTTAAAATGGTCTTTACTTTTCTTTGAAAAACTTATTTTTCGGAAAGATTTTTTTTTTAATTAATCTGGGTAAAAACTTTGAATATAACTTTGAATTAGAAGCTTAATTTTTTCATAATGCCCTTCGCCGATATCTGTTTTGTCACCTTTAAAACAGTTGAAATGGGCGACTTTGATATTGATTGTTTTTTTTTCCTCTTTTGGATTCCTAAAAAGCCTTCTTGTATTAAAAACCGGTTTTCAATAACAATTTAAAAAACATGCATTTTAAAGTTTTTTTGGCTTCTTTATAAAATATATGTCATGTAGGCTAAGGCGGAACTGCTGCTTTTATATTGCTTTTGGCTGCTCTTTTGGATATTATTCATTTTTTTCTTTTGGGGATTCATTCCAAATTATAAACTCATAAACACCTAATATCAGTCGAATTATAAACTGCATCTAAAAGGTGTAAATTTATCAAATTGAAAAATACATGATGAACACTTCACATGAGAACACTTCAATTACAATGAAACAAAAAACACTTAATGGTTTATTCGGTATGAAGTAGAATTAAGTGCCAGCTATTTTTTTAGGTAAAAAAGGAAAAGCTCATCCGTTTTAAATGTAATTAAATGAAATAATATGCACACTGAAGTAGCTAAGATGTTGAGATTTTCTTCCTAGTTCGTCACTTTTAATCCAAGCAAAATGTTAGGAGACTTAGTATCAGTTATTGAGTTTAAGCTTTGATTTCCAAATGCTCACAAAAATTACCAAATTTAAGAAAGTCGCAACAATAAGTCACCTGTGGTCAAGATACTCAAAGACTCCTTTTTGATCCCCAGGCTCAAAGCTTCTGCTATGGTCATATCCATGGAAATCTCCAAAGAGTTTCTTTTTAAAATAGCTTTCAAGCGTAGTTAGGGGTATTTAGCCTTTTTTGCTTTTCTTCAAAGCTTTGAAAAAAGTGCTATAATATTCCAAGTGTTACATTTGTTATATTTTTGCATCTTTTTGGTAATCATTTGTGGGGTGATCGAATCTTCTAAACCACTGTAGATACGTTAGAACGTTGCAACATCTAGTATCCTGAGGTCATTAGACTGTCAAAGACTCCCCCTTGAACCTCCCGAATTGAAAGCTTTTATGACCTGGCCTTTTAATCTAACTTGGGCACTGGACATAGGGCGCTATTGTCACTCGAGCGCAACGTTAGGTGGGGATGTCGATATCGCTTTCGTCGCACCAATTCGTTTTAGTGTGAATCTGCCTCGTACTTATGAATGAACGTTTTCAAAGTAAACCCGTTTCGTCAATAAAGAAAAAACGGGTTGGACGCAAATGTCCCTTTCCCTTTGGACGATAAAACTATACAAGTGCTGTATCAAGTAGAAATAGATTCGCCGTTGCCGTGGCATTCAATAAGATCCAAAGAATCTAATTAAAAGGGAGCACACACAAAAGCTGTTTATTAACGTTAAACAGCTTAGTGTTCCTTGAAAAACAAATTGAGAGTATGAGTAAAGGGGGTGCAAAAACAACAACAAAAATGTCAAAATTATTCAGATATACCTCAAATTATTGGAAAACTGAGTCATAGATTCGCCGTGGCATTCAATAAGATCCAATGAATCTAATTAAAGGGGAGCACACACAAAAGCCAAATTAGGCCAGTAGCCTATGAGAAATCGCAAAATACCAAAGACAATGAACAAGTCCTAATGGGGTGCCCTGGGTCTATCAAACTATTTCAATGGTTTTCCAGGGAATTTGATATCATTTTCTTCTGTCTCCACTTTAAATGGAAAAAATAATTATCTTTTTGGCATCCCTGCTTTCAATAAAAAAAGAGGTATTATCACTTAAAAATCATAGCCTCCTATCCCCCCCCCTATAGGCAATAATTTGCAATTTATTTATGAATCATATTTTCGAGTAACTTCTTCAATCTTTAATTCCCCAACCTTATACATATCTTAGTCTATAGCTAAATTTTGTCTCAATAGAAGGTTTTTTTTTTTTTTTTGGGGGGGGGGGGTAAAAATGTTTCAGAAAGAAGACTGTATTTTTCTATCTGGCGTTCAACAATTGAGCACTAAACATTAAGAAATTCTTATCTAAAAACAGTAAAAAAAAGAAGAAATTCTGCAAACTTACAATGCAGCTGTAGAAACAATCTGTCGACCGTCAATTTCAAAATCCAGCTGAAGGCTGAAGCTGTAGAGTAGTGAATGCGTTCTATAATTCTATTCAACTTGAAATTAAAATTCTTGGCTACGAATGATTTAAGAAATAGAGATTGGGAAACGGCATTCGAAAGGATTTAAACTCATTTCATAAAGAGGATACTTTTTTTTGTCAACATATGAAGAACTGTGTATATTGCAATATTTGCAATTGCACATTGCATCTGTCTGGTTTTTATGTAAAGTAACAAAAGAGACCAAAATTAATGAACAAGAGAGTAGTGAAGAATTATGATATGCAAAGTAATATTTTGCAGGGATAGTCACTGGTGGTAAATCGCTAGGGGTGGCATTGTGATTGCGTGATTTTCGGGATTCTGGGAACCAAATTTTTTTTCGAGGTGACACATAGATTTCGGGGAAATACCCGAAAATTCGGGATCGTGCAAGCCCTGCTTGATTTCTAATCAGGAGAATTGAAATACTAAACCGCACGAGAAGGAAAAGCTCCAACTTTGCGGTTGGCGCAATAAAGAATTGCCGCAAAATTAATTTAAAATCGAACGAACGCCGCCACCTCTGCCGGCGGCGCCACACCTGTTTCGCGCCGGCGGCGTTGTGACACTTCGGCGGTGGTCGACCGGGCTTCTCATCGGCGGCGTTCGGTCGATCCGCCGGCACGGCACCGGGGTCTACCTGCGATCGTTGATTTTTTTTTTTTCAGAGTATGTGTGTGTTTGTGTGTTATGAAAAATAAAATTGACCTCGTAAAACATGCCTATCTTTTTCCGAAAAATGCCAACGACACTCTAGCCTTTAGCCCATACTCTAACCTTTTTGAGGGGGTGGTAGCGTCACTCTCTTGCCAAAATGTCCTTTGATTTTAAGTTTGACTTGATTGCTCATTTTGATTTCTGTACGTTTGGGATTTAACTTATTCATTTGTAGTAATATCTTTGCAACACAGGCTGTGCATTAAGATATTATTTATTTTAATTCATACTGTAAGGTTTCATTTATTCGTTCATAGTAATTTCGTTCATTTTCAGATTTAGTTATTTTTTGATGCTATTTCATCTCGCCTTGTTTTTTAATATAACTCCCAACTATTTTTTGGAAAAAAAGCATTAGTTAAATTTTCTTCTTAAATTAATATAAGAAAACACTGATTCCTGCTGATTCCTCAGTTTACTTTTTATATACCGTGGTGTCTCTAGCCTGCAAATAAGAAAAAAAAAGACGTTGACAAAAAAATACCGAATTACCTTCCCAAATTGAATTTTCATCATGAATTGGATGAGAACCAGTTCATCAAAGTCACATGATAAGAACTTTTATAGTGCTGTTGCATCTTTCTAAATGCCCAACATGGGAAAGGGAAAGACTCTCAAAATGTTTTGTGGGCTCCTTGACTGATGGACTTTATTCCCTGAACGCACATTACAGGGGCATTTTCTAGAAAATGTCAAGGTCTTTGGAGAATGGTACCAAAAAATAAGACTCAAAGCAATGAAAAGTTGGATTTGGGAATTTTCCTTTTTCGAACTAAGAGTTGAAACAAAGATTAGCCTATAAATACTTGAAAAACATACAATACCTTTGAAAATAAACAATACCTTTGAAAATATACATGAGTCAAACTGTCTTTTGATATAGGCGGTGATATTTTTTTCACTTGCCTGATTTCTCTATAGGGAAGATTCAACAACAAAGTGGGAAACCCAGAAATTGAGTCGCTTAAAACAAACAAAGACATAAACAAAACTGCCCCCCACCCTGGACCCATGCTGGAGAACTCTTACCTGAAAAGATTTTTCTTTTGGTTGTTTCAAAATTATTAAGTTTTTAGGGTAGTGTCCTATTTTGTTTAGTGTTGCCACGTTGAACCGTGGATAAACAAGTAAAATTAATTAGTCAAATTGAGTAACAGTTTTCGGTTGTAAAAAGGCAAACCCTAACAACTCGTTGATTTTCAAAGAGAATCACACCTCTGTTTTTAATTTGGTGCTCGGTACAGCCAACAACTGCATACGGAGGTTTTTTAAAATATTAGTTGGACCGTGATCCGTGGACCTTGACGTGAATATAAATAAGCTAAATTAATTAGTCAAATAATTCACTAATAGAGAACTATAGTTGATTTATAAAGAGAATTACACCTTCAAAGGGAAGCTGCATCTTCTTAAGCTGTTTGTTTCATTGTGTTTAAATTATTTTTGGTAATTGTTCATCCACGTTTTTCTTTTCTTAATTTGGTACTCAGTACAGCCAACAACTGCATACGGAGGTTTTTTAAAATATTAGTTGGACCGTGATCCGTGGACCTTAACGTGAATATAAATAAGCTAAATTAATTAGTCAAATAACTGACTAATAGAGAATTATAGTTGATTTATAAAATTGAAATATATATAGACTCACACACACGAGACGAAGTGTATGTGAAAGGCAATACGCGGAGGAAGGGGTTCATGTGGTTCTGCTGACCCTCCTGTGTAGATGTCTTTTCGTATCTAATTGTTATTTTGTAACTAATATTTTGCGACTACAAACTGTGATATGAGGCATTATTATTTTAATACTATTATTTTTGTTCTTACCTTGGAACTGCTTAAAAATGCTTGAATATTTTTTATTTTTACTTGTCAAGAAAGGCTCGATGAACTATTGGGCAGAATGACGGTTTGTTGTAGAAAAAAAGAAACTTATTTCCAGAGTTTGTTGCCTTTCTATGGTGTTTTATTTTAAGTAAATCAAGGAGGATGTGAATTTCAAAACTGATGATGAGTCTTGTTTTGAAAGTTTTTTAGAATCTGAAATACAATTTACATGCAAAAGTAGAGGCCGGCTTGATATATTTCGTTGCTTTTGACGCAAAGTAACTTGGAAAATAGAATCTCCAAGGATATTCTCTAAGGGAAGGAATAAGATTTGAAAGAACAAAGATCATAGAAGCCATTATTGCAACGAAATAGGTTCTTGGATTTTCCATTTTTTCTTGACATGAAAGAAGCCTTTCACTTCGTTTGAACTTTCCGTGAAGCAGTCGGAAACGAAGTCGTTATTAAATACGACGATTTCAAAATAATAGATAGTAACTGAAAAGCCTGATTAAGCTGTAGGAAAAATCGACAGTAACACTTCTAATTGTTAAAAAGAGAATCAATACAGATTACTGTTATGTAAACGGAGTGTAATAGAAGGCTAGAAATCACTTAAAACATAATTACTTAGAGTAGGGTCTTTTTTACTGAGAAAGGATGCTGGGGAGATGAGTGTCCCCTCTGGAAAATATAATAAAAAGATAAAAAAGTTTAACATAAATAAAACACTTGTGGTAGAATCAACATTTGACACGTTTTTTTAGTGTCCTTTTACCAAGATATATTTTTAACTATTACTTGGATAAATAAATAAACAGGTTTACACCCGGGCACTTTACCATCCAAGGATTAAAAGAAATTACTTCTCGTATACAATCCACTCTAAGAAACAGCAAATAAATATTTAAGGTGCTTAGTCAGTTTGTTATATCAGAGGGATCATAAATGTAATTCGGAAGTGAAAAATTAAAACCCTTTCATGCCCAATGGACTTTAGAAATGGTTATAAGAGAAAGTACTACAAATTCCATAGTTTAAAGCTTTTTAGCCAGGTAAGTATGATTTGTTCAAATTCAACATTTTAGTTATATCTTTCGACATAAATCTGGTTGCTTTGAATGCCACTCAGAAGCTCCAATTTATTAAACAGATGCAGGTTTACAAAACTTTTTCACATCAATGAATCAAGTCTCTAAATTATTTTTGAAAATAGCAATGCCCCATTTCAGGGGTTTCTCACTCTGTTACTAATATGACTGAAAAGTCGAAACTTTAATTTCTGAAAACCCAGTGGCCGTTCTACTGATTATGCCGATTATTTTCTCGTTAACAACCAAAGGGGGATTTAGTCATTACTACTACTACTAACAGCTCACCACAGAACCAAGCGGTCTGAGGCCAAAAAGAATCACTTTAGCAAACAACAATCACTTCAAACAATCAATTCTACTCGAATCTTGGCTCAATTTGAATTTCAGCAGTTAATAATTACGTACTATTTTCGAAAAAGATGCATGGGGACTTCAATCCAGCTTAGGGACTTTAATTTTGGCGAGTGTTCATTCGCTTTTACCTTATATACAATTTTTCTTCTTTTTTTCAGATAAAAAAAAATGATTTTCAATATATTCAAGGGCTAGGAAACTACAGGTGTGGTTTCTATAAAATTTGAAAATCACATTTTACACACAATTGATTAAGGTTCATGGATTTCCCCTCAAAAGGGGTGCAACGATCCTGGAGGTACTGCAATACCGGGCCAACGCGTGAAGGGAGCGAAGCAAGCCCCGACATCCCTCCGGTTTCCAAAAATCAGTTTAATATTCTGGCCTCATCTAGGGACCGTATCAGATATTAAGCTGATAAGCAGGGTTGCTAATTGACGACGTTGTCAACGTGCAAAAAAGAGGGCAGAAAAAGAGTTTTTCACCTAAAAAGTGCGATAAGAAAGTGCGCAGAAAAGCACGACGAAAAGTGAAAACCGGGTTTTTGTGTTCACTGATTCCTGTGGTCAGAGTTCTTGGAACCCAGTGATTAAAATCAACCCATTAAACATAAACATCATATATTACACCAAATATTAAACAGATAAGAAAAATCACTAGTTTGAACAAAATGGAGGAAAACTTACCTTTTCTTCTTCTCTAATTAGATATTTGATTCCTGGCTTCAAAAGAGTTTTTTGTTTTGATCATAGGAATAGCGGTGCCTAAGTAAACAGCGATGTGAGAACATTTTTTTTTTTTTTTTTTTAGACCAGTGCACTTCGTATAAAACAAATTTTCGTAGAAACAACAAAAAGGACTTGTTCTATTAGAAATTGCAAGTTCCAGTGTCCTTTTTAATAGTCGAAAGTGATTGGAGGGCCTCCAGCCCCCCCCCCCTTCCACGCTCATCATTTCTCCAAATACATCCATTAAAATTTTGAGATAACCGTTTTGTTCAGCTTAGTTTGAAGGTCCTTTAATTATTCTTTTGAAGATGACAACCCTCCTTCCATAGCCCTAAGGATACTGAAAACAGTAGGAGGGGGCCTTGCTACACGAACGGAAGTCCAGATATGGGCATAGAATACTTGGGGAAGGTTTACGCAACATTTTCACTGAATACGAACATGACAATGCTATTGATCTACTAACGGTACAAGACCATGCCCATTTCTGGGCCAATCAGAGACTTAGAAGTACCAATGGGAGTGACGCAACAGATATAAGGAAGGATTTTTGGTATAGTTGTTATTAGTGTGAGAATAGAATTCAAGGAGTGAGAACAGTTTGACTATATTTATTCATTAACATATATTTGCAATAATGAGTGGAATGTTCACACTATTAGAAGATAATAGTGGAGTTGGTAGCAGCAGCAATGATACAAGAGCACCAAACATTGCGGTAGAAATCACGAGAGGATCACAGCTTTGTCTTGAATGGGATGAAGTATATGCAAGATATGTATTATCATTGAGTAAATTTAAATTGGAGGACCAATTATGCTTTGCTGCAAAAGTTGATATAGCACATGTGAATAGACTTCAAAGTGCTTTAAAGGCAATAGTGAAGTATATAAAGGACAATGAGTTATATCAGTAATTGTATATGTGTAATATATGTTATTGTTGTATGATCACGCACAATAAAATTGTTTCGAAATCGAAAATGTCCCCTCTCTTTCTGTTAGATTTTTTTTAGGTTATCGAATATTCTTAAAGTAGAACGAATCATGGTTAATCTAGAGTCAGCAGTGAGAGTGTTAGGATTAAAAAATAAATAAACTTGAGAAAGAGAGAATTAGATCGAATCTTATGATTATGGAAAAACATTTTATTTTGGATGACGATTTTCTCGAGTTATCCCTTCAACGGAAGATATTCTCACAGGGAACCTTTGACAATATAATGAGAACTGAAACTCTCCCCCATTGGACTATTGTATGAAGCTTTTACGATGTGACTCAAATGCTTTTACTCAATTTATTGATATATTAATTGAAACAAAGCAGAATAATATCGTGGATATACTTTTGAAAACATTGCCATAGATTCTTTGCAGATGGCTCCCCCTTCGAAAGAGGTTATGCAGCGTCACAGAGTTACTCCTCTCTCTCATATCCCCCCCTGAATTTATCGAACATGGATCAGTTTCTTTTTAGCTGTGAGTGAGTTGACATCAGAAACCAAAAAGAAAAATGTTCTATACATGTCCATTATGTATGTACACTCTTGGCAGTTGGTCATCATGTGAGAATTGTACAATTATTGATGAATGCAATGAAAAGTGCAAATTATTCAATCCATGTAAATTATATAGAGGATTTGCAGTACAAATTTAAGGCTGTAATTCATGTCTTGAAGGGATTTGTGACTCTCACCCTAGAGGGCAACTATGCTTCAGTTGCTACCATGATAAATGTGATCAGTGGGAGAATACTTACCCTGGTATGATTGGAAACAACCCCAAACGTGATTTTAGTTTATTTCTACGAGATTGGTATCGCCGTGGGTTTAAATTATTTTGGGAGGAAGAATCAGGTCTACGATTCACCTGTCGGGAAAACAAGACAATTTGGTTTCTACGTCATCGTTGTGATGACACTACCTATTGTGACTATAAACCTAGTGATTTTTATTTGGCAGTTACCGAATGTGATTCACCATTTGAAAACACTGTATGCAATATTTCTTCAAATAGACAGATTGAAACACGTGAATTTCACAATATGAATGCAAATAGTATCATTGACTATACAAAAAGATAAACAAAAGAGTGAAGTTACATTGTACTGTAGAAAATGTGACCCTGAATACAGTGAATTCAAATGATCTACCAGCATTAATGGTTTTCGACAGTTGCCTATACATCGAAGAAGAAGAAGAAATCTAAAGTGAAGAATAAAGACATTATTTTATATATACATTTTTTCTTTATTAATGAACAAATTCACATACATTTTTTAAGCACTTTAATCGTAGGGCACTAAAATCAAAATTATACAGGTCTGAGAAGATATTTTCCACTATAAAGTCGTTCACACATGGATTGTCTACATAAATGTTGAGAAACTGCTTGTAAGTGTAGCTGCGACATCTGAACACGAAATATAGTAGCGCATGGGAACCGCAACTTTTAGTCGTCAGATCCTGTACTCTCTTCCGATTTTGAACAATAGTTTTCCCACTGCTTTCAATATAGTTGCTGATATGTGGAGTGTAGAATGTATAGGGTAGGCCGAGAGGATCAAAAATTCAATCACCTTCATTGTTTGAAAGATGCACAACCATTGGCCGGTACTCACCGTCAGCGGACTGCTATTAACAATGATTAGGGTATTGTTGGCAGTTTGAATTTTCCCAAGAACGTCCAAGGGTAGACAATAGGATCTGTATTCGGACATGTAGGGGTCCATATTAAATACATTGATTATTTTACTGGTGTTCATGGTGCAAGGTATAGTAGAACACTGCCTTTGGGAGTGATTTCCTAATAGGTTTCAAACTGATTTAATGAGATTAGTGCAATACTCTCAGGTAATGGGTCGGCAAATGTACACTCTAAACGCACATCCCCCATTCTTACTATACTCATATCCTGGGCGCCAGACAGGTCTAGTACAATGATACCATGTGTTTTAGCGAACATTTTTTCGGTTATACCATTTTCAAATAGTTGTGAATCATGATCTAGGGTTTCCATTGTCAACTCATACAATGTCCTATAGAATTTATCAAAAGATAGAATGTAGAGTGGGATATTACTTTGCAGACAAGTCTGCATTTACTTTTCAGAAAAGAGATGAAAGCCCAAACATCTCAAATTTATGTGGGCAGCCAGTCCACGATCATATTGCACTTGCGCCTTTTACAAATGCCAATGCTAATTTTGACGGAATTTCGCCATTGATAAAGAATGAGTCGGTGAAGGTGCGTGAGCCTGTGGCAATACGACGTGGATTGGTGATGGTATGAGGAACAAGTAGTTTAATATTATTGCCACTGGCTCTCAGTTTTTCCACTGCCAAAGAAACAGAACTCATAACCTGCTGTTTTCGTACATGTAGTATTGCCGAGGTGAGGGAGAGAGTTACATCAGGATTGGCAGGAAGTTCCTTTCGTAAAATGAAATTGGATGGAGCAAGCGTCAATTTTATATCCAGCTTAATATTGGTTGGTAGCCATTGGGGTATATTAAATATTTCATGATATATTTTTCACAGCAAACAGCTGTGGCATTTCCTGTGAGAACTGTTCAATCGATTCAGCTAAACCATCAATAATCAGCCATGAGTTTGACTCAATACTGTTGAAAACTCCAAGTCCCCGTATGAATTGTACTTGCATTGACGTGGCAGTGGCAATAGCTTCTATTTGATCATAGGGCTCCTTCCAAACACTATAGCAATAGTAAATTTTATTTGGTTTTTCCAAAAACTTTTATTACAATTTTTAATTATTTTAGCTAAAAGTGTCGTTTTCTCTCCGACATTTACGGGCCACAGAGAAACGATCTGGATGGTGTTTTAAATTGATACATACTGCTTTTGACAACAGTTGGACTACAACTAACTATAAACCATACTTTTCTAATAAATAAATAACAATAATTTCCCCATAGATCTACCTAGTATGTTATTCAACAAGAACAACAAAAACATATTTTTTCTTTTATTAACAACACTTTTTGTACAACACGACCAATAGCAACAACAATATTTTTCATTTATTTTCAAAAAAACAACTTAAAATACAGCACGAACAACAATAGCAGCAGCACAGTTGAACACTAAGAATAGAAAAATATGAGTTAACACAATTTACAACATTTAAAAGATGAGAATCCACCCCCCCCCAAGCCCCAAACAACCCCCCACCCTCCCCTCAGGGAGTCGAAGGCCAGGGTCGAAGGCTGGCCGCGGGGGGATCCCCACCCCCGGGGCCGAAGGTCGGCGGCCGCGGGCTGGAAACGGCAGCGGAAAAACAAACTCTGTATACAATAGCTGCTGCTGCTGCAGTAAAATGATGATGACATTGGAATGAAGATTATAATTGAGAAATTGTAATCCCCCCACCCACCAAGTACTATTTTTTTTAATTTAAGTAAATTTATCCAGACCGAGTTGGTTTCGATAGTCCACACATTCAACTCGATCTGAAATTCGATAGTGGCCATGGGGGAGTAGTCTTACACCATTCTTGAGCACATAGACCTTGTCAGATATGCATGACTTGGCATTTTCTCCACTCTAACAGCATTGTTCCTGTATTGTAGAGAGCGAATTGCCAGCACTTTTGCTCTTGGCACTAGGCAACTGTCAACACAGTTTCTGTAGACACTCATGTCAAAATTATTTTTTACAAAGTGTGTAGGCACCCCTTTGCAAGCCTGTTTTACATCCTTACCGTTTGTTCCCACGCAGTATACTTTGGGACCGGGGAACATCCCATTGGATATTAAATCACTTCCTGTCTCCAACTTTAACATTAATAGTTGATTAGGGGCCTGGCGTTTCCCCAACTCGGGGTAGATGCTCTCATTTCAATTTGTGAAATCCATCCGCGGGCCAATGTTCGCCCCCATTTTCCAAATCATTCAATAAATCCCTGGTTTTAACTTTTAACAACAGAGAATCTGTGTCCCCATAGTAAACTTGAACCTCCCCTCCCTTGGCCATTGTACATTGCACACATTGTAAAACAACGACAACATGAGTTTCTTGGAATTTCAAGAACTGAACTCCCCCCGCAATATTCTTATTCAGAAAAACATTTCTCTTTTTTTCTGAGTAGCAGAACTATATTCAGGTCCATGCTCGTGAATGTTGTAAAGTTGGGTTCGGTGACGATTCGTACACATTCTTTGGGGCAAGTTACAATGTCACAACGTGATCTGTTTCGTACGCTTTCACACATTTTTCCGAAAGCTGAATTTAAAATAAGTTTATACAATTCTTTTTGAACTTTACTTTTTGCCTGTGAGTATTACTGACAA
This sequence comes from Artemia sinica, assembly GCA_027921565.1. Lineage (NCBI taxonomy): Eukaryota > Metazoa > Arthropoda > Branchiopoda > Anostraca > Artemiidae > Artemia > Artemia sinica. Next base: position 29,524,037 of record CM051262.1, read on the forward strand.
AGGTATCAATAAACATTTTCAAATAGGGTTTCTGATCGAATTGCAGGGCCCTGTGTATTTGTGTGACCCTGAAACCATTGGTCACCATCCACCGCAATAGGACGTGGTGAACAACACTATTCTGTTTAGGGTCTAAATCTGCAATTAGTTCCTGCTTGGATGGGGTTCAATGCATGCCCATATCCTCGACCAAAGACCGATTGTATGGGCTCTAAGACTCCTTGGTCACAGGTCTATTCACGCACGGAAAAACAAAATCATTTACAGTGTCGTGGAGTTCCAATGGTATGTGTCCGTCAATTTCAAAAAACCATCCTTGTGGACCATTTTCCTCGACAGTGTGAATATCGGGGATGTCACAAGGATTTTCAAGCCATTTGTAATTGCCAAATGGTAAACTATAAAGAGATATCGCCGAGGGGTACAGTGAGTTCATGTCAAGAAAAACAGCATTGGACTTTACACCATCAGCAGAGTTCTGCCCGGTTGGATCCGTTGTTAAGACTTGATCCCCATGAAAAACACATCCCCCTCATAGATCTTTCTACAAATAGGTGTTGATCCACCTCGGTAATCAAACCTATTTCCTCCCTACTGATTTTTAGAATTAAGTCCATGACCAGATGCGGTGTTGAAAAATAATAGCCAATGTCTAGCCCAAATTCTGAATAAATTTGACCTGTGTTTTTGCAGACAATGTCCAAAAGAGTCAGTACATCACTGGTCAAGTATATTCTACAATAATCCAAACCATTTTTACAACCACCCTTAACCCATACCCTTTTGGCAAATTGATAGTCCTCGACAGTGCATTCACTATCGGTAAGTGAATTATAGAATGCTTCAATGGGAGGGAGTTTTCCTCACATAACCTTGCGCTAGAGAAGTAATAGTCATATGCATACATGCCTTTACAAGTCAGTAAGTCATACATTTCACTGTCTGGAAAGCGCTGTTTGAGAAGAGAGAAACATTCGAAATTTTCAATTTTCTGCACCTGAATTAGTTAACTCAGAGCCTTGGGGAAAAAACTATAAGAATCTAAAAAACGGATTTTATTCCAGCACGTATGCCCATTATCCACTGCCTGCCATTTGAATTCTAAAAGCTACAGCTTCTCAGCAGATTTGGGTATAATATTGTAGGTAAATGAGTTATTTACCCATGGACTATCTGCTCCCCCTCCCTCCCTGTACATACGTGCCAAAGACGGTAAAATAAATTTCAAATCATAATTTGAATTTTGAATGAAAACCGGTATAAAAAACTGCTGGCTTACATTCATATTGCACGATTGGTGTGCCACGCCACGAAAATTACAACCCCCTGAAGTTATTTCCTGCCACAAGTGATCGTGGTCCCTGAATTTTCCCTTCCCTCCCCTAGTCTTTTTTCCCCTAGTCCCTTTCCCCTTAGTCCCCTCTTCAAATTCCACCTTACATACACAACATATTTTCTTATTTTTAATGGCTAGGCGATCCTCTGCTGATAATATCCTTGTATAGTGTGTATTTCTTGAACGGGAGATTGCATCATTTGCAGTGAAAATTAATTTAGTCAATGTTTTGTTCATGCAATCATTCTCATCCAACGTCTCTACTATTTCTAAACATCGCATAGTTTTAGAGCTGTCTTTTTGTGTGTGGGCATAGGAAACTGCAATGGCTTGATGTTCTTTGATAATATTTGGAAATTGTGGGTCTTTTACATCCATGAGCTTGGCTTCACAGGCTAAACCTATTTTATCGCTTTGCATGAGCGTATTCTGAAAATTTTTAAATCGTAAAATTGCTCGGTCACCTCCAACTGTTTCAACCGTTTGATAGCCGTGTCTTTTGCAATGTTTCATGTGATTTTGTAACTTTAATTCACTATGAAATCTAGACAAACACATTGGGCAGTAGTAAAGTACACCCATGTTCTTACCCCCTCCCAGAACTCTACTAATATCAGTAATCAGATTGAAATGGCCAATTGAAATGGGTTCACGAGGTGGTGTGTACAACAACCAAAACCCAGTTTTTCACCGATGCAATAGATGGCGCTCTAACTGGAAATAAAACACCCTTTTTAAGAGAACGCATACCCTCTTGAAATTCCGTTTCGTAATGTAGCACTGTAGCACCGATATTTAAATGGGCGTTGGTCCGTTCAAAAATATCTATCGCCCTGATTGTTACAGGAAATTTTTCTGCTAAACAAGAGAAAGCTACTGGGAGAAATCAGACCCCTCCTTCCCACGCATGGCCCAGTAGTCGAAATTTTCTTTGTAGCCTCATTTTGTATAGGTTTGAAAGCTGATATGAGGAGAGCGTACATGAAACATTTTTGGCCGCTTTCGAAACAGATTCGTTGAACGCCCTGGTATCCTTCTAAATCGAGATTATATTTTAAAACTATAGACCTCTCCCCCATCCCACTTCCTCTTAAAAAAACTTTTTAAATTTACATATATATACACTTAAATTTTCAACAAATAAAACCATTGAAGCACTACCATTCTCATTATAATTTTCGAGGTGAGTGACAATATTGTCGACCCGTTGCATAAATACACTCTCGTAATTTTCTAAATGAGGATACACCACCAACATTTCGGTGTGCATATAATGGTCATAAACCTCACCATGACTCTCATTGAAATAAAATATTTTTAAAATAACTGTTGCCTTAATGAAGTCCCGCCCCCCCCCCCCACCAGCTCAATTTGGTTTTCTAAAAGTGTACGAATTTTCTCTACATTTTCATGAATAATATATATGGGGTCGGTTATAGAATTTCCCGCCAGAAGTGTATTAAATGGATCGCCAAATTTTGCAGTGAAAACGTCTATTGTATTCAGAATTGAATTTGTTTCTGAAACTCCGGTAGTGATAAGAATTGTGTATTCTTACCCCTCCCCCATGTACGTCATCATTACCTAAACCCTCCCCCCTTGTACATCATAACCACCTAAACCTTCTCCCCCCTTGTATGTCACTACCTAAACCCCTCCCCCACTTTGTTCCACAATAGGGCTGGTGTGTGTGCTAAAATCTCCCAGTTCGCTTAGCATAGCCTTTAGTGTGTTAGGGCTATGTAAATCCATCCAATCCATTTAATTTTTATGTTCAATTAAATTTGATTGAAACGGGACTATATTCACTAAATCTGAGGGGGAAGGATCCTCCTTTAACTCTCTTGAAAAAGTATATAAAATTTGCATAGTATTCGGGTTTAACCAAGGCAAATCACCCTCTGAAGTAACAGCATTGTCTTATTCAACTATACTATTTTCTACATCTAAATAATTACTATTAACATTGAAATATTGTCCCAATGAATAGTCTGCCCATTCCGTGTGATTGATAATAATGTTAGAATATGTGCCACCTAAATTTTTACTACCTACATTACACTCCTGTACCTGAATATCACGAGACTCCATTTACGCTTCAATGCGATTACGTAGTTCGTGATTTGTTTCTTCAGATGGGGGAGAAGGTAGTGCGTATGATAAGACATCCGTTCTAACCTTTAAAGAAACAGCCACTCGATTTCAAAGTGTATAAACACCCTATTTTTTTAAAGAAAGTCGAAAATTGTATTAATAGTGACTATGTTTTCTAATTGTTTAAAACATGTGCTTAACAAAAAATACACACTTAGTAGTCGTAGCAGAAGCAGTTGTAATGCCACTATCTGTTTGCGCATAGTGTCATTTGGCTAGTTTTTAAGCTTTGTAATCGAGTCTATTTCAAAACTGACATCAGGTATTTATTTCTATACCAATAACAATAGTGAAACTACTTTTTCAGTTAAAAAATTGAATTTTCATACTCATAAATTTGCGATATTCATTATACTATCTTAGTTTTCTTAGCAGCGCTTTTACTAATGTGCTGTCCATACTAAAATAATGAAAAGCACACCATAGTTTAATCTTAACCATGCAACATTCTTAATAGACTAACTATTTAGCATTATAATAGTCATAAATTTGCAATATTCATAGTTTTCCTTGCGAATTATCTAGTAGACAGAAAAATAATAAAAGCAGCGCATGCGCCGCTCACACACATATACACACACAATAAAATAGTGAAAATCATAACATGTAACATACTTAGCAGCAGCACTATTTAGCTATATAATAGTCTTAAATTTGCAATACTCATAGTTTTCTTAGCAAATTATCTAGTAGAAATAAAAATAATAAAAGCAGCGCTTGCGCTGTCTATAATAAAAATGACTGTCTAGTTTCATCTTAATGTACTCAAAATGGAAAACAAATATCATATGAAAATATTTATCATGAGCAACACCTGCCCCCACCCCTCTTGCAATTCATAAGATTTACTCTAGAAAATTTGACTGGAATAAAAAAGCATCTTTTTCAGCAAAACCTCTGTTATCCTAATTCATATGGATTTAGCAAAGCCGGATGTACTTCAATAGATTCAATTATTACACCTGTTTATCGGGGAGATTAAATCAGTCTAAGGTATTATTAATGTCAAAAGGATTTATTTCCTTTGGGAGAATTAGCCGTTAGTGAACGCTAGCCTATTTTTGAGAAATATCAATAAATTTAAACTTACATTAAGATCTACAGCTTGAATGTGAAGGACTGAAGGGGGTGTATCATGGCATTGCATGTTGGACATAAAAGGGTCATCAACTTGACTGACATGGAGCGCAGGTCTTGAAGGCCCGGTGACTTCACCGTCTTTCGTGCGGAGCATAGATGGGACAGCATATCTCCTTTGGGGTTTTGGGGGCATGGAAGAACCAGCCATCTCCAACCGCTGCACGGGAGTAGCATCATTGACCCTAGCCCTCTTGTTGGGTGGGGGACATTGATCAAAATTTCCTTTAAAAGAAATAAAATTTTAGTTTTTCATGTATAGAAAAACTGTACAAATTGTAGTGAAAAACCAAACTCGTCCCCTATTACATGCCCCATCCCCTCCCCCTCTTCGATATCGAAATGACACAAAAAAGCCATAATACAGCATAGAGTCCTGTAAATATTGTAGAAATTATGTTTCTAAAAACCAGGGCTAATTAAAAACCGGGAATTGTGGGATGGGGAACGGGGTAAATTGTCAAATTTAGATAGTTACGTAGTCATAATAATACAGTTCCAGCATATAACCTTAAAATTAGATAAAAAAAAAGATCTTTAAAATACACACATCATGTAGGCCTAAAATTTGCGATCAGAGGTAAAAATGCTAGCCAATTTACACTTAATATAGACTTCATGCAACCCCACCCCCTCTAATGTGTAAATATATAGTAAATGAACCCACCCCTCTTCTTTCCGGGAAGGTAAAACTTGGAAGATTTGACTAAACCATTATTTTTCTTCATAAAGGAAGTATTTGACTTCATCAAATCCATTTGAAAATAAAACACCCCCCCCCCTCATAAGGTATAATTGTCTACAAAAGCATCCCTTCCGCTTTGTTAATAATAGATGTCTTTTTTTAGAGTGTAAGAGGACACAAGTCTAATTTTACCGCTCCCCCCCTAAATTAAGGACATTGCTTTCTAGCCTTGTATATCAAAGTTAAAAACTTAGTTTTCACGCTCCCCCTGAGAATATAAAAGGAACTCTATAGAATGAAAGATATAGAATTAAATAATAGACACTAGTAAAGCTAGAAAAAAAGAATAATGGCTCTAATTTTCCCGCGAGACATTTCAAGATATACCTAAAAATGTGCACTCTAAAGGGCTGTTAGCACCCCCCCCCCCTCTCCACCTTTTACATAATTTCCAGGTCCTAAAATATCTCTATTAAGCATTAATTTTGCCGAGAAAGTTCAGCTTAGAATTATGCAATGCCATAAGCTTAATATCTTTTTTTTTACCAGACACCCTTTGAGAGGGTTCTGCCTTATTTTCACCTATTTTCTTGTTAATTTAGTCAGGACACGCGCGAAAAGATTTGTTTACAAAATCACCCCTCTCTAGACGTATTCAGACACGGCTTTGTTTAGATCGCTAAGAGAGATATGCCTCTGTCTGATGGTTTTAACGCATGAAGGAGAAAAGACACTTTTTTGAGTAAATAATTTCTTTTCGAACGAATTAAATGGTAGTAGTGGGAGGAGGGGTAGGGTCTACGTAGTGGAAAACAGAGTATATTTTGAAAGATAGCCAAATATAAAGATTTTTTTAGGGGGGGGGGGTATACCCTGAATTTGAATATATTGGAGGGATGAGGGACTAAAAAATGATTTTATATGAAAAAAAACAAAGAAAATTTACTAAACAGAACTCACATTATAAATTTATGTAGCTAAAACTTCTAAATCCACTGTATTAGATGTTCGCTTCATAATGTCTTGAAACAGAATGTCCCTTTAACCTCAAACACTGATCATTATAAACAAAATCTCAAGGCGGAATTGTGATGTATGAGAAACATTACGCAAATCCATTGACCTAGAAATAGGTGTGTAATCTTGTACCGTTAGTATTTCCGACTCCCATGATTGGCCTAGAAAGAGACACGTGATCTTGTACAGTTGATATTTCCGATTCCCGTGATTGGTCTAGAAAGAGGCACGTGATCTTGTGTATCTTGGGATTGTAGGCCTCTGACTGGCTGTGATCTTGTGTATCTCGAAATATTGACCCCCTGCCTACTGAAAACAAAATACTTTTGAAATGTTTTCACTTTTCTTACTTGCATAAATAAAAATTATCAAAACTTTAAGGAATAAATATCAGTATATCTCAATTAAACTGACAATCCACGATCATTTTTTTTTCAGTAAAGTGCAAATTGTGTTCTGGTCTTGAGAAGCCATGGAGGTCATCAGCCCTACTCGTGTTAATTCTTGCTCGTTTTGAGCTTGTCTTGGCTGTGTATTGGAATTTCTGTTCGTTTTGAGTTTAATTTCTTTATTGATAGTGATTTGTGGTTGTTTGACGCTTGGAAGATTATTTGACTTTATTTCTGCTCATTCTTGGCTTAATGGAACTCTTTACTTTTCTTTAAAAAACTAATTCTGTGGAAATTTTTTTGAATTAATTTCAAGGATAAGGCCAGGATTAATTGATGTCGAGGAATGAATGAAATCCAGGACGAATGGATATTACAGTAAATAACTGCGTCATAATAGTTTCAGTGGTAGGCTAATTTGTGTAAATTATAAATTAGGCTAGGCATTAGTTTTACTTTGGTTTTGCAAGCTACTGTTAAAGTAAATTAATAGATCAGGCTAGACATTATTTTTACATTAGTTTTGCAAGCTAATGTTGAAGTGAATCAATAAATTAGGCTAAACATTAATTTTACATTAGTTTTTTTACATTAGTTTTACAAGCTAATGTTGAAGTAAATCAATAAAGTAGGCTAGACATTAGTTTTACATTAGTTTTGCAAGCTAATATTGAAATGAATCAATAAATTAGGCTAGACATTAATTTTACATTAGATTTTTTACATTAGTTTTACAAGCTAATGTTGAAGTAAATCAATAAAGTAGGCTAGACATTAGTTTTACATTAGTTTTGCAAGCTAATGCTGAAGTAAATCAATAAATTAGGCTAGATATTAGTTTTATATTAGTTTTACATTAGTTTTTTTACATTAGTTTTACAAGCTAATGTTGAAGTAAATCAATAAAACAGGCTATACATTAGTTTTACATTAGTCTTTTACATTAGTTTTAGAAGCTAATGTTGAGTTATATTAAATAAGAAAACCAAGAAGTCTTCTGTATAACTTTGTTCATTATTCTCTATAATAAGTTGATGTTTAAAAAGTCATACAGAAGACTATACCATTTTCCATGTTTAAAGGAAACAAAGTATTTTTAGTTAATTTCATTTTATGTTCCTGGCCTCCCCCAGGCCAGTCAGCGTGTCCCCAGGTGGTGATAGAGGAACGCTCTACAGATATGTAGGATACCTCCATAGGAGGCATGGACCAAGGGGGACCTTGTCCCTGGGAGTCCATAATAGAAACTAGGGCACCCTTGCCCGGGGTAGTAAAACCAAGCGGAGGAGGAAGAAGGCCCCTCAAATGTACACTCAAAAGGGCCAACTGGTTTGTCCACAAGTCCCATGAGTTACAAACCTTCTCCCAGTAATGGGTTAAATTGCATGGTGATGCAGAACACCTTCGCGGGAGGATCCTCTATAGGAGGACAACTTCGGCAGGGCGTAAGATCCAGATCTATGGACAACGGCCTCTGCAAAGGGCTGTCTCGACTTTTTCGGGGTACCTGCAAGTATGGGGACCTTGCGGTCAACTCTATTCCCACTTGAGAGTGGCGCCCTTCGAGGAAATTATAGCCTAGTAAACGACACAGCATTCGCACGGGATTCTGAATAATGGCCAATTCTTCTGGGCTTTGTATGTTTTGATGGACGTCTTCGGGCTGAAAAACCTCTTCCTAGCTAATTTATCTATTATGGCCTGCCTCCCCGTATTAGCATAATATTTGTAGGCATGAATGTATAATGCGTCGAAGGTAATAGCCTTGAGACTGTCTGTGCAGGATTTCGACTCTTGTTGATAGAAGAGCATCGCCAAGTGCTGAAAACCATGTTGTGACCAAGATGGGCCCAGGATTGCACAAAGCCTCCATTCATGGAGGTCCCAGGGACTTCTTGCTGTCTGATTCTGAGCCGGCTTAAGCGCTTCGGTGTAGACTTGAGAATATAGGTGATCCCCGTCCTGCACTGGTATCCGGGATCATTGCTTTTCCTGAGGGGAAAATAATTTCAATGATTTAAAGAACATGAAAATTGGAACTTGGAATGTTACGACGTTAAAATATGACTGTCGCATCGACATTTTGACTGACGAATTCAGACGATTCGAACTGGATTTATCAGGAGTTTCAGAAACTCGTATCCCAGGGGTAGGAAGCATGAAATTAGGGGATATAGAATTTGTTTACTCAGGCAGGAAGGATGAGGTACATAGATGGGGAGTAGGGCTCATGATGAATAAGGAATCTGCTAAGTCTTGTTTAGGCTAGGAAGGTATTAATAATAGAATACTAATTACTCATTTTATGACTAAAAAGTTCAGGGTATCAGTTATAGAAGTATACGCCCCTCTAGAACCGACTGACGGAGATACTAGTGACTCAGATGAATTTTACTTACAGTTACAGGAGCAAATAGACAGGGTCCCATGTAGAAATATGATGTTATTGCTGGGAGATTTTAACGCCGAGGTTGGTAGAAATAGGGATAGATGGTATCCTAGCCTAGGAAAATTTGGTGTAGGAAAAGAAAACAGTAATGGATACAGACTTTTGCAATTTTGTAGGTATAACAATCTAGTTATAACCAATACGGTGTTTGGTCATAAAATGGTTCATACGTTAACATGGTATTCACTTGATGGTAAGACAGCAAAACTTATTGATTATGTTATAGTAAACTGAAGACTGGCAGGATCAATACAAGATACTAGGGTATATAGGAGTGCCGTTATTGATATTAAAAGTAAAGATCACCATCTAGTAGTGTTAAGGGTTAATTTAAAGCTGAAATATCGGAAGGGTAACTACCCCCCGGGAAGTTATGATGTTGGTAGACTCCAGGATGAAAATTTGAGATAAAGTTTCCAGGAACAGTTGAATACTAAACTTGAGAGTTCAAAATTTGATAATGTGGAAGATGGTTGGAATAATTTTAGAAAAATAATTTGTGAAGTTGCTGAAGGTATATTAGGGAAGAAAGCTAGAACTGCAGCTTAGAATATTAGTGAAAAAGCTTTATGTTTAATAGAAAGGAGAAAGGACTTGTACAAGAATTATCTGATTGATAGATCATATGAAAACAAAAGGAATGTAAAGAAAGTGGAGAAACCATTAAAATATGAACTAAGGAGTTTTGAAGTGGATGCCATGGATAAAATTACCGATGATCTGGAAGATGCAGCTAGACGGCATAATAGTAAAATATTGTACTGGCATGTTAACATATTGAGAGGGAGTAGTCAATCCGGACTTAGCCCAGTTAAAGATAGGAATGGGGCCGCAATTAGCGATAAGGAAAAAAGTATAGAGAGATGAGCCGAACATATTGAGAATTTGCTTAACCGAGATAGAGTTGCAGGAAAAAATATAGAGGAAAATGAAAAAGTTTGTGATACTTTGGATGTGAATGAAGATTTGTTTTTGAGGAGGAATTAGCAACAGTACTAAAAGGATTATAAAATAATAAGGCTCCAGGTGCTGATAGGGTGGTAAATGAGTTTCTTAAATATGGTGGCTCTGAGGTTAGAAATAAGTTACTGAAGAATATGAATATGATTTTTGAAAAAGGGGAAGTACCTAACGATTTTAGGAAAACCTTAATTAAGCTACTTTATAAGAAAGGTGATAAAAGTGAGTGTGGTAATTATTGAGGCATTAGTCTGGTCTCTGTAGGTAGTAAATTACTTAGTAATATGATACTTTTTAGACTGAGAGATGCCGTAGACAAAGTTTTAAGAGAAGAACAGTGCAGTTTTAGAAAAGGTAGAGGATGTGTCAACCAAATTTTCACTCTTAGGCTAATAATTGAGAAGTACCTGAGTTTTCAAACACCTTTGGTCCTCAGTTTTATAGATTATGAGCAAGTGTTCAATTCTGCTGATAAAAGAGCTTTAGTAAAGGTTTTATCCTTGTATGGTATACCAGACAAATACATTAAAGTGATTAGTGCTACGTACGAGAATAACACTGCTGCGTTTAAGGTAGGAAATGAGGTTAGCAGCTGGTTTTATATTAAATCAGGAGATAAGCAGGGTTGTGTTCTATCCCCCTTTATATGGATTATTTTGATGGACTTTGTTTTAAGGAGCACAGGAAAGGCAATGGGAGACCACGGAATAAATGGGGAGGTAAAAACCTATTGGACTTAAATTATGCTGATGATTTAAGCATCCTAGATGAAAGTGTGAGCAAAATGAATGAAGTTTTAGAGGTTTTGCGAGTTCAGGGTGCTAGAATTGGTTTGAAAATTAATGTTAGGAAGATTAAGTCACTAAGGCTAGGAATAAGTGAAGATGAAAAGGTGACGTTGGGTAATGAAAAGATTGATCATGTGGGCAGTTTCACTTACGTTGGTAGTATTATTAGTAAAGATGGTGGGAGCAGTGAAGATGTTAAAAGTAGAATAGCCAAGGCTCAGGGTGTTTTTTCACAGTTAAAAAAAGTTTGGAATAATGGACTACAGGATTCATTGACTATAGGATCCCTAGAGTATAGGAGAGGAAGACTTGCATTTTAATTCTACCAGGATGGGTTTCTAATTTCCTTAAGAATGTGATTTGGAGGCCCTACAGCATTTCCTATAGAAATTGTCTGTGTTCCTGAAACCCCAACGCTTCATATAGTTTCTTAAAAAGAAAATGACAAAAATTATATATCTTCCAAAGGTATTTTTTTTTTTTGAAAAATATTTAAAAGATTTAAAATAGTCAAACAATTGTCAAATCAGAAGAATTTTCAGGCGTTGTTCAGGCATTGCTATTATGCCCATGTAAAGGTATTAACAAAAAGACAGGTTTGGTGATATTAAAAACTGTATTCAGGAGCAGAAATATAGCTCGAAGCTACCGTGGATGTAGGAGTGGGGTCTAAAAAGATGAACCAATCCTTACAATTGGTAACTGAAGAATTATTGACAGAGAATGTAAGACAATTAAAAATAATTTCGTATAGGAAGTCTGTCAAATCCCCCCAGTCTCTCAGGAAAATTCACCACCCTCGGAAATGTCCTTCTCAGGGAAGATTATTTCATTAGAAATCCACCCCCAGTCGCAGACCCAGGGGGGTGAGGGGTGCCCCCCCTAATGTAAGGTAAAGTAGTGTAATTTACTTACTTAACGCAAGATTGCATTAACTAAACTTGCTCCTAACGCAAGTTTATCGGATCAATATATAGATTCTTTGTTTAATTCTTTTTATGATTCTTTGAAAGAAGTTACCTTGGATACATGTGTTGCGCCCCAGTCAAATCCGGCATCGAAAAGAATAATCCCTTTGAATCCTTGGATGACTCCGGGACTCCTTAAAAGTTGGAGGAAGAAAAATAATCTTTGGAAGGCTTACAGGTCCTCTAAGCCATCTTCTCGTGATTCTCGACTTCAACTTTTCAAAGCTTATACATTATTTTATTCCCTTTACCGGAAGGCCAAATCGTTATTTTGTTACAGAAAATTCTCTGTCTATGGTAAAGACATTAGGAAGACATGGCAAGTAACCAATTCTGTTATAAGGCCATTTTCTCTGCCTCCTTCTGCCCCTTCAAGCATTGTGATAGAAGGCGAAAATGTAGAGGGTGGGCCATAAGTTCAAGTTACGTTTACTTCCTATTTTGCTACTATCGGCAAAACTTCAGCCTCTTGTGTAAGTCCTTCTTCTTACAGACCTTCTTCTTACCTGACTTTAGGTCTTACCTTGGACCGCCTTGTCCTAAATCAATGGTATTGGAACCTGCCCCTGAAGCTGAAATAGCCAGAATTGTCAATGGTTTGAGGGGTTCTTCATCTTTTGGCCCAGACTGTATTCCGACTAAGGTGGCAAAGTTCATTCTTCCTGTCATCATTTCTGCCCTCACGAGACTTATCAATCTTTCCTTTGAAAATGGTGTTTTCCCAAGTGCTTTAAAGCGTGCTCGCGTTATTATTCTTTTTAAACGTGGTTCAAGGAATGATACTGCAAATTATCGTCTCATATCACTTTTATCAGTGTTTAGTAAAACATTTGAAAAAGCTATGCTTTGTCGACTTCTTAATTTTCTTAATTCTAAACCCTTTTTTTATGATTTTCAGTTTGGTTTTAGGGCGAACCACTCAACTGAGCATGCATGTGTAACTCTTTTGAATTATCTAAATTCAGTTCTTGACTCTGGTCGGATACCTGCTGCTCTTTTTCTCGATGTACGAAAAGCATTCGACTCATTAACACACAAGATTCTTCTTTGGAAACTGTCCCATATTTGTATATGAGGGAATGCTTATTCTTGGTTTCTATCATATTTATCTGGTCGAGTCATCTCGGTTGATCCGCACTTTTCTATATTCCCTTCGGGAATATAGTTTGGCGCTCCACAAGGATCTGTTATTGGGCCGATACTCTTTATAATCTACGTCAATGACCTTATTAATGCGGTTCAAAATTTAAAACCTACCATTTGCTGTCGTCTTTGTCAACCAGCATCCGTCACTAATTATGACAGGAGTTAGTCATAACCAGATGCACTTATTGCTTTTGCTAATGACAGTACTCTTGGCACAGATGGTAGAACTCAGTCTGATTTTCGTTCAAAGATAACTGCCCTGTTTGAAAGAGTTATCAAATGGTTTGATGTAAATTATCTTGCCTTAAATGTTGGGAAGTCATTTTTTCTCATTTTCTCCAGAGTTTCAAGAGGTTCACGTATCAAGAGGTTTTAGACCTAGGGATCATTACGTTCGATTCCTAGGCATCTTGCTTGACGAAAATCTTTTCTTCAAGCATCATATTGTCCTGATTAAAATGAAAGTCTCTCGGAGTCTTGGAATCCTTAGGAAACTCAAACACATATTTCCAGGGTCGATTCTTAGAATGTTGTTCTACAGCCTTGTTCAGTCTTATGTTTCATAGTGTTCTGTTAATTGGATGTCAACTTTTCCCTCGTCTCTGATGCCACTTTCAAAACTTTATGATAAAGCAAGGACTCTTATTAAGGAAACTAACCGATCTTCACTTGAACCCTTGCTTGATTGGAAATCTCTCTATTTTCTTTCTTATTCTTCTTTCATCTTTTTACAGTTGCACGGCCATCTTCCTGCTGCTCTATGTAATAATATATCTTTTTTTTCTGATCAATCGACTTATCATCTCCGCACTTCCAGCAGTTTATAGATTCTTCATACTCCATCAGTGAGGTCTGACTTCAACTCTCTGACAACTTGCAACAGGATTTGGAACACGCTCCCTGTGTCTGCACGAAGCTGCCACTAGTTTGGTATGTTAAAAAATTATGTTAGAGATTTTCTAGTTAGTAATTAAGTTTTTGTTCCGGTTTCCCTTGGAGTTGATGTCTCTGGATTGAATTGGCTTTTTATTTGAGTTGGTGAATTCATGTGTTATCTCCTGCCTAGCTTATCATTCTGCGAATTATTAAGGTGGGTGACTGGATTTTTTTTTTTTGGGGGGGGGGATATTTTTTTTCTCCCGTGTTCTTTCCCAGCCATGGAGCCTTATGGGGGAGATTTTGTTGATGTAGTTTTTTGTTTAGGATTTTTATTGTTAAATAAAGAACTCACTCACTCACTCACTCACTCAACCTATTTTGCCCCCCCCCCCCTAAAAAAAAAATCCTGTATCTACCCCTGTCCACCCCAGGTACAAAATCTTACCACCCCTCGCCCCAACCTCCACGAAAAATGTCTTTATATTTCCCAATAACAAATACTGTACGTAAACAATGGGTAAATTTCATAACTTACAAGCCTCTCCCCACGGACTGTGGAGGGGTCATTGTATCCCTAAAGACATACTTATTTGATCTTTCAACTATACTGATCAAAATGGCTATCCCAATATTTTGATCAGATAACTTTGGGAAATAAATGGGCACGGAAGGGGGGCCAATCTTTATTGTCACTTAAAAAGGACACTCGAACTTTTAGTTTCCGCTCGATTCTCTAGGATCTTCTAGGATCATTATTTCAATACGATCAACCCTGGGAAAAACAAAACAACAACAAATAAATAAATAAATAAACACGCATCCGTGATCTGTCTTCTGGCAAAAATTACAAAATTCCACATTTTTGTATCTAAGAGCTTGAAACTTCTACAGTACGTTTCTCTGGTACGCTGAATTTGATGGGGTAATTTTCATCAAGCTTCTTTGAATTTTAGAGCGTGTTTCCCGCTATTTTAAAAATCAGGCAAATTGTCTCAGGTTCTTAACTTTTGAAGGGTAACGCTAAACTTGATGACTCTTGTATATTTGGGATCAACATAATAAGCTGATTCTTTTGATGTAGGCTACATATTGATATAAAAGTTCCGTTTTTTTTAGTTTCGGTTACTATTGAGCCGAGTTGCTCCTTACTTACAGTTCGTTACCATCAACTGTTTGAAAGGTCTTACTTTGTAGTGTTAGGTGCTGGAGTTAAGAAATGATGTATTTAATTCTGTCAGACATGACAAGAAAACCTCTATCCAATGAAATCAAATTCAATTTTGTCAATATTTTACAAGAAATGTATTTTTTTTTTTTTTTTTGAATAGACCTTTTAAAATCTAGTTTACCTTACAACGAAAGGCTAAGAATTTATTCAAGTTCTTTACCGACGACCCCATTGGGTTTATTTTCTGGATTCTTAGGCTCCCCTAATATTTTCAAAATGTCCGGAAATTTCGTTCTCCGTGGCCAAACAAAGAGTTTGAGGAGCATTTATATTATAGGGATACAGGGCCTTACAATTAAAGTTTCCTTGCATCTTGGATGTGCTGATGTGGTAGTGTGATTATATTAAACGGTATTATTGTACAAATTTCGAAATTAAACTTAACAGCTTATTATTATGGTTTTGAGCTGCTGTGTTTGTATAAGCTTACCGGGGGAGGGTAGGGTAATTCAAAAAATTATAAAAACTCGCCAATTAAGTGAAAAATATATAGATTATTTGCAAAGTCTTAAAAAGCTTCTGAAGCCCTAAATCCCCCACCCAAAGATGACTTTCTAGACAGGATTTTGATGTTCTCTACAAAGAGGAGTGGAGTCATCGGAAAAATGCTTTTTCTGGGAGATACCCCCTTCCACCTCTGTACCTAACACGAATATGATCTCTTATTTTAGACTAAGAATATTTCTGCAATAAGAGATGAGCTTTCAACCCCTAAGCATCCATATTACACATTTTGGCCAAACGTATTTTTGTAAATAAAGGGGGGTTTGGGTCTAGTCTCCTATCCATGCTGATTTGAAATGCCTCTTTAAAAGTTGAAAAAATAAGAGCTTATTATTCACTTTTAATATGCTTTAATCGCCCCTCTCCATAAAGAGATTACTTAATTCATTACCCCAACTTTGGACGGACTGGTTCAAAAGTGTCAGCCTTGATGAAAATTGAAGTAAAATAAAGTAAATACGAATCAATGATGATAGGCCTACTTATGGGGAAAAACACAAAATTTGTTCTTTTGCATATAAGGGACTTGAAGCCTCTGATATAGGCTATGGTTCTTGGAAACGTTCGGTTTGACTGTGTTTTTTTCATCAGGATTACTCCCATTTTTTGGATTGTTTTGACCCTTTTTCTAAAATTTGACATTTTCAGTTATGCTTATTACTTTCGATGGGTTTGGCATAGTTGAAATCATTTTTCTTTTGACATATTGGAGATGCAGATTTTTTATGTATGTATAGCCTATAATGTTTGCAAAACTTCGGCTTTTACTGACAAAGGCTGATCCTTACCTCCTTCATTACCAATCTTACCTCGAACTATCAGATTTTAACAGTTCTTAGTAACATAGTCTAGTCCAATTCTTTCACTTGTCGTTTCAAAAATATCTGTAAATAAAATTATGATATTGATGTCTTGATACACAGGGGTCGAGATTTTATTATCCACGTTACCCGGGAATGGTTACTTTATGGTTTTCCATCTGCCTCTGCTGATTTTCTTCATTGTTTAATCTTTGCTGTTTCATCCTGAGTATTGAATACTGAAGAGTAGAAATACGTGCCCTGATCTTCATTAAAAAAAAGAAAGGGTTCGTCTTTTGTACCCCCTGGAATGTCGCAACTCATAATGATTGATGACTTTTGAACAATCAAAGTAGACGGAGTGTTACGATATAAATTTTTTCAAGTCTTTTGAAACTTTTTAACCCTTCCAATCTTTTCAATTAGGGTTTTTCAAAGTTAACTATTGTATGTGGGGTTCATCCCCGTTGGGGGGCCTAAGAAATTTAAGGGTCTTTTTTACACAATAACTGTATCGGGTGAGTTTATTTGCTATATTGGTTTATGACAAGTTATCGGGGGAAAATGGGAGTATAATGATTTCAGTTTTGTTTTTAGTTTTCAGACTGACACTGACTGTTATTTAAGAACTATAAGAGGGATTCAAACCCAACTGTACTTTCTGGAATAAAAGAAGAGGTGAGTTTCCGTTTAGAGATATTCCAGTTCTATTAATCATTATACACTACCTATGATTTATCTGAAACAAGTTCGCAAGGTGGGAAACAAGTTAGTCAGGAATCTATTTCGCAGTTGGTATTGCTCATCCTGGCAATCCCGGCTGGGAGAGAAGTGGCAAAATCGAGGAAAATACTTACCCCTTGCCCACTGCATTAGTTATGTATACATTATGGTATATCCTCTACAGGGAGAAGTACGTGATCATTCTCTTCAAAGATCAATGTTATTTGGGTTTTAGCTATAACGTATCAAACAGTATGTCGTACCGAACTGTAAATAAGGAGTGACTTGGCCCCATAGTAACCGAAACTCGAAAAAACTGAATTTTGATAAGAACAGACACATCAATATAATCCATTTTTTATGCTAATTCTAACTATATATTTCTTTAAAGAGTTAAACAGTTCGTGGTAACGAACTGTAAGTAAGGAGCGACCCAGCTCAATAGTAACCGATCTAAAAAAAAGGAATTTTAATACCAACAGATATATCAGAATCTCACTTTTATGTTGATTTCAATTATATAAGTATCATTAAGTTTACCGAAACTCTAAAAACGGAATTTTTATACCAATAGATATATCAAAAGAATTTGATTTTTATGCTGATTTCAAATATCAATCAATTAATCAATCATTTTATTAATACTAAACTCTATTACAAACGTAAAGAAAATTTATTCGGCCCAAGAAGCTTGGCTTTTTTGTGGGCCATACAACACAATAATAAAGCACTAAAAGAACCATAAATATTACCCTAAATCAAACAATATATCAAACAGTTCGTGGTAACGAACTGTAAGTAAGGAGCGACCCGGCTCAATGGTAACCGAAACTCTAAAAAACGGAATTTTGATACCAATAGATACATTAAAAGAATCAGATTTTAATTCTGATTTCAAATATATAAGTTTCATCAAGTTTAATTTTACCTATCAAAAGTTACGCCCCTGAGAAAATTTGATGAGAATCACACCATCATATTCAGCGTATCAGAGAACCCTACTGTAGAGGTTTCAAGCTCCTATCTACAAAAATGTGGAATTTTCCATTTTTTGCCAGAAGAAAGATCACGGTTGCGTGTTTATTTTTTTTTTTTTTTTTCTTTCCCAGGGGTGATCGTATCGACCCAGTGGTCCTAGAATATCATGGGAGGGCTCATTGGAACGGAAATTAAAAGTTTTAGTGCCCTTTTTAAGTGACCAAAAAAAATGGAGGGCAACTAGGCCCCCTCCCACGCTCATTTTTTTCCCAAAGTCACCCGATCAAAATTTTGAGATAGCCATTTTGTTCAGCATGGTCGAAAAGATTATAACTATGTCTTTTAGGATGACTTAATCCTCGAAGCCCCCAGGAGGAGGGCTGAAAGTTATGAACTTACCCAATGTTAACATATAGTATTGGTTATTGGGACCCGGCTCAATGGTAACCGAAACTCTAGAAAATGGTATTTTGATACAAATAGATACATCAAAAGAATCGGATTTTAATGCTGATTTGAAATATATAAGTTTCATCAAGTTTAATCCTACCCATCAAAATTTACGCGCCTGAGAAAATTTGGCTGATTTTCGAAAAAAGGAGGAAAGACCCCCTAAAAGTTATAGAACCTTAATAAAATCACACCATCATATTCCGCGTATCAGAGAACCCTATTGTAGAGGTTTCAAGCTCCTATCTACAAAAATGTGGAATTTTGCATTTTTTTGCCAGAAGAAAGATCACGGGTGCGTGTTTATTTTTATTATTTTTTTTTTCCCAGGGGTGATCGTATCGACCCAGTGGTCCTAGAATATCGCGGGAGGGCTCATTGGAATGGAAATTAAAAGTTCTAGTGCCCTTTTTAAGTGACCAAAAAAAATGGTGGGCAACTAGGCCCCCTCCCACGCTCATTGTTTTCCCAAAGTCACCTGATCAAAATTTTGAGATAGCCATTTTGTTCAGCATGTTCGAAAATATTATAAGTATGTCTTTTAGGATGACTTAATCCCCCGAAGTTCCCGGGAGGAGGGCTGAAAGTTATGAACTTTACCCAATGTTAACAAATAGTATTGGTTATTGGGAAGTATACAGTACAGCCGTTTTCAGGGGAGATTTTTCCTGGTAGTGGGGGGGGGGGGTAGGGCAGGTACGTACGCAGGAGGGGGGGGACTCCGGGCCCGGGCCCCCCTGAAATCTCACGTTTTTTTTCATTTTCCATAATTTTCTGATTTTTCTCACAGAATAATGGGTTTGAAGGATTTGGCCCCCCCGAAACAAATTGCCTCCCCCCCCCCCCCGAAACGAATTCCTGCGTACGTTCCTGGGGTCGGGGGTTATGTAGGAGGATCTTTCCATGAAGGAAGTTTTCATGGGGGAAGGGACATTGCTATGAAGGGACGCCAGACTTCCCAGCATTATTTAAAAAAGATCAGAAATTAAATATAAAAAAAACAAGTTTTTCAACTGCAACAGCAGCAACATCAAAACTTTAAACGAACAGAAAATATTACATATATGATTGGGTTCACCCCCTAGTCAATACCTCACTCTTTAAGCCAGAGATTTTTTAGTACTTTCATAAGAGCTATTTATTCTGATTAACGGCCTTTGTCATTCAGCGGTCATTTTTAAAGAATTGGAACAAAATTCGAACTGTCGCTCAAAGAGCAAGGTATTGACTAGGGGGCAAACCCCCTAATATACGTATTAAAAATATATGAATATAGAAGTTCGTTACGTAAGTTAATTCGTAAGTTACGTATATTTATTACTAATAAAAACGTTCGTAAATAAAATGAAACAAGTTTCGAGAAAGCCATTTAACCAAATAAAAGTAAATTAATATGAAAATTTTGTTTTAATTATTCATGTACTGTGAGCAAAGATCAAAACCTGCATTTATTCAAAAAGTTCAAAAATTAAATAAAAAAAACAAGTTTTTTTAACCGAAAGTAAGGAGCGACATTAAAACTTAAAACGAAGAGAAATTATTCCGTATATGAAAGGGGCTGTCCCCTCTTCAACGCCTTGCTCTTTACGCTAAAGTTTGACTTTCTCACAACTCTATTTTTTAAAACAATAAAACTTTAGCGTAAAGAGCGAGGCGTTGAGGAGGGGACAGCCCCTTTCATATACGGAATAATTTCTGTTCGTTTTAAGTTTCAATGTCGCTCCTTACTTTCGGTTAAAAAAACTTGTTTTTTTTTATTTAATATGAAATAAAGATTAAAGAGAATAAACACTACCATAAAGTAAAAAAAAAAATGATAATAATAACGATATATAAGGGAAAAACACAAAAAGGAGAAACACTAGGAAAAGAGAAAACAGGGAAAATAAACGAAGGAGAGAGAGAAATTACTAAACTGGAAAGACACGATGAAAAACTTCCTTTGCAGACAGAAATAATGGGACATCCGGTGGGATTGAATTCCATAATTGAATTGATTTTATAAACAGGAGACCTCTGGGTTGCTGTAGATGAATGTTTGGGCAAAATACTACTACTACTACTACTAAAAACTCACCGCAGCACCAAGCCGCCTGATGCCAACACAGCTACGCATGCTCCTCCTCCACCCCAATCTATTCAAAGCCTCCCTTTTTACACTCGCCCACGAAGTTCCCATTTCCTTTAAATCTTTCTTTATGACATCCTCCCACCCCCGACGGGGACGACCTGCTTTCCGTTTAGCCCTAGATGGTTGGCCGAAAAGGGCAATCTTTGGCAATCTGTCATCCTTCATCCGCACAACGTACCCTAGCCACCTCAACCTTTCTTTCATTATAGCCCTAGAGAGCGGTATTGAACAATGTATTTGTCTGGTATACCATACAAGGATAAAACCTTTACTAAAGCTCTTCTATTAACAGAATCGAACGCTTGCTCATAATCTATAAAACGGAGGACCAAAGGTGTTTGGAAACTCAGGCACTTCTCAATTATTAGCCTAAGAGCGAAAATTTGGTCGACACATCCTCTACCTTTTCTAAAACCGCACTGCTCTTCTCTTAAAACTTTGTCTACGGTATCTCTCAGTCTAAAAAGTATCATATTACTAAGTAATTTACTACCTACAGAGACCAGACTAATGCCTCGATAATTACCACACTCACTTTTATCACCTTTCTTATAAAGTGGCTTAATTAAGGTTTTCCTAAAATCGTTAGGTACTTCCCCTTTTTCAAAAATCATATTCATAATCTTCAGTAGCTTATTTCTAACCTCAGAGCAACCATATTTAAGAAACTCATTTACCACCCTATCAGCACCTGGAGCCTTATTATTCTTTAATCCTTTTAGTACAGTTGCTAATTCCTCCTCACAAAACAAATCTTCCTTCACATCCAAGGTATCACAAACTTTTTCATTTTCCTCTATACTTTTTCCTGCTACTGTATCTCGGCTAAGCAAATTCTCAAAATGTTCGGCCCATCTCTCTTTAGTTTTTTCCTTATCACTAATTGCGACCCCATTCCTATCTTTAACTGGGCCAAGTCCGGATTGACTACTCCCTCTCAATTTGTTAACATGCCAGTACAATATTTTACTATTATGCCGTCTAGCTGCATCTTCCAGACCCTCGGCCATTTTATCCATGGCCTACACTTCACACCTCCTTAGTTCATATTTTAATGCTTTCTCCACTTTCTTTACATTTCTTTTGTTTTTTATACGATCTATCACTCAGACGATCTATCACAGCAGTTTTAGCTTTCTTCTCTATTACACCTTCAGCAACTTCACAAATTATTTTTCTAAAATTATTCCAACCATCTTCCACATTATCAAATTTTAAACTCTTAAGTTTAGTATTCAACTGTTCCTGGAAAGTTTCTCTCAAATTCTCATCCTGGAGTCTACCAACATCATAACTTCCCGGGAGGTAGTTACCTTTCCGATATTTCAGCTTTAAATTAACCCTTGACACTACTAGATGGTGATCTTTACTTTTAACATCAATAACAGCACTCCCATATACCCTAGTATCTTGTATTGATCCTGCCAGTCTTCGGTTTCCTATAACGTAATCAAGAAGGTTTGCTGTCCTACCAACACGTGA
Source organism: Artemia sinica (assembly GCA_027921565.1). Lineage (NCBI taxonomy): Eukaryota > Metazoa > Arthropoda > Branchiopoda > Anostraca > Artemiidae > Artemia > Artemia sinica. The sequence goes on from CM051262.1 coordinate 29,546,241, forward strand.
ATACCATGTTAACTTATGAGCCATTTTATGACCAAACACTGTAATGGTTATAACTAGATTGTTATACCTACAAAATTGCAAAAGTCTGTATCCATCACCGTTTTCTTTTCCTACACCAATTTTACCTAGGCTGGGATACCATCTATCCCTATTTCTACCAACCTGGGCGCTAAACTCCCAGTAATAAAATCATATTTCTACCTGGGACCCTGTCTATTTGCTCCTGTAACTGTAAGTAAAATTCATCTGAGTCACTAGTATCTCCGTCAGTCGGTTCTACAGGGGCGTATACTACTATAACTGATACCCTGAACTTTCTAGCCATAAAATGAGCAATTGGTATTCTATTATTAATACCTTCCCAGCCTAAACAAGACTTAGCAGCTTCCTTATTCATCATGAGCCCTACTCCCTGTCTATGTACCCCATCCTTCCTGCCTGAGTAAACAAGTTCTATATCACCTGATTTCATGCTTCCTACCCCTGGGACATGAGTTTCTGAAATTCCTAATAAATCCAGTTCGAATCGTCTGAATTCGTCAGTCAAAATGTCGATGCGATAGTCATTTTTTAATGTCGTAACATTCCAAGTTCCAATTTTCACGTTCTTTAAATCATTTAAATTATTTTCGCCTCTGGAAAAACAATGATCCCGGATACCAGTGCAGGACGGGAATCACATATCTTCTCAAGTCTACACCGAAGTGCTTAAGCCGGCTTAGAACCGGACAACAAGAAGTCCCTGGGACCTCCATGAATGGAGGCTTTGTGCATAACATCTGGGGGAAGAAATGAGTTAACCCGGTGCAACATTGAAGACTGGTGGAAGATGAGGGAACGGGTGTGAGTTATATGAGGTTTAAAAGAAAGAAAACAGTCAAGATACACACCAAGAAATTTCACCATAGCAGCTTGCGGTATAACATCATTCCCATAAGTCAGGATGATTAGCTCCCTTACGTCTCTCATACGATAAGGGGTCCTGAAGTGTACAATGGCACTTTTTTGGCTGTTGAGAGTCATACCATTTGACCAGCACCAATCTTTTACTTTATCAAGAAGACCTTGAGCTAGAGAAGTGGCAGATGGCAGGTCCACTGCAGCAATGAAAAAGTTACTGTCATCAGCAAAAAGAATAGGGTGCACAAGGGGATGAAGACCATCAACGAGATCATTAATGTAAATTAAAAACAAAAGTGGTCCAAGCACAGAGCCCTGTGGGACACCCATCAATATAGGCAAAGTAGTGGAAGAATTACCATTAACCGAAACATACTGAGATCTATATATAACTTCATAGATCTATATATAAGTTCTATATATAAGATCTATATATAAGTTACAAATATATAAGTTTCATTAAGATTAGTCTTACCCATCAAAGGTTACGAACCTGAGAAAATTTGCCTTATTTTTGAAAAAGGGTGAAACATCCCCCAAAAGTCATAGAATCTTAATGAAAATCATACCATCAGATTCAGCGTATCAGAGAACCCTATTGTAGAGGTTTCAAGTTTCTATATGCAAAAATGTGGAATTTTGTCATTTTGCCAGATCAGGGATGCGTATTTATTTTGTTTGTTTGTTTGTTTGTGTGTTTTTTTTCCAGAGGTGACCGTATCTAACCCAGTGGTCCTAAAATATCGTGAGATGGTTCATTAAAATAAAATTAAAAGTTCTAGTATCCTTTTTAAGTGACCAAAAAGATTGTAGGGCAACTAGGCCCCCTCTCCCACCCTTTTTCCCCAAAAATTGTCCGATTAAAATTTGAGATAGCCATTTTGTTTTATCATAGTTAAAAGGCCCAATAACTATGCCTTTGAATATAACATTACCCGCCCCCCCCACAGCCCCAGGGGAAAGGTCCTTAAGTTATGAAGATTGCCCTTTGTTTACGCATAGTATTTGTTATTGGGAAGCATGCATACATTTTTGGGTGGGAAGACGAATTTGATGCTGTTTTTTTTCACGGAGGAACTTTCCATGGGGAGGGAAGTTTCCAGGGAATGAACTTGTGAGAGGAAATCATATATTGGGGGAATTTTCCAGAATTTATATACAAATTCTTTTTATATTTCTTGCTTTCTCTTTTCCGTCTCAATTTTACGCGTAGCGTTGTTAAAGGTATTTGTCCTGGGGAAATTTTCACCGAGACTGAAGTGTCTAGAGGATATATCTGAGGGAAGGTATTTCTCTGTGGAGGCGGGGCCAGATTTCCTGGAATTATTTAAAAAAGATCGGAAATTAATTTTTTTTAAACAAGTTTTTTTCAACTGAAAGTAAGGAGCAACATTAAAGCTTATAACAAACAGAAATTACTGCTAATATGAAGGGAGTTGCCTCTTCCTCAACACCTCGCTCTTTACGCTAATGTTTAAATTTTGTCCCAATTCTTTAAGAACGACTCCTGAAACACAAGGGTCATTTAACTGGAACAATAAGAAACTTTTTTTTTTCAAAAGTACTAAAAAACTTCAGCGTAAAGAATGAGATGTTGAGGAGGAGGCAATCCCCTTCATGTACGCAATAATTTCTGTTCGTTTTAAGTTTTAATGTTGCTCCTTACTTTCAGTTGAAAACACTTTTTTTTGTTTTATTTAATCTTAACAAAAATGGTACCACTAGTTCCAAAGTAATAGAGAACATTAATGTATATGTTTCAAGCTCTCACCTGCAAAAATTAGGAATGCTGTATGTTTGTTTTTGTTTTTTTGTCAGAAGAAAGATCACTGATGCGTGATTATTATTTATTTAAAAAATAATAAAAAAATGTGGTTATCCCCACAAACAAAGTTACTCCCTCAAAAAGTCAAGCGATGTTAATGGAAGTCACACCATTAGATTCAGCATACAAGATAACTCCATTGGAGGGGTTTTCAAACTCCCCTCTACAAATATGTGGAATTTGGTCTTTTTTTTTTTTTTTTTGACAAAGATCACGATGCGCGTTCATTTGTTGTTGTTTTTTTTTTCCCAATGGGTAATCATATCAAACCAATGGGCGTGGAAAATTCCGAGAGGGCTCATCCCAATGGAAATTAAAAGTTTTAGCGCCATTTTTAAGTGACCAAAACATTGGAGGGTAACTAGCCCCCTCCCACCCCCCTTTTCTCCAAAGTCATCCGATGAAAATTTTGAGATAGCCATTTTGTTCAGCATAGTTGAAAGGTCCAATAACTATGCCTTTGGGGGTGACACGCCCCCCCACAGCTCTTGTTGAAAGGGCTTCAAGTTATTTTATGACAAAGGCCTGTATTGTGGGACTTTTTTAGGGAGGATTTTTTGCAGGGGGTTATTTTCTAAGGGGAGAATTTTCCGCGGGAAGGGAAGTTTTTGAAGTGAACTGGAGAAATTTGCCAGAATTCCAATATGAAACTATTTATCTTTGTCTTACTTTCTCTTTGACGACTGAATTTTACATGTGGAGATGTCCTGGGGAAATTTTCAGCGGAGTTGGAATTGTCAGGGGGATTTTTCCTGAAGGAGGGGTTCCCGCGCCAGAACTTCTCCATGGGATATTTTTTCGCGGGAGACCATAAATAGTCAAATTAAAGGGAAAACATGAGATTGTTGAAATAGTTAAACTCATTGTAGGTGTAAAGGGGGAGGAGTCTGAGAGCCACAAGCTCTATGTACGTCTAGCTTACCTCAGTTTCAGTTTTTCAATTTTCGTTTGACGAAATGGAGTTTTTTCGGTGGAATTGAGGGGAAAGAAGGGGCTTGGTGGTAAGACCTGAAACTTTTTTTTTATGGGGGGGAGTGGGCTTAAGGGTGAGAAAATTCATGCTTGAGTAATCAGACCATTATCGCTAATAACAAGAAAGTAAAGAACGACAATTGTGGTTAGAAATCGATACTCCAGTAAAAAGAATTTTCTATAATTATATATGCTGGCAAATATTTTAATGAGATTTGTAACATGAAATTCAGTATGTTTGAGTACCCATAGACTAGAGGTTAGTTTGTTTCCTGTGTTTTTTTTCCTTGAATGAGTACCATGAGCTCTGTGTTCTCTGATGGCTAAATGCTCAATGGCTTTTGTGTAAATTATCACCATTACCCAGGTGCTGTACAGATTAACTCCAAAGGATTGCTTTTAAATTTTCATCCAATTCAAATAAAAGGATTGTCATGAATTTTGAACTGTTGCCATGGGGTGTTGTTGGAATGCCCAGAAGAGATAAGATTGAAGAAAGGACGGCTAGTTAGCATCTGATCGATCAGATGCTAAAAAGGGCTCTAGATCTTAGTATTTTTGATTTAATGAGCCGTCTCTAAGCTTTCTACAATTATCGGCTGTGTAATTTAAGCCTGTGAAAAAAACATACCTGGGAGAAACATCGTTCTTTTTCGAAATGTGTCTGCTTTTCTGACAAAAATTCGAAATTCTTCATTTTTTTTTTCTAAATGGAAGGGTCAAAGATATCTTTTATGGCTTGTAGAGAGTCTGATAAATTAATTTTCATCAAGATTGCACCATGTTAAGGGGTGCGGCACCCTATTCTATAAAAATTTCCAAATGTTTTCAGAGTATTGTATTTTTATATACACCTAAGAACATCGTAAATATGAGGAATGAGCACGAAATTCAATTTTTCTTATGCATGATGCATATTCTGCCTCCAGATTTTTCGTATGGATAAGGGTCGATCTTTACTTACTCTTTAGCATACTGAAAGACTTAAAAACAATAATCTAAGAAATATCAGAATGAATCATCTCTCACTGGAACATGTTGAACGTGGCCTAAGTTTGAACAAGTGGCTATTATCAAGTGGCGGTTAAAGGCACTGCCTCCTCCGCTCCTCCCGGAAGACCAAAAATCTAAAAGGCACAAAACATTGCACTATTCAAGGAAAATCCAGCCCTTTGCTGGCCAAAATATTTTCCAAACCTCTACCAAAGTGGAAAAATGTTGGCATAACCCTCAAATTTCTGTTGTACCCTTGACTAGAGGCACAAGAAAAAAGAATGTTTTCAAGGCAAGACATAGAGTTTTTTTATTTATTTTTCCACCAATCTAGAATTTCTTAAATATCACTCTTTTTTATTTGAATTCTGGGGCTTTCTTTGTTTTAACCATAATATATAAATTATAGGCAGAAATTATAGGCTATCTCACCCATTATAAAAAAAACCCGGACCGAGGTGCGAGTGCTCCAGAGAACGTAGAAACATAAGCGACATTAGATCTTTTCCCGGGTAGACAAGTCAGATTTCTCTTGAACGAGAAACTTGGCTTCAACATTGGAACACTAAATTTTGAAGAAACTAATTTTAGATTAATATATTTCAATACATATATGAAAATCGGTAATTAGTAGTGCAATGTTATTATTAGATGTTTTTAGGAATTAAAAGTAGGTTTCGAAGTCTCAAGTTGGTTTCAAAGGCATTTTGAGAAAGTTTCTGCAAAAAATACGCGTTCCAGGGTAATTGGCCGCTGATGGCAGATCAAAAGAGAGGACCTGTTTTGTACGCGCTAATGCAAGAAGAAGTGGGAGGAGCTGTTTTTTTCGCACCGAGAATGAAGAGCCAGAAATTATCTGCGGTAAACTTACTGCTATATCTTTATACTGTGGTTTTAACATATAATTGAAAAGTATAAATTTACGAAAATAGTAATTTCAATACCTATTCTTTGTCTAGTCGTTCTTATCAGCATACATTTTTTTTTTTTTTTTTTTTTTCAAATTAAACCACTAAAATGATTTTTATAATGGATAGATTCTCAGCAAGGTATTAGGCGGCTTTCACACACTATACGCGAGTTTCTATGCTAAGTGGTTAAGTTACATTAAGTTAAGCATAATCTTTCACACTGAAACAAGTCCTTTCTCACTAAGCAGACGTGGAAACCCAGAAAACCATCATAATCATCATCTAAGACCATCACAATCACTATAAGCAAACTATTCAAGATTAAAAACGCGGAGTGGAACAATGTGGAAACGCTCTGATCAAACGTAAGAGCCTTCCTAGAAAAACTTTATCAATTTTTTTTTTCAGAATTTTTTGATTGCTCACCCAACAACCCATTTCTTGCTGCTATGTTGAACAATTTCATACCGTAACAGAAACTTACGCAACGTAAAGTCAAACAGTTCGTGGTAACGAACTGTAAGTAAGGAGCGACCCGGCTCAATGGTAACCGAAACTCTAAAAAACGGAATTTTGATAGCAATAGATACATCAAAAGAATCAGATTTTAATTCTGATTTCAAATATATAAGTTTCATCAAGTTTAATTTTACCTATCAAAAGTTACGCGCCTGAGAAAAATTGGCTGATTTTCGAAAAAAGGGGGAAAGACCCCCCTAAAAGTTATACAAACTTAATGAAAATCACACCATCATATTGTAGAGGTTTCAAGCTCATATCTACAAAAACTTGGAATTTTCTATTTTTTTGCCAGAAGAAAGATCACGGATGCGAGTTTATTTTTTATTTTTTTATTTTTATTTTTATTTTCCAGGGGTGATCGTATCGACCCAGTGGTCCTAGAATATCGTGGGAGGGCTCATTGGAACGGAAATTAAAAGTTCTAGTGCCCTTTTTAAGTGACCAAAAAATGGAGGGCAACTAGGCCCCCTCCCACGCTCATTTTTTTCCCAAAGTCATCTGATCAAAATTTTGAGATAGCCATTTTGTTCAGCATGGTCGAAAATATTATAAGTATGTCTTTTAGGATGACTTAATCCCCCGAAGTTCCCGGGAGGAGGGCTGAAAGTTATGAACTTTACCCAATGTTAACATATAGTATTGGTTATTGGGAAGTATACAGTACAGCCGTTTTCAGGGGAGATTTTTCCTGGTTGTGTGTGGGGGGGGGGGGGGTCGGGCCCTCCTCCCACGCTCATTTTTTTCCCAAAGTCATCTGATCAAAATTTTGAGATAGCCATTTTGTTCAGCATGGTCGAAAATATTATAACTATGTCTTTTAGGATGACTTAATCCCCCGAAGTTCCCGGGAGGAGGGCTGAAATCTATGAACTTTACCCAATGTTAACATATAGTATTGGTTATTTGGAAGTATACAGTACATCCGTTTTCAGGAGAGATTTTTCCTGGTTGTGGGGGGGGGGGGGGGGTCGGGCAGGGACGTAAGCAGGGGAGGGGCCTCCGGGCCCCCCCCCCCCCGAAGTCTCACGATTTTTTTTTCATTTTCCCATAATTTTCTGATTTTTTCTCACAGAATAATGGGTTTGAAGGATTTGCCCCCCCCCCCCCCGAAACAAATTGGGCCCCCCTGAAACATAATCCTGCGTACGTGCCTGGGGTCGGGGGTTATGCAGGAGGATCTTTCCATGAAGGAAGTTTTCATGGGGGAAGGGACATTGCTATGAAGGGGACGCCGGACTTCCCAGCATTATTTAAAAAAAGATCAGAAATTAAATATAAAAAACTAATTTTTCAACTGCAACAGCAGCAACATCAAAACTTTAAACGAACAGAAAATATTACACATATGATTGGGTTTTCCCCGCTAGTCAATACCTCACTCTTTAAGCCAAAGATTTTTTAGTACTTTCATATGAGCTATTTATTGTAATTAACGGCCTTTGCGATTAAGCGGTCATTTTTAAAGAATTGGAACAAAATTTGAACTTTCGCTTAAAGAGCAAGGTATTGACTAGGGGGCGAACCCCCTAATATATGTATTAAAAATATATGAATATTGAAGTTCGTTACGTAAATTAATTCGTAAGTTACGTATATTTATTACTAATAAAAACGTTCGTAAATAAAATGAAACAAGTTTCGAGAAAGCCATTTAACCAAATAAAAGTAAATTAATATGAAAATTTTGTTTTAATTATTCATGTACTGTGAGCCAAGATCAAAACCTGCATTTATTCAAAAACGTTCAAAAATTAAATAAAAAAAAACAAGTTTTTTTTTAACTGAAAGTAAGGAGCGACATTAAAACTTAAAACGAACAGAAATTATTCCGTATATGAAAGGGGCTGTCCCCTCCTCAACGCCTCGCTCTTTACGCTAAAGTTTGTTATTGTTTAAAAAAATAGAGTTGTGAGAAAGTCAAACTTTAGCGTAAAGAGCAAGGCGTTGAGGAGGGGACAGCCCCTTTCATATACGGAATAATTTCTGTTCGTTTTAAGTTCTGTATATATATATATATATATATATATATATATATATATATATATATATATATATATATATATATATATATATATATATATATATATATATATATATATATATATATATATATATATATATATATATATATATATATATATATATATATATATATATATATATCTATATATATATATATATATATATATATATATATATATATATATATATATATATATATATATATATATATATATATATATATAATATATATATATATATATATATAATATATATATATATATATATATATATATATATATATATATATATATATATATATATATATATATATATATATATATATATATATATATATATATATATATATAAATATATATACTTATATATATATATATATATATATATATATATATATATATATATATATATATATATATATATATATATATATATATATAATATATATATATATATATATATATATATATATATATATATATATATATATATATATATATATAATATATATATATATTATATATATATATATATATATATGTATATATATATATATATATATATATATATATATATATATATATATATATATATATATATATATATATATATATATATATATATATCACTATCATTTTTCAAAATTGAAAATGATAATGATGATGATTGGGTCTGGGATTTTCACAAGGATAAGGTCATCAATGCCTACCGTACCTATGTTGAAAAAACAAAGGTTCGGCGATACGTATTTCATAATGACAAAAGACAAGCCGAGGTAAAACGAACGAAACAAATTGAAAGTGATAGTGATGACGATTGGGTTTTGGATTTTGACATACCATACTTTTGAAAAAAAAAATGGACTAGATAAATCGTTGGAAGAAAACAAAGTTTTTGTCCCACCACCTGAACAATTAAAAGCAACAAAGGTTGGGCGATATGTCTTTCTTAATGACAAAGGACAAGCCGAAGCAAAAGTTAAAAGTCCAACAAAAAAAACGTTATTTTACAAAGGCACTACTTCTAACATAAGGTCCTCTTGTACGTCATGACATCAAGAAAAGGCTCAAATTGTCTGCTTTTAGAAGACAAGTGACAGTGAGAATCCATATATAGAAGCCTACCGCGTGCCGAGTGCCGGCAGGCTCCTGGTACTACAAATATATGGTCCAAACGGAAATTCCTACAAAAGTGCATTTTAGTGGACAAACTGTTTACTCTTCATGATGCTTCAGATTAACGTTGAAAGAGGAAGAGGAATAGTAATTAATTAGAATGGTTCTGTATATAGCTAATATGTTACATTCCCATGTCTACCAGCACAGAGGTGGAAAAAGCAAGGCAGGCCATCATTAGCCCCGCCATGAAATTCCCTTCGGGTGGCAAATACTGCTAGGAACTTAGTTTTCAGCAATTTTAAATGGTAAAATTTTTCTTTTTCTATTCATATGAAGTACTTCAATGTATTTAAAAAATATATGTAACATATTTATCGATAAGAAAATCCTATTGTAGAGGTTGTGATGGCTTCAGTTCTGTAGAAGATCAAAAGTCTCACAGAATTTCCATCCATACAAACAATAATACTCCTTTTCATCCAACCAAAATTCTTTAGTAGTAATATTAACAAGGGCTTTTCACCAAAATTACTATTCATCGTCGATTTTTTAAGTATATTCAAATTTTATCCAAAATTGAAATTACAAATTTAAACGTTGGACGGTACTAATCAACTTATAACTACTGATTTACACATTTTAAGAGCAATTGACCAGGGATTTAAGGGACCGGTACCTCAAATTATATCTTGGTTAGGCCTGGGTATGATTTTGGAAAACAATCAGAAATTAATCCGTTCAGGGGAAAAATACAGAAATTCTCAGAATTCCGTTCAAGGGAAACATTTCTGACTATGGTGGCTTCATATATCAGCGCATGGGTACTCTTGCAATACAAACAAAAGTTGACGGCATATGCTTACCGAAATCGCCCCTTATTAATTTGTTTTCCATGTGTTTTCTATAATTATACGAACTTTCTTGTGTTCTAATAACTGCGCCAATTACTAATAAACAAATACATATTTAGGATCACCATAAAAAGCTGATTCTTTGACTGAATGTTATCAATAGTTAGGCTCTTATACTTTCGATATGGAGAATGATCGTTATTTACATACCATTCATTACTACGAAGAATTTAATTTTTATTATTTTTGCTCCAACCGAATCTTATAGAAAAAAAATATTTGTGGAAAACTGATTAAGGGTAACTCAGTCACAAATTAGAACTTATATTTTCCTTATTATGGGTCAAAATCTATTGGCAGGCAGCCAACAAGGGGGCAACACACATTTTTTCCATGGTGTTTCCATATTCTGCTCTCTTTCCTTTGGTTTCCATATAATTAATTTATAGTCCCAAATTTCCAGGGGGGCATGGCCCCCCTGTCCCCTCCCCCCTTGCCGGCGCCCTTGAAGGCTAGGAATAAGTGAAGATGAAAAGGTGATGCTGGGTAATCTGGCTTCAAACCAAGATTAGGAAATTGGAACCGACAGTGATGACAGTGTTCAAATATGGCTCTGAAGCATGGGCGCTCCGAAAAGTGGATGAAGATGTTCTAGATGTTTTCCAGAGAAATTGTCTACGGACTGTTCTGGATACTCGGCCGACTGATCGTATTTCGAACAGTAGGCTGTACGAAAAATGTGGTTCAATCCCGCTTCCTAGGGTTATAATGAGAGAAGGGTTGAGATGGCTAGGACACATTTTGCAAATGAAGGATGACAAATTGCCGAATATTGTCCTTTTTGGCCAACCGTCTAGAAATAAACGGAAAGCAGGTTGTCCGCGGTTGAGTTAGGAGGATGTCATAAAGAAAGATTTAAAGGAAATTAGAACATCCTGGGAGGGTGTAAAGAAGGAAGCTTTGAATAGATTGGGATGGAGGAGAAGTGTGCGTAGCTGTGTTGGCCACAGACGGTTTGATGCTGTTGCAAGTTGTTAGTAGTAGTAGTAGTAGTACTACTACTACTACGGCTACCACTATTACTGCTACTACTACCACAACTACCGCTACAACTACTACTTCTGTAGCGTGTACTCTCAAGGCTGAGAATATTGAAGTGCAAATCTGAGGACATGTTGAGGGGAAAGTGAAACTAAATCAAAATATACTATGTGCACACAGATTGTCAAAAGGGTGTATCAGCAATATCTTTCGAACACCTGACCGTAACAAGCTGCAACTTTGAGAACATCATGAGGGGGATGTTCAACTGACCAAAAGCCAACCTGGGTATACTACTACTGCTAATACTACTGTTGCTACTACTGTTATTGTTACCACTAATACAACACTACTTCTGGTCCTACTACTACCACTACTAGTATGATATTATTGCTATTAAGGCTACGGGTATGAAGGTGAAAATTTGGGAGAATGTTGAGAGGAATTTTGAACTAAATCAAAACACCCTATGTGCATGCAGATTGTTAAAAGGGCGTATCCCAGGAATGGATTAGGGTATTAAGTTGTAACTTTCAGGGAATGCTTAAAGGGGATAGTCTATTAACCAAAAGGCAATATGTGAACGCTAAAAACTAATACTACTGCCATTGCTAGTGTTGCTACTGCTACTACTACTGCTTCAACTACTACTTCTATTGCAACTACCACTAACGCTAAGAGTATTAAGATGAAAATTTCAGGAGGTGCTGACGGGGAAGTTGAACTAAACTAAAACACACTATGAACATACAGGTTATGAAAAGGGCATATAGGTAATATCGTACCAACAGTTAATTATATTAATTTGAAACTTCCAGGGCTTGATGAGAGGGAGGTTCAACTGACTAAAAGGCAATGTACTAATACTACTCTTGCTATTAATACTAGTACTATTTCTGTCAATGCTACTACTAGTCCTACAGCTAGTACTACTAGTACCCCTACTGCTACTACTGCGACTATTATCACAACTATGGCTAAGGGTGTGAAGATGAAATTTTCAGGGAACATTGAAAGGAGAAGTTTCAACCTGTAATTTGCATCATGCATACTGATGCAGGTTTTCAAAATGGCATATCAGTAATATCTTCGAAATAGTTTGGCATGTGAAGTTGAAACTTACAAGGCTTGTAGTGGATGATGGTAAACTAACCAAAAGGCAATATCTGCATCCTACTACTACCACTTCTACTATACTACTATTACTGGTACTACTATCATTACTGCTGCTGCTACTACTACTACTACTAAATCTACTACTGCTGCTTCTATTGCTAGTACTACTATCACTGCTTATATTATTACGATGTCATAGCAGATTTTGAACTAACCAAAAGGCACTATGTGTATCACTAGTAATACTACTACCACCATTGCTATAACTAATAAGGCTAAGGGTATTAACGTTAAACTTTTAGGAAACGCTTTGGGGGACTTTCAGTAAAAAGAAAAAAAAACTTTATGCGTGCAGGTTTTCAAAATGGCATGTAAGCAATATCATAGCCAGCGCAGTGCTATCACAGATACAATATCATTGAAAATTTCAAAGGAGCTCATTCGACTGGAAATCAAAATTTCTAGTGCTCTTTTTAAGGGTAAAAAATGGAGGACAAACAGCTCTCCTCCCAAGCCCATTAATTCTTCAGAAACATCCAATCAACATTTTGATATAGCCATTTTGTTCAGCGTAGTTGAACAGACCTAGACCCCAGCGCCGCGCCGCTGAGGGAAGGCCGGCGGTGGTGGGACCAAAAACAGTAGCGGTGTCGCACCGCCGGTAAGATGTCAGAAGCGTGCCACCGGCACAATCAATGTTGACCGTAAACATTAATGTTTTCATCAGCCTTTCTCAAATCACAGCTTAAATTTACAAATTTATTTTCTCTAGTCATTGACAGTACACTTTCATAGGATACTCCACCTAGTAGCTACTGGTAGCAACCAAACTGTCATATTTTTGTAAAACTCTCTCACCTCCCTTCACACTCCCTTTCTTATTTTTTCAAAGCAGCCATATAATGCTCTATAAGATCCGTCTCTGCTTTAAATTAAAAAAAATAATAATTAACTCTTTGGCATCGCTGCTTTCAATAAAAAATTCAAGATATTATCATTTAAATACAATACCTCCAATCCCCCTCCCCCTATGGATACCACCTTGATAGAATACTGTCTCTAATTTAAGTTAAAAAAAAAATAACTTTTTGGCATCCCTGCTTTCAATAAAAAATTCAAGGTACTATCACTCAAAATATAATAAATTCCTACGCCACGCCCCCCCCCCTCTGGATACCGTCTTGATAGGATACCGTCTCTGATTCAAATTAAGAAAAAAATGACTTATTGGCATCCCTGCTTTCAAAAAAAATCGAGGTATTATCATTTAAATATGACAGCTCCCTACCCCCCCCCCCTGGATACCACCATGATAGGATACCGTCTCTGCTTTAAATTAAAAAATGGTAATTAACTGTTTGGTATCTCTGCTTTCAATAAAAAAAATCGAGATATTATCATTTAAATGTAATATCTCCCTTCCTCCCCTCCCCCTCTGGATACCACCTTGATAGGATACCGTCTCAGCTTAAAATAGAAAAATTATTTACTTAATAATTAACTAGGTCACTATATGGTTCAAACAAACACGCGAAATAACGTTAAACAGCTTAGTGTTCCTTGAAAAAAAATTGAGGGCATGAATAAAGGGGTACAATGACAACAACAAAATGTCGAAATTATTCAGATATACCTCAAATTATTGGAAAACTGAGTCATAGATTCGCCATGGCATTCAATAAGATCCAAATAATCTAATTAAAAGGGAGCACACACAAAAGCCGAATTAGGCCAGTAGCCTTTGAGAAATTGCAAAATACCCAAGACAATGAACAAGTCCCAATGGGGGGGGGGGCTGGGTCTATCAAAATATTTCAATGGTTTCCCAGGGAATTTGATATCATTTTCTTCCGTCTCCACTTTAAATGAAAAAAATTATTATCTTTTTGGCATCCCTGCTTCCAATTAAAAAAAAATGAGGTATTATCATTTAAAAATGATAGCCCCCTATCCCCCCCCCTATAGGCAATAATTTACAATTTTTTATGAATCATTTTTTGGGGTAACTTCCGTTTCAATCTTTAATTCCCCAACCTTATACATAGCTTAGTCTATAGCTAAATTTTGTCTCAATAGATGTTTTTTTTTTTGGGGGGGGGGGAATTTTTCAAAAAGAAGATTTTATTTTCTTTAATCTATTAGGCGTTCAACAATTGTTTATTAAATATTAATAAAATCTTATCTAAAAACAGCAAAAGAAAATAAATTCTGGAAACTTACGATTCAGCTGTAGAAACAATCTGTCAACTATCAATTTTAAAATTCAACTGAAGCTGTATAGTAGTGAATGCGTTTTATTCAAATTAAAAATAAATTTCTTGACTACAAATGATGTAATAAATAGCAATTGGTAAACTGCATTCGAAATTATTTAATCTCATTTCATAAAGGCGATACTTTTTTTGTCAACATATGAAGAACTGTGTATATTGCAATTGCATCTGTCTGGTTTTTATGCAAAGTAACAAAAGAGACGAAAATTAACGAACATGAAAGTAGTGAAGAATTATGGTATGCAAAATAATATTAGGCAGGGAAAGTCACTGGTGATAAATCGCTAGGGGTGGCACCGTGATTGGGTGATTTCCGGGGATTCGGGGAACCAAATTTTTTTTTGGGGGGGTGACGCATAGATTTTTGTTGAAATTCTCGAAAATTCGGGGATAGTGCAAGCCCTGCTTGATTTCTAGTCAGGAAAATCGAAATGCTAAACCACACGAGAAAAAAAGCTCTGACTTTGCGGTTGACGCAGTAAGGAATTGCCGCAAAATTAATTCAAAGTCAGCCGAACGCCGCCGCCTCTGCCGGCGACGGCGAGCGTAGTGACATTTCGGCGGCAGTCAACCGGACCTCTCGTTGGCGGCGTTCGGTCGATCCGCCGTCGCGGCGCCGGGGTCTAAACAGTCGGATAACTGTGTCTCTAGGGATATTGGGTATGTCAACAACCCACATTTATGCAATTTGCTTATTATGCTTTAAATGTTACTTTAAAACTAAATCGGAAAACATTGTGCAGAAATTATAATAAATAACCGAGTCAAATTCAAAACGAGCAGAAATTAACATGAGTAGGGCTGACTCCCAACATGATTTCTGCTTTCTGACCAGAATACGATTTGCACTTTATTGAAAAAACACATGTTTTTAATGTTTTCACTTTTATAACTTAAATGAACCCAAAACCAAATAAGACCTTGTGGAATAAATATCAGTATGTGTATGTCTATTAAACTGTCAATCCAGGCTCGTTTTGTTTCTTATTCGAGAAAAGTACAAATTCTGTTTTGGTCTTCAGAAGGCAAATGTCAGCCCTTCTGCTCGTTTTAGTTTGACTCGGTTATTCGTTGTAATTTCTGTTCGTTTTCAGTTTCCTTTATTTATTGATGGTAATTGCGGTAGCTATACGCTTGGAAAAATATTTCATCTTATTTCTGCTCATTTTTGGTTTAATGTAGCTCTTTACTTTCCTTTAAAAAATTTATTTTGTTAAAAAGTTTTTTTAATTAATCGCCGCAAAAAGAGAGTCCTTTGCGATACATATTTTATTGTTAATACTAGTTTTTCTTCAAGATTTTCATCTTTAAGATTCAAAATTTCGATATTAGCCCAGGTCGCTCTTTACTTACCGTTCATTATCACCACAGTATATAAATATTAGACAGTATGATCGTCCCCTATCTCACTTATTATAAAAACCCGGACCGAAGTGCGAGTGCTCCTGAGAACGTAAAAACATAAGTGACATTAGATCTTTTCACGGGTAGACAAGTCAGATTTCTCTTGAGCGCGAAACTTGGCTTCAACGTTGGAGCACTAAATTTTAAAGAAACTAATTTTAGATTAATTTATTCCAATACATTTATGAAAATCGGTAATTAGTAGTGCAATGTTATTATTAGATGTATTTTGGAATGACAAGTAGGTTTCGAAGTCTCGAGTTGGTTTCAAAGGCATTTTGAGAAACTTTCTGCCAAAATACGTGTTCCAGGGTAATTGGACCGCTGATGGCAGATCAAATGAGAGGAGCTGTTTGTACGCGCTAATGAAAGAGCATGTGAGAGGAGCTGTTTGTTCGCACCGAGAATGAAGGGCCAGAAATCATCTGCGGTGGACTTACTGCTAATTATCCTTATACAGTGGTTGTCACGATCTGTTTGATAAAATCAGACTGCCTACGAAAACATAACAGCTATCGATACAAAGCCTCAGATGTTTCTACCATTTAAATCTTTCTAATATTAATGAAAATTTTATTGCTAAGAAACTTGTCGATTCAGTTTTTTACTTATCGACGATTTGGCATAAGAGCACAGTAAATGTATATCCCACAAAATTTGTTCCATAATCACAATTATGCGGCAATAATTGCAAAGTAAACTTCCTAAAACAAAAACAGCGTGTAGCCTGCATATTCCACAAATGGGTCATATGTTCGCCACGATTTGCATCCAAAGATTTGTGAACTTTTTTATTACAAATCCTATGTTAATATAGTATATTATTCCAAATCCAATATATAGTAAGAATATATTTCACAAATGGTGTTCCTATTTATTTGATTGTACTTATAGCATCTTAGTTGACAAATTTGGTCTATTTTAGACCAAAATAGACCCCTAAATAAATTTTAGGTCCCTTAGGGTCATTTTGACCGCTAAATGCATATGAAATGTGAAATATGTGTCAGAATAATTAGTAGCCTTTCTTGAATACATGAAAGGACGTGAAATAAATTTCGCTTTTGAAAATCATCTTAGAGAAGACCCGATTTAAATTCACCCCTTTTGATACTTTGAAAGAGTTTTATACAACATCGATTGCACAATAGTTCTTTTTCATTGTGATGTCTATTATCAAACCTATTATAAACCAAACTAAATGTTTTTATAACTTGAATTAAATCAAGATAAGGGATCTTATCTAGCTCACAGAAAACAGGATTATTGAACGGTTACTAGTAACAAACTCCTGCATAAACTTTTGAATGGGCTGCTATTCGATACTCTGCTATCTGCTAAATCATTACAAAAAAAAATTTTCCATGCCTATTTTGCGAATTTGAATCTTGTGATGTCTTGGAAAAATGGAACAAGCATTGTATACGAGAGTCGTAATTCAAATCATAAGAAAATTTTTTGAACTAATTGAACTGAAGGGTGAAATCGGCCCTAAAAATTAAGAGAAATTGAAACGTGAAATGGCTAATACAGTTCCTGAAATTTACAAGTTTGGATCACCGAAAGCATCATTGTTCCAATCAGAAAGTTTTCGGAAGTTTCAGTTTTAGCGCATTGGCTTTTCCTCGTCCCTCTCTTTCCTGTTCAATGGCTCAGTTTAGAAAAATACACTTTAAGTCAACCTTGTGACTTGGTTTCTCCTTTCAGTCTTCCACAGGAAGATGAATTTTTCAAAATCTAGGGGGAGGCAATTTTGATGTTTTTTCAGTTTATTCAAAGCAAATACCAAAAAACGCATACAATGAAAACACCCAAAAATTATGTTTTTCGAAATCTTAGGAGGAGGAATTCCAGACGCGAGGTCTTCTGAATGACAGCAACAGTATTTTGATGTCATCCCGCCACCCTAAATGACAACAAGGTCTTCAATCTTCAACTGACCGATTCATTGGCGGAATTTATGGGAGCTTCACGGAAAACATCGACTTCTGCGAATTCCGATTTTTAAGTAAGTTAGAATCATTTTCTTAGGGAAACTCTAAGTAATGTCATAATTTTGGCTCAGTGAATAGACATAGTTGAAACTGAGGAATCCTACGATATAAGTATGCTGTCTTTTATGCGTGTCAGAGCTGAAACAGGCTTGTCACAAAATTGGATGTTTTACAGGGAACATAAGGCTTAAGATTTGCTATAGTATAATAAAATCTAAGTTATATTTGCAAGTGGAATATAAATTGCTTTTAATAAACGCAATAAACAAAGTCGTGGTCAGAATTTCCACGTTTACTCTAATATTTCTACGAAATGACAGACCTGACAGACCTTTTTGCTCCCCCTATGTTTAGGTGAAATGATAGGCTTGGTGAGGAGAAGCATGTGCAAAGGAAAACTCTTTTTTAGGGGAAGGGGGTAGCTACCCAGCTAGGATAGAGAGGCAAATTTAACCTTTTGCATCAAAAGTTGGCTTTATACTTACATTTTAGGTTTTTGTTGAGGAGTCCATTGAGTTTTCAAAGGGAGACGCTCTCAGCCCAATATGCTCCAATATGCGGATTGTTCAGCCAAAGAGAGATCAAGGTTTTATAGCTTATTAAACGTTTCGGATTTGACTGAAATATTGAAGAAGAAACCGAGGTAATTTATAGCGTATTACATAAATAAGTTTGGAAAAGAAATACGATTGGCAATGGGTAAAACAAGTCAAATAAGGCTCTCTTCTCTTAGAATTTTCTACTAATAAGTATTTTTGAAACTACAGGGTTCCATCAAAGCCAGTATTAGCCATACTTCAAATTTCTCTACCACTTTGAATGTATTAAAAATGCCATTGACAAGCTCTAGCCAGCTGTCCTTTCATGGAGAAGCCTAACAAATAATCTAAATAACCATGCCCCCCTCCCTGATTTGAAGACATGGATTTGTTGACGTGCCAGCGGATCTTCGCCTTCCTGCGTCAGTAGTAGAAACGCAACTACAATCGTCATGTGGACACCTCTTATGTGACAACCCTTAGGGAATATCGTAAAGGGCTCTTTAATAATTTTACAGATTATTTCAAGTGATGCAACAAAAAAACTACTGATATTTTGATATGAGGCAATTTATGTGTGTTCCTAGTGATTGTCTCCTTTGCTAGTTTAACTTTTATGGACTCATTAAGGATTGATTATTGTTCATATTTTATATTTTAACATCCATAGACCTTTCTGGGTTTTTTAGTGTATTCCCCGTTTGCATAAAAAAAATACTGATAGAAAAGGCAGAAAAAAGAGTGAACACTTCCCTTTTCCTAAAATTTTAAATTTTAAGCACACGACGTGTGCTATATAGGATCATGAAATGAATAAATGTGTGTGTGTGTGTGTGTGTGTGTGTGTGTGTGTGTGTGTGTGTGTGTGTGTGTGTGTGTGTGTGTGTGTGTGTGTGTGTGTGTGTGTGTGTGTGTGTGTGTGGTGTGTGTGTGTGTGTGTGTGTGTGTGTGTGTGTGTTGTGTGTGTGTGTGTGTGTGTGTGTGTGTGTGTGTGTGTGTGTGTGTGGTGTGTGTGTGTGTGTGTGTGTGTGTGTGTGTGTGTGTGTGTGTGTGTGTGTGTGTGTGTGTGGTGTGTGTGTGTGTGTGTGTGTGTGTGTGTGTGTGTGTGTGGTGTGTGTGTGTGTGTGTGTGTGTGTGTGTGTGTGTGTGTGTGTGTGTGTGGTGTGTGTGTGTGTGTGTGTGTGGTGTGTGTTGTGTGGTGTGTGTGTGTGTGTGTGTGTGTGTGTGTGTGTGGTGTGTGTGTGTGTGTGTGTGTGTGTGTGTGTGTGTGTGTGTGTGTGTGTGTGTGGTGTGTGTGGTGTGTTGTGTGTGTGTGTGGTGTGTGTGTGTGTGTGTGTGTGTGTGTGTGTGTGTGTGTGTGTGTGTGTGTGTGTGTGTGTGTGTGTGTGTGTGTGTGTGTGTGTGTGTGTGTGTGTGTGTGTGTGTGTGTGTGTGTGTGTGTGTGTGTGTGTGTGTGTGTGTGTGTGGTGTGTGTGTGTGTGTGTGTGTGTGTGTGGTGTGTGTGTGTGTGTGTGTGTGTGTGTGTGTGTGTGTGTGTGTGTGTGTGTGTGTGTGTGTGTGTGTGTGTGTGTGTGTGTGTGTGTGTGGTGTGTGTGTGTGTGTGTGTGTGTGTGTGTGTGTGTGTGTGTGTGTGTGTGTGTGTGTGTGTGTGTGTGTGTGTGTGTGTGTGTGTGTGTGGTGTGTGTGTGTGTGTGTGTGTGTGTGTGTGTGTGTGTGTGTGTGTGTGTGTGTGTGTGTGTGTGGTGTGTGTGTGTGTGTGTGTGTGTGTGTGTGTGTGTGTGTGTGTGTGGTGTGTGTGTGTGTGTGTGTGTGTGTGTGTGTGTGTGTGTGTGTGTGTGTGTGTGTGTGTGTGTGTGTGTGTGTGTGTGTGTGTGTGTGTGTGTGTGTGTGTGTGTGTGTGTGTGTGTGTGTGTGTGTGTGTGTGTGTGTGGTGTGTGTGTGTGTGTGTGTGTGTGTGTGTGTGTGTGTGTGTGTGTGTGTGTGTGTGTGTGTGTGTGTGTGTGTGTGTGTGTGTGTGTGTGTGTGTGTGTGTGTGTGTGTGTGTGTGTGTGTGTGTGTGTGTGGTGTGTGTGTGTGTGTGTGTGTGTGTGTGTGTGTGTGTGTGTGTGTGTGGTGTGTGTGTGTGTGTGTGTGTGTGTGGTGTGTGTGTGTGTGTGTGTGTGGTGTGTGTGTGTGTGTGTGTGTGTGTGTGTGTGTGTGTGGTGTGTGTGTGTGTGTGTGTGTGTGTGTGTGTGTGTGTGTGTGTGTGTGTGTGTGTGTGTGTGTGTGTGTGTGTGTGTGTGTGTGTGTGTGTGTGTGTGTGTGTGTGTGTGTGTGTGTGTGTGTGTGTGTGTGTGTGTGTGTGTGTGTGTGTGTGTGTGTGTGTGTGTGTGTGTGTGTGTGTGTGTGTGTGTGTGTGTGTGTGTGTGTGTGTGTGTGTGTGTGTGTGTGTGTGTGTGTGTGTGTGTGTGTGTGTGTGTGTGTGTGTGTGTGTGTGTGTGTGTGTGTGTGTGTGTGTGTGTGTGTGTGTGTGTGTGTGTGTGTGTGTGTGTGTGTGTGTGTGTGTGTGTGTGTGGTGTGTGTGTGTGTGTGTGTGTGTGTGTGTGTGTGTGTGTGTGTGTGTGTGTGTGTGTGTGTGTGTGTGTGTGTGTGTGTGTGTGTGTGTGTGTGTGTGTGTGTGTGTGTGTGGTGTGTGTGTGTGTGTGTGTGTGTGTGTGTGTGTGTGTGTGTGTGTGTGTGTGTGGTGTGTGTGTGTGTGTGTGTGTGTGTGTGTGTGTGTGTGTGTGTGTGTGTGTGTGTGTGTGTGTGTGTGTGTGTGTGTTGTGTGTGTGTGTGTGTGTGTGTGTGTGTGTGTGTGTGTGTGTGTGTGGTGTGTGTGTGTGTGTGTGTGTGTGTGTGTGTGTGTGTGTGTGTGTGTGTGTGTGTGTGTGTGTGTGTGTGTGTGTGTGTGTGTGTGTGTGTGTGTGTGTGTGTGTGTGTGTGTGTGTGTGTGGTGTGTGTGTGTGTGTGTGGTGTGTGTGTGTGTGTGTGTGTGTGTGTGTGTGTGTGTGTGTGTGTGTGTGTGTGTGTGTGTGTGTGTGTGTGTGTGTGTGTGTGTGTGTGTGTGTGTGTGTGTGTGTGTGTGTGTGTGTGTGTGTGTGTGTGTGTGTGGTGTGTGTGTGTGTGTGTGTGTGTGTGTGTGTGTGTGTGTGTGTGTGTGTGTGTGTGTGTGTGTGTGTGTGTGTGTGTGTGTGTGTGTGTGTGTGTGTGTGTGTGTGTGTGTGTGTGTGTGTGTGTGTGTGTGTGTGTGTGTGTGTGTGTGTGTGTGTGTGTGTGTGTGTGTGTGTGTGTGTGTGGTGTGTGTGTGTGTGTGTGTGTGGTGTGTGTGTGTGTGTGTGTGTGTGTGTGTGTGTGTGTGTGGTGTGTGTGTGTGTGTGTGTGTGTGTGTGTGTGTGTGTGTGTGTGTGTGTGTGTGTGGTGTGTGTGTGTGTGTGTGTGTGTGTGTGTGTGTGTGTGTGTGTGTGTGTGTGTGTGTGTGTGTGTGTGTGTGTGTGTGTGGTGTGTGTGTGTGTGTGTGTGTGTGTGTGTGTGTGTGTGGTGTGTGTGTGTGTGTGTGTGTGTGTGTGTGTGTGTGTGTGTGTGTGTGTGTGTGTGTGTGTGTGTGTGTGTGTGTGTGTGTGTGTGTGTGTGTGTGTGTGTGTGTGTGTGTGTGTGTGTGTGTGTGTGTGTGTGTGTGTGTGTGTGTGTGTGTGTGTGTGTGTGTGTGTGTGTGTGTGTGTGTGGTGTGTGTGTGTGTGTGTGTGTGTGTGTGTGTGTGTGTGTGTGTGTGTGTGTGTGTGTGGTGTGTGTGTGTGTGTGTGTGTGTGTGTGTGTGTGTGTGTGTGTGTGTGTGTGTGTGTGTGTGTGTGTGTGTGTGTGTGTGTGTGTGTGAGTGTGTGTGTGTGTGTGTGTGTGTGAGTGTGTGTGTGTGTGTGTGTGTGTGTTTTCGAGGATTTGGGATTCTGGACAGGCTCCTTTTCTACAGCTTGCAATTCGTATCTCTAACTGCAACATACTGTGGAAATTTGATTTCCTATCTCAAAGTGCGAACATTCTTTTCTGTTTGCCCATGGACCTCCAAAGATATTGGAAGACTAGCATTTCCAAATATGAAATAATTATGAAACTAAAATATTTGGATTTCCATTGAAATGCTGAGACCATTTCCATCTGCTGACCTTGTCTATATTTTCCCGGCCCAAAATCCTAATTCTGTCCGCATACAATAACATAGACTTTATATTTCATCGATGCATGACTGACGGCGAAACTTTACGGAAAAATATTTCTCTAGAGCTGGAAAAAGCAGCGATAAGTAAATGAAACACAGAATGAATTTATTAACTATGTGAAAACCATTAAGAAAGTTCTTGACAAATTCAAATGTAAGACATTTTCCATGCTATTTAAATGGGGTATGATTTTTGCTTTCCAAAAAAGCATAGAATTTAGCATAGTACTACTTTCCTTTTGTTTAAAAATAAACAGCTAATGAAAGGGGAAAAGGCACAAGATCTACAAACTTCTCACGGTTTTTAATCAAAGCGGTAATTACAGAGTGAGCTTTGCCAGGACAATAGATTTTAAAAAAGGAGGTTTTAAACAAAGAGTAATTTGATAAATCGAAAATTGGAGATATGAGATGACGAAAGCTGTGACATCTATCTTTAAAAAGTTTATGTTAACGTAAGTGAGAAGATATGTTTAAGGAGCCATCTCGTTTTAATATCCGAGGCTAAGTACAAATGAAAAGATGCAAAGGAAGCTCGTGTTATGAATGTCCTTATGAAAGGTGCGTACACAGAGAAGATCCAGGCCTTGTCCACCCAAAAAAGAAGTGATTGTAAATACGCATCTAAAAAAATGGACGGATAAATAGATCTGCAGTCGTTATTAACCTGATTTTTTTTTTTTTTTTTTTTTTTTTTTTTTTTTTTTTTTTTTTTTTTTTTTTTTTTTTTTTTTTTTTTAATTCCCTTGGAACTTTCTATAATTGTCGAGTTATACCAATTTTTGTGGTTCAGTTAGATTTTCTAGAAACAAAAATGAGTTAAATGAGTTTGTAAGGGCTTGGTTAATAGACATGCCTATGATCCCTGTATTTAGTTAACTTTAAAAGGTAGTAAAAAGACGTGCAAGAGGAGATTAAGAAGAGCCCGAGAATTGAAACATCCAATTCTAATTTATTAGCTGTCATTTGTGTTTTGTCATTTATTTCAACATTTTCTGAAAGTTCCAACTAAATGCCAGTATTTACATAAAATACAACTAATATGAATGAGAATAGATCCTAAAACGACCTAATTGAGGTCTCTAGGACAGAGTGATTGTTAGTAGTTTGTGTTTGTTATACATGTTATGTTATTTATTTAATACATTTCTCTATCTGTGTCTATTAACTTTCATTGCACAATAACACTAATATAGTTTTATATAAATATATTTCTCTTCTACTTTTCAAACCTTTAATTACCTTATAAATGCCTAAAATTCACCATTTTACATGCCATTGCAGACTATTCACTTTCAATGATATATCTCCTTTCCGCTAATCATTGTATTTTATAGTGTCAGCGTGAAAGGTCTTCGAGCTAAGTACTCTCACATCACGTTCTCACCCATATAAATATAACCCTTTCTGCATACCCGCACCTAGGTCGGAATTCTACCCTTCAAACCAGGCTCAAGGGATTGAAATAAAAAATTCAAAAGAATCTCCTAAGTGCAAAAAATGCAACCCTTCCCTATTAACATACGGAAGAAGCTATTCATTAAGCTAGTTGTGTGAGCACAAAAACTTCTTTTCAATCAGATCAATTTGCATATGGGTAGTCGGGAGTGATCAAATTCCAACCCGCTAGAAAACAGTAGCGGCTTGGATTCTGCCGCGTGCTCTTAATAATCTGGTTTCTTGGAACTTTTCGCTAATGTAAGTAGGCTAATATTTCATTAAATTTTAAAGGCTATAATGATTAAAAAACCAAGATATGTTGCTTAATAGGTTAAATCAGTGGTTCCAACCTGATTTCGGGCCATGTCCCACAAGGCCGTATCCAGGGGGGGGGGGGTTACCCTGTTTGACCCCCCTCCCCCCGAAATTTTTGACCGACTCGAAAATTAGTAAAACCTAGGTAAAAATCAGTAAAATTAGTCGAAAACTGAGTCAAAAATTAGTACCCCCCCCCCCAAAAAAAAGTCAAAAATTAGTAACCCCCCCCCCCCTGAACAAAAATCCTGGATACGGCCCTGATGTCCCACCTAAGCATTTCTAAAATCCTGATGACACCTCGTAATATTTCAATTTTGCTATTCAAATTATGTGTGTATTCACCTTAAGGAAGCTTAAAAGGCCATTAATTTGGTATCTCTTTTGGGTCGTCCTATAGGCAAATTTTATAGGCTACTAATGCAAAAATTAAAAAGGAATAGAGCCGTCTCAATATTTATTTTTTATTTTCATCTCGATTTTTTTGGCCCTTTCCTATTGACGAAACTTCGATTTGCGTTGTTACTCCCCAACAAAAACAGAAAAAGAAGAAGAAAAAATATTACTAAAATATTACCATACATTTAATTTTAAACTCAGATGTATAACTAGTGGGGCATATTTTTCACAATATTTACACAAATTAGGGTAGAAATTCCTATTCTTAATTCCATGGAGTCTTGAGTTCCACCAGTGAATTTTCCAGGGACTGGGGGCAATTGCTACCAGGATCTTGATATTTGCCAAGATTTAAGCTGGAACTTCTCATGTTCCTGTTTTTATACATTTTTAGTCTCTTTTTGTCTCTTAGAGGTTTTACTTCTGTTTTTATTAATTGTTGTTTAACTATATCAGCAACAATTAAACTAATATTTAATTAACTTTGGGGAGAGCAATTTATTATATTTTGGGATCGGAAGTTTTTCAAGAATAGGAATCAAAATCAAGGAAATTGCACTATTTCTATAGAACAATTTTTAAGAACCATAATGTTTCTATTTCTATTTTTAAATAGCTATTATTAAGCATTATTTTGGATCAGAGTTCAAGCTAACAGTATATTTTTTTTTCTATTTTAAAAATATATCGATGGTCGCTTGAACTTCTGAGCAACAATAAAATATAAACAGAAAAAGGCATTGAAAATATATTAGTATACCGACAAACTATTTACAAATATTGAAGCCTGTGCTCTTGGCAATTGAAAAGTTTTGAATTTGCTTCATTTACGAAGCTCCACTCTGTTTGTCCTTCTTTTCCAAAGTAAGATAGTTCCGTCCTATTTTGTTCATGAAATCCCAAATTTTTGAACAACATACAATTACAAGAACTGCCCGATTTGTATTTTGTACCGGCATCTTTTTCAATTGAAGACTAGGATCGAAAACCAAATTAAACCTATCTCTTTAGAAGGAGGCCTATCTCTTCGGAGGGAGGCCTACCTCTTCAGAAGAGATAGACCTCCCTTCCATTATGACATGTATTCTCGACTTTCATTAATTTTCCTTTTTTCTGGGCAGGATAATATACATTATTGTAAATTAAAACAAACTTTAGATAAATCATAATTAACAAAAGGGCTAGAAGGTCATTTAATCTCTAAATTAAAGAATTTGGAATTCAAACTTAAAGCATCTGTTTTTACTAACGCAGAACCCTTTGTGCGCCACGAGTCCCTTGAAATTGCCTCCTGAAATTAAAGTTCCTGAAATATTCCGTCTGAAATCTCCAATTTTTTTAATTTGTAGTTACGAGCTGTAAGTAGATTGACTCGTACTGTAAAAGCTGCATTTACAGCAACCTTAGCTGTAAAAGATTGAAAAGTTCCATTTTTGCTAACAACATATTCATCATTAGAAATAGGCTTTAATGGTCAGTCTTTATGAAAAACTTGTAGATTTTCAAGCCAACCATTAATTGAAACGATCTTTGGAAAATTTGTCAAATTTAATATAATAGGGGGAAAACCCAAAAGAAGTGGAGTGACCTTGATGAAAATTGTACCATCAAAATAAAAATATTATACAAACTTAATATAAAGGTTGTAAGCCCCTGTGTACAAAATTGCAATTATTTTTTATAGAAACATTAAAAACGTGGACGTGTATTTATTTGTTTTTATTTGTTCATGACTGATCATGTTAAAATAATTGTCCAAAATAATCAGGAAAGGGTTCATTCGAGCGAAATTTGAATGTCTTAGTTCCCTTTTGAAGTAGCAAAAGAGATCGACCCACAACAAAGATACGTTCTGTGCCATTTTGTGGCGTAAATCAACGAATTTGGCAGGAAGAACGCTAAGACACAATTGAATGGCAATTCTGTGAATATCAACCGACTTAAAGTTGTTGGAATTGGGAAGCTATGTTTTCAGACCTTCTGTATCAGAGACTTGAATTCTGGCCGGCGGTTCATTTTTTTCCGAAAGATGCATATAAAATAAACGGTTAATTTAGACATTTATTTTAAAGCTTCATTTAACTGAATGTATCAGTTTAAGGCTTCTGAGTTGGGGCCTTTTAGAAATATTTACATTGACACATAGCTATACATCAAGTAAAACTAAGGGCGCATCCAGGACTTTTACTCGGGGGAGCGGGTCAATAAAGAAAACTTTAAAAACTCATCAAAAATTTGTTTATATTTAATTTTTTACATTTTTACGAGTCGGATAAAAATTGCAGAGGGGTTAAAACCCACCCCCCTAAACCCCCACTGCCTGGATACGACCTTGATTAAAACTGTACTTCTGAAGTCTAACGGAAGCAATTTTGTTGGTTTCAATTTTTTCCTACTGAAAATACCGAAAAAATATTTTCCACAAACATTCCAAAAACAATATATTTCTAAATCTATGGGGGGGGGTCTAAGGGGCTAATAAATCCCACTCCCATTGATGGGCCCATTGAAACCATCAACTAGCTATGTTTGTTCCACTCAAAAAGTATTCCAGTAAAACACTATTAAAACTTTAGCATAAAGAGCGGGGATTAAGGATAGAGGGCAAACTCTTTTTAAACAGGATAATTTATGTCTTTTTAAGTTTAAATGTCCCCTTTTACTTTCGTTTGAAAAAAAAACTTGTCGTTTTTTATTTAGTCTAATAAATGGGAATCGTCTTATAATTGGGGCTACAAGAATGGGAGGAAAATTCAGTAACGTTGCAATATCCTTTTTCCCAAGAGCTAATAACCGCTGCTCTCTTTCCTCCTAGAAGGGGTACATTGCAAACCCACGATGTATGGACGGGGAACCTGGGCATTTACCCCCCTATTTGAAGACTAAAAATATGTAAAGAGGGCAAATTTTGCATTATTCGGACAAATACAATATTTTTCTAAAATAGAATTATTCTCATTCTCAAATCATTGCGTTTCAAAGGAAAAATAATAATTCCCATGTAATGATTATCGGAGCTACTGGAATAAAAGTTTTTTACTTGTAAAAGTAAAAATTTAAAGTATTTAATTTTGTAGTCGGAAAGAAATGGGAAACCTCTTTTGCCTCCACTTTCTTTCTGGTGTGATGTTTAATTAACTGTCCTAAAGTAATTTTGATAATGTTGAAAGAAGTAACAATATATATATATATATATATATATATATATATATATATATATATATATATATATATATATAATATATATATATATATATATATATATATATATATATATATATATATATATATATATATATATATATATATATATATATATATATAATATATATATATATATATAATATATATATATATATAATATATATATATATATATATATATATATATATATATATATATATATATATATATATATATATATATATATATATATAGTACCGGGCACCGGCACGCGCCAGGCTTCTATATATAGATTCTCACTTTCGCTTGTCTTCTAAACGCAGACATTCTGAGCCTTTTCTTGGTGTCATGACGTCCAAATGGACATTAAATTAGAGTGGTGCCTTTGTATAATTAGATTTTTTTATTGGACCTTTAACTTTTGCCTCGGCTTGTCTTTTGTCATTATGAAAGACATATAGCTGAACCTTTGTTTCTTTCAGTTTTTCAGGTGGTGGGACAAAAACTTCTTTTTCTTCACATGATTTATCTAGTCCAGGTTTTTGATTTTGCAAGGTATGGAAGGCATTGACGACCACCTTTGTTTCTTTTAATTGCTAAGGTGGTAGGAAAAAAACTTCTTCTTTTGCCTTAGCTTGTCTGTTTTCACTATGAAAGACTTATCGCCGAGCCTTTGTTTCTTTTAATTGTTCAGATGGTGGGACAAAAACTTTTTTCTTCCTACGATTTATCGAGTCCATTTTTTTGATTTTCAAAGGTATGGTAGTTATTGATGACCTTATCCATTTCAAAATCCAAAACTCAATCATCTTTGCTATCATTATCAATTTGTTTGCTTAGTTACATCTCGGCTTATCTTTCGTCATTATGAAATACATATCGCCGAACCTTTGTTTTTTTTATAACAAAGGTATGGTAGGCATTGATGACCTTATCCATGTCAAAATTCCAAACCCAATCATCATCGCTATCATTTTCAATTGTGACACGTTTTGATTCTTGCTGTCCAGGCTGATTTTCATTGACTCGCTGCTCTTCATTTTCATTTTTGACTCCCTCACTTGTTCGTTGTCTTTTGTATTCTAACTGCATGTGTCTTTGCTCTTCATTTTCATTTTTAATACGCTCTAATGGCCGTTTTCGCATATATTCTAACCGCCTTTGTCTTTGCTCTTCATTTTCATTATTGACACGTTAGTTCAGGTGTTGGTTCCAAAGAATCATCATTTATAGTAACTGCAGCTGCAAATTTTCGTTTTTTGGGCCTTCCAACAGATATTATATTACATAAATAACTGTTGCGTTGGAAACTCAGCAATCTTATTTATGCTATGCATGACATTATATAAGAAAATAATTTTATGATGCCATATATGATGTCATAATAAATGTTTATATGATGTACTAACATACTACATGAAGTCATTTGCAAAAACCAAAGTTCAGGCTCTTAGCGATTTTTCTCAGACTTCTGAGCTATCTAAACCGTTTTTTTTTTTTTTTTTTTATGCAAAAATATCCCTTTTTGAGAAATAGAAGTATATATTTTATTTGTTGTAAGTTATTCCGGTATTGCTTGTCAGGTAAATGCCTAACTTCTATTGCAAATATTTCCTTTTACTAACGACTAAGCTCCATTGTAATGCCTCTTTGAATGTCCCTATCTTCGTATCGTTCTGGCAATCATAAATTTTTTTGAACTCTTAAACCTAGATCCCCTAATGTAATAAACGTTCAAACCACCAACAAACACTGTAAGCTTTCGCATCCTAAAAAGTACCATTTTGCATTCAATAATCCCATGTCTTGGGGGAAGGATCACGGAAGATCCCTTGATAGTCCTACCAAATTTCGTTGTATATCCCTCGGTCAATATGTCACAAACAGGGTTTGGACAGGGAATGGTCCTTTCACAATGGTTAGGGGGAAAATCATTTGAAATCGATAAATTATGGGATACTAAACTAGATGGGACAACGGAAATAAAGAGATATTTCTTGAAAAGAGGTTTTAGTATCTTATTTTAAATTGACATGTTTCTAATTTCAAACTGTACAAGAGACACAAGTAAATATAGGCATAAATAAACACTTTTTCCTGCATGTCATAAATGCCATTGTATAAAACGAAACGAGTATGGAAAGCCCATAAGAGAGGAGAGCTAAGTGTTTTTATTATGGAATTATAGGGCTAACCTTTTCTGGACTATGAAACAGTTAGATCCAGGTTAGTATATAGAATATAGGGTAATTAAACAAAAAGTACCAACATGCACCCTTTTGGCAAAAGAGACTCTTTTATCTTCGACCCAGCGCAAAGCAAAAGTATAAAAATGTACTGGGAAAAAACACTGTATTAATGTTTTTGTATCTTCATAATTTTTCTGGGTAACATTAAAGGTTGGTGTTATTTTGCTTATTTCTCTCTCTCTCTCTCTCTCTCTCTCTCCTGCTCTCTCTCTCCCTCTCTCTCTCTCTCTCTCTCTCTCTCTCTCCTCTCTCTCTCTCTCTCTCTCTCTCTCTCTCTCTCTCTCTCTCTCTCTCTCTCTCTCTCTCTCTCTCTCTCTCTCTCTCTCTCTCTCTCTCTCTCCCTCTTTTTCTCTCCCTCACTCCCGTCCTGTCACATACGAGCTTCAGTTTCCTTTCTTATCCCTTTTCGATACTCTCACATCCAAACAAACACCTTTTTTCGTTCCTTTTTTTTCAAATTAATTAAAAAGCTTTTTCCACAAAATAAATTTTTCAAAGAAAAGTAAAGAACTCCATTAAACCCAAAATGAGCGAAAATAAAATCATGTTATCTACTAAGCGTGAATCTACCGCAAATCAGTATCGATAAATAAATGAAACCCAAAACAAACAGAAATTACAATAAATAACCGAGTCAAACTCAAAACGAGCAGAAATTAACAAGAGTAGGGCTCAAAACCCCTAGGCCTTCCCAGGACCAGAACATAATTTGCACTTTACGGAAAAAATCTAAATGTGTTTACTTTTATAACTTTAATAGATCAAATAACATTAACATTTTGATTACTAATTATTAGTATATGTGTATTAAACTAACAATGCACATTCATTTGTATTTTTTATTGACAATGTGTATGTTATTTAATGTGCAAGTGTAATGTGTAATGTGTATGTATTGAAACTTATTGACAATAATTTTTATTTCATGTGTATACTTTCAAACATACCTTGAGAAAGAACTTGCATCTTGAATCATCACAAACATTTTCCATTGGCCCAAGGTATTTCATATCTAATTGGTATAAAAAACCTTCCAAACTTTTTGCTGAAAACATGATGGTGGGAGTGGTGTTGGAGGGGTCACTATGTTACTTTGTGCAAATTGAAAATTCCTGCAGTTTGTGCAAATTGAAAACCATCATGCAAATTGAAAACTCCTCCATGATTCAAACTCAAACTAGGAGCAATATACATACCCTTTGGCTAAAACATTTACAGCGGGTGAGAATGGTGCTGGAGGGGCTACTGCCCTACTTTTGTTCTCAAAGTGATCAGATTGGAAATGCTTGCATGAGTCTGGCCCTAACAAGGTGCACTACATAGATCTTTTAACTAAAAAATGGGTGGTGTTAGGGGTGGAAACAAGGGCTGAAGGTGATTCAGGGTCGCTCTGTGCTTTCGATAACACAATTGAAAATGTATTCATTATGCTGCATCAAGCAGCGGTGAACAAATCTGCATGTCTGCTACAAAATTAGCGGTGATATGAAGTGGTGTTAGAGTGGCCACAAGCTTACAAGCTTACGAGACCAAAAGCAAAAAAAACATTTTTGTGTTTTTGTGGTCCTAGAAAGCATTTTTGCAAAGCTTCCTATTAAAAAGTTGGCAAGGGGGGAGGACTAAGTTCATACCAGACTTAGATTGTTTTCTTGCCGAGTCAATACTTAGCCAGTATTTGAACCAAGTTGAGACTTCGCCCGCTTATTAACCGAATTCAGTCTCACTTCGTTTTTACCAAAAATCAGAGCTTGCACTTTACACCAAGAGACAACTGAAATAGAACATGTTTATGCACTAAGCTAGACCTTAAGGTTTTTTCAACACTTCACCAAAATTTGGTACTTGTGAATTAGCTGGAACCCACGCGGAACCGACGCGATAATTGTGTAGGGAATATGCTTAAGAAACTGGTCAAACGGGTTTCTTTCAATAGAGAATTGGAAACCGTGGTTTGTCACTGTGTTTACAATATTTAGACTTTTGTTTTTTGGGGTTTAGGGGGGAAAAGGTACCTAGTTTAGGTTAGATTACGTATTTAATATGTGCTATGCTGTACCCCCACCACCCTTATGTAGAAATATATAGCCGAAATTTGTTTCTAAACTATTATATTTTCACCCTATTTTGTTTTATTTCATTAGCATTAACCAAACTTCACTTCTTGCGTGGGTTCCAGCTAATTCACAAGTACCCACAATTCTTCAGCTGTGACTTAGCTTGGCTATACACTTAGTATTTGTGTTTTTACCGATTTGGGACTTGATAACAATAACTCAATCTACAACCATGCTTCCAAATTTTACGGTTGGGTCTTGTTTTTTTAATCGGACTTGGTCTGCTTGGATGGACTTGGTGTGGACCCTTTTTTGGCATCAACACAGGACTTCTTTCGTTTTTTTTTTTTACAAGATTTCCACTGGTTGCCTTTTTTTCCTCCAGTAATCATAACCCTACTCATCAACTGTCGCTTCTCAAATTTTGAAAAGCAACTCTAACTCCTCAAATTTTCACAAGCTCGTTTCAGCTAATAAAATTGAATGCATTAATCGCAGACCCGAACTTTTTAACAGAACTTCATAGCATTGAATATTTGCGTTACCAAAATTATTAGATGTGAAAGATTAAAAAATTACTAGAGTTATAAATTGCTCATTTTCATTAATTCCTGCTCTTCGTAAATGCAATAAATTATAATCCCAACTCAAAAACTTTACCTATAGACGCCTCTTAGCAGTAAATTGGTTGCAACTCCGATTCCATATTCTTAGATTAACTATTTAGTAATATAGAGAGAAGAATTTTAGTCCTGCAAATCTTCTTAATCCATATAGATATCTACATAGCCCAATTAAAACATGACTGGAGATAAGCATTTTTGATACTTTTTATCAATACGCCTGAATAACAGCAACAATCGGTAAAAGAGTGAAAAGAGTTTACTATCCCTTGTAACCAGGATAAAAGGGTGACAATAGCCTTTGCACATAATTATCCCACGCGGGGGTGAGCAGAAGGCGGGCGGATAAATTCTATTGGCGCTCCATAACATAATTAATGGTATTTACTTCTATTGTCTAAAAGCTAGTATCAGGGAATATCAGAAAAAAGAGAGAACGCTAACTCAATTCCGCTTCCACTTTCAAAATTGTGTGTCCTAAGAGTTTTTTAATATCCCAAAGGACACCATCGCATTAAACATGTGTTCTTTATAAATAAGTTACTTTTCAAATGGAGCTTTATGTTTCAATTTTAACTGGAGAGCCTTTTTAACCTTACTTTGAAACCTTTGCCAATAGTCAGGAATGCATTTTAAGAGACAAGGGTCGATTTAAAAGAAAACTTAATACCAAAAATTGTTGTTTTCAGTTGTTCTCGGGACTAACAATGATAATAGACGGAGGAGCCTATAAGTGCCTAATAGGCTACTATGATCTCCTTAAGAGCAAGACCGTTTAAAGAACCCAAATTTCAAGCCATTTTGAACAAATTATTGCTTCTTTAACCCGTACCCTACAACAGAGAGTATGGATAATTTATAAGAGTGGGAACTGGTTGTATTGTTGACAAAAAAAACTATCAGCACCATCTAGCGTTTGTCGACACTTGGCAGTTTTGTAGTGTAATAATAAGTGTAAATACTTTTATTAGCACAATTGGCAAAAATAGCATAGCAGCCTAATAAGTGTCTGATCTCCTTTCTTTATTACTTTATTAGGCAATCCATTTTGCCTCTGAGAGCCTCCCTCAGTATTACCACAGCATAAAAAAAGAAAGCACAAATAAGAATGGATCAACAAAAGAGGGGAAAAGGATGAATTTTTCTCTCTTTCTCTCTTTCACTTTTGTTTTTCCTTTAATATTTTCTTGGTGCGCTTCTGGAAAAATTCCAGCTTATTTGTCTGAAAATTTATCTTATATGGTTTAACGATCGAAAATCAAACCATAATCCATGGAAAAGCAGCTATTTGAGCTAGATTCGTTGTGCATGACAGTTGTCGCTACTGTGGCAATTGGAGAGGTCTGTGCTATATTCAAGTGCCTCGTTTTACATTTACTCTGGTTCAGGACTCAAAATTTGCCATCATTTTCCGTGCAACCTGTAAACTCCAAACTGCACTTACTTAGCACTTATTTTGCATAGACACTGTTTCGATTTCGGGAGACCAGTCTTTCAAATTTAAATTTAAAATGAACTTACAAAAAATAGCAAATTATGAGAATAAGCTTAGTCCCTACATAAATTAAATAAAAAAAAAGTTTTTTTTCAACTGAAAGTAAGGAGCAGCACTAAAACTCAAAACAAACTGAAATTGCTCCAGTTAAGAAGGGCCTCCAGTTCCTCACTCTTTACGCTAAAGTTTGACTCTTTGTCACAACTCTGCTTTTTAAAGTAATAAAAAAATCTGCGGAATAAAAAAAAGCCTTAGCATGCATATTGCACACTTTGCACATATAAATTTTCCGAAACATAGGGATTATAGATGTTAAACTCTCTATGTTGATAAGAAGGGTCTCTAAGGAAAAGTTCAAAAATAGACTCCGAAAAACACTTTGACTGATTTGGGCACCCCACTCTCTCCAAAACAAGATCCACTGACCGACCTACTCCCTAGTAAGTCCTGTGTGACCTTGAAATTGCGTTCCGATGAGGCTTCTTCACATACCCTACGATCACTGGCTCGAGATCATTGACCATACAAAAAAACAACAACAAATAAACACGCTTTCGTTACCAATTTCTCAACAAAACAAAATACAAAATAGAATATTTTATATACAGGAATGTAGGAAATAGGGCTATTAGACATGATGATTATAATAGTGCAATTTTGATCTGGACCGCACCTCTAGTAGAAAGAAAATTATGTTTTCCAATTTTTCTAAAATTATGCGAATTTGACACTCAAGGCATCAGGACAATATAATTTTATATGGGTAACTTTAAATTTGTTGAATTTTATATATGTGGAAATATAAAAAACATTGTCATTTGTAACTAATTAGGAATGGTAATTATCATTTTGATAAATTTTAATAGCAAAATGTTATTCGGAGAACAAATTTTATAGAAATTTGAAAAAACCATATAGATGGCATCGGGTCGAAATGAAAAATCTACAATTGGAATAGCTTTGTTCGAAAACTTTGTAAGCGATAATTACAGACTCCTACCCTGAACAATGAGGAAAATCCCTTTTTACATGGGAAGCCCTGATGTCTTTTTTCTTTCTTTTTTTCTTCGTGATTCCTTGTGCATTGGAACGTCACGGGTTTTCTATAAATGAGACTTGAAAAGACCACCATAAAAAAACCCTTTGGCACCCAAAAATTGCAGCTTGGGTGCCATTTCTGGAGTGGCAGGCTGGGAAGTATGAAAAGGTTACCATTCCTCCATGGCCAAAGCCCTTAAAGCCTAAGATTTACTGTCTCCCCTCTTATTTAGTCCCCTTTGAACCCAATTAATATTTTTGATAAATTGTCGGCTGTTTAACAGAACTATGTTAGCTCTAGTACCTACGCTAGGCAAGCTCTATGCTAAGATTAAATAAAAAAAAAACAAGTTTTTTTTAAACTGAAAGTAAGGAGCGACATTAAAACTTAAAACGAACAGAAATTATTCCGTATATGAAAGGGGCTGTCCCCTCCTCAGCGCCTCGCTCTTTACGCTAAAGTTTTTTATCGTTTTAAAAAATAATGTTGTGAGACAGATTCAAACTTTGGCGTAAAGAGCGAGGCGTTGAGGAGGGGACAGCCCCTTTCATATACGGAATAATTTCTGTTCGTTTTAAGTTTTAATGTCGCTCCTTACTTTCAGTTTAAAAAACTTGTTTTTTTTTATTTAGTTAAACTTGTTTTTTTTTTTAATTTTTTTATTTTTTATAATTTTATTTAATTTAATTAAAACTAAAAAAAGAAAGAAGCTCTTTGCTTAGGCAGCGCAACTGATAATTTCTTTACAGTTTGTTTATTACCAGCCGGTGGCGGATCCAGATGGGGCAAGGCCCCCCCCTAACGTAGTCTAAAGTAGTGTAGGCTATTTTACTTAATTAACGCAAGATTGCGTTACTTAAACTTGCTCCTAACGCAAGTTTATCGGATCAACCTATTTTTCACCCCCCCCCCCCCTAAAAAAATCCTGGATCTGCCCCTGTTACCGGCAACTGTTTGAATTATTTCCTTTGTATAATTGTGATGCTACTCTGCTGTGGATACCAAAAAGTTTCGATGGCACCAACTTCCATATCCCAAAGGAAAATTTTAAAACAAAATATAGTTCCTATGCAAATATTTAATACTTTACAGAGCTTAATTTTCAAAATATCAAAGCCCCATCCCCCTTCTACGCCCAGCAAAGGAGTTTTGAGCTTCTGAAAGAAGATTTGGACCGCTGAGAATCATGTTTTTTTCTTTGACTAAAGTAAACCCAAAGGTACTTACGTATTATCCAGAACACACTGAAGAAGTTTGCTTTGTTTGATCTGAGTAAACCGGTTTTTCTCTCGCATTCGGTTATAATTAGCATATGCTTTCGTGAAACAAACTACGATTCAGGTGTATTTTAATTAAATATTTAATATATAGAGGTGATTAGGTTAGGTTAGTTTAGGTCAGGTATTTCGTATACTGCGTTCTGGGCGGCCTGCTTTCCATAATTTTTTGTTGTACTTTCCTTAATTTTGTTACTAAACTATTATATTTTCATGATATTTTTGGTATATTTCATTATGATTAACCTAACTTCACTTCTTGAGTGTGTTCTGGATAATTCGTAAGCACCAATCCTAAAAAAAAAGTATTTAGGGTCCAACACTTATTTTAGATATTGAACTTGTCACACCTTCTTGGGACATCTAAGTGTAATGCTAAACTCTTAACTAATTTGATTAACTGGTTTCTTTGAACATAATAACTCTAACCCCAAACTTTTCCAACTAAGTTATTCCCATCAAAAATAAACCTTCGACATATATATCTTGTTGTTTGTCTCTCCTTTCCCAGGAAATTCAAAAGAAATTCCTGGGGAGAATCTAGTGTCCCTTTGGGTGTGAGTTATGTCCAAAACACTGGAAATTGGGAGGGGACAGCGGGCGCATAATGTTCAGCGCAGGACATTGGCCGATCGATAGAAAGAATCAAGGAACGACTTTTCACTGGACAAGCGGAAGAAAAACTTTCCAAACATAAATTTGATAGAAAGTTCCAGACGGTTGACATAGCCCGGATATGAAGAATGCTAAATTGGCTTTTACTGCTTCAGTAAAATTTCGTAAAGTGAAGCAGGAGTAAATTCAAAAAAACAAGTCTGTAGGCTAAACCTTAGATTTAGGTTCGGTTATTGAAGAAAATTGGGTAGATCGAAACAAATTTCGATTAATATTGCCTGGAATATCAGATGTAATAAAATTGAATATTTCAATAATGGTAATTAAATAATGACATAGCATCTTATACAATAGTACATAGAGGGTGCCACCGAGAAATCTTTTCCAGTCTCTCACAATTCTTTAGACAGGTTTCTGCTTACAAAGTCCTTTATTTTGTTATTTGAAAACTGGATAGCTGACACTATTCCTTCATGCCATCTCCAAGGGCAGAATAAAAAAAAAAATAAAGCATAGCAACAGTAGTGACAGTTTTTAGCAATTGTCGCATCAGTAAGTACTTTATCTTGTTTGCTCTTTTTTTCATTCTTTCTATTTCTCTGTATTCGTCCAAATATTTTTTTCATTATTTCTTTTTTCTTTTTTCATTCTTTCTTCGTTTCAAATTCATTTTTTCAAATTTATTTTATTTCTTTTTTCCTTCTTTCTTTTCTTTTCAATTTGTGTTCTTTTAATTTTTTTTCCATTCTTTCTTTTGTTTGGGTTGTCAAAATCAGTGAGTAATGCATCAAGACACGTCATCATCAATTTTCCTTCGTGCAGATTTTGTAAGATAAGATTCTCTTTTTTCTTTCCCTTTCGTTTATTTTTGAGACCCTTATTCCTATATTAAATTCCAGCATAAAAAAGAAGCAGAGTTTGGTAAAAAAAAGTAAAGAGCGATATTAAAATATAAAATGAGTGGTATTAAATAAATACGATAAGTCAAACTTACAGCGAACAGAAATGAATAAATGGCACCTAAACTGAAGAGGAGTCAAAATCAATTACAAGATTAAAGTTCAAAGGAACATTAGTTACTACAAATAACTAATTTTAGTACAATTAGTATACTACTAAAAACTAGTTAGTTACTACAAGTATAATACAATACTTAGCTGCCGCCCTCCTTAAACCACTGTAAAGGCTAGTGTGTCACTTCTACTTTATTGAAAGCTCGGCAAAGTGATTCAATAACAAAAATTTGATGTTTAAAGTTTTATTTAGGCAGCAATTGACTATACTTTTGAATGAAATAAAATCAATGGGGAAAAATACAAGAACAAGCGTCCTTTTGTAATAGTGAAAATTAACTGATTGCCACTAATTCTAAGAACTTTCTTAAAATTTTGATCCGATGCAACGTGGGACTGTGTTAGCAACCAAAGGATTATGGGACTCTAAAAGGAAACTAGGTTATCCTAAAATCAGCTTGATACACTTTCGGAATTTGTTGAAATTATGTTCAATATTGAACTTCTTTAATTGGGTCTTCCCCTATTTTTTTAAATTTGTGTAAATTGTTTTACGATAACTGTTGACTTTATTTTTGTAATTTTGAATACTTTGGATCAGCATAAACGTTTTATTCGTTTGATTATTCGTTTGATTATGACTTCTCACATTTAAAAGAAAATGCTGAGGAGCAATCAGCCCAAACTTCCCCCTTTACCCTCCAAGTAAAAATGCAAAATTTCGTAACAAGTCTGCCGAGGAGAAAAAAAATATGATGTATTTCCAAATTGCAAAAATAGTTTATCATAGGCCTTTTCACCCTCCTCCCCCAAGAAAAAGGAACATCAGAATGGTGTCTCTGCCACCCTATATTTCACTCATTTTTGCACATTTTTCTTGCTAACGTCAAATTAGTGAGAATTAATTGATCATTGTTAGGTTATGTGATTTTCCATTACGGGATACGCTTTAATGCGATGCCATTGTTAATTTTATTTATTTTTAAATTTTATATTAAAATTACCCTTGGTTTTACTGTCCCCATCCCCTGGAAGAACTGCCCACTTGTTTCCATGACGCTATGCAGTTATGGCTTCAGGTTCAAATGTATCCCCCCCCAGCATACTGTATATAGTGATTGTCAGTAGATTTTTAATTTTCCCTTTAATTTTCAATTAATATTTTCTACTTTTAACGCTTGTCTTAGTATAGGTAATCTTTAGTATTACCAGATGGGTTTGGTAAATTATGAATACTGAATTTTACGAAAACACATAAAAAGGGTGATATAAATCCCTCTGATTTTCGCTGTTTTAACAAATACCTCCACACCCCCAAAGAAATAAAAACGCATGACTGACCCGCCATATGTAGAATAGTCCGTCCAATCGATCTTTCCATTTATTAAATGAAAAAAACAAGTTTTTTAAACTGAAAGTAAGGAGCGACAATAAAACTTAAAACGAACAGAAATTATTCCGTATATGAAAGGGGCTGTCCCCTCCTCAACGCCTCGCTCTTTACGCTAAAGTTTTTATTGTTTTAAAAAATAAAGTTGTGAGACAGAGTCAAACTTTAGCGTAAAGAGCGAGGCGTTGAGGAGAGGACAGCCGCTTTCATATACGGAATAATTTCTGTTCGTTTTAAGTTTTATTGTCGCTCCTTACTTTCAGTTTAAAAAACTTGTTTTTTTTATTTAATTTTTGAACGTTTTAGAATAAATGCAGGTTTTGATCTTGGCTCACCGTATTAAAACAAAATTTTCATATTAATTTACTTTTATTTAGTTAAATGGCTTTCTCGAAACTTGTTTAATTATATTTACGAACGTTTTTATTAGTAATAAATATACGTAACTTACGAATTAACTTACGTAACGAACTTCTATATTCATATATTTTTAATTTGTTTATTAGGGGGTTCGCCCCCTAGTCAATACCTTGCTCTTTAAGCGAAAGTTCGAATTTTGTTCCAATTCTTTAAGAATGACCGCTTAATCACAAAGGCCGTTAATTAGAATAAATAGCTCTTATGAAAGTACTAAAAAATCTTTGGCTTAAAGAGCGAGGTATTGACTACGGGGTGAACCCAATCATATATGTAATATTTTCTGTTCGTTTGAAGTTTCGATGTTGCTGCTATTGCAGTTGAAATAGTTGTTTTTTTATATTAAATTTCTGATCTTGCTTTAAATAATGCTGGGAAGTCCGGCGTCCCCTTCATAGCAATGTCCCTTTCCCCATGAAAACTTCCTTCATGGAAAGATCCTCCCACATAACCCCCGAACCACCCCCCCCCCACTACCAGGAAAAATCTCCCCTGAAAACGTCTGTATACTTCCAAATAACCAATACTATATGTTAACATTGGGTAAAGTTCATAACTTTCAGCCCTCCCCCCGGGAATTTCGGGGGATTAAGTCATCCTAAAAGACATACTTATTATATTTTCGAACATGCTGAACAAAATGGCTATCTCAAAATTTTGATCAGGTGACTTTGGGAAAAAAAATGAGCGTGGGAGGGGGCCTAGTTGCCCTCCATTTTTTTGGTCACTTAAAAAGGGCACTAGAACTTTTAATTTCCATTCCAATGAGCCCTCCCACGATATTCTAGGACAACTGTGTCGATACGATCACCCCTGGGAAAAAAAAAACAAAAAAAAAACAAACAAACAAATAAACACGCACCCGTGATCTTTCTTCTGGCAAAAAATGCAAAATTCCACATTTTTGTAGATGGGAGCTTGAAACCTCTACAGTAGGGTTCTCTGATACGCTGAATATGATGGTGTGATTTTCATTAAGGTTCTATAACTTTTAGGGGGTCTTTCCTCCTTTTTTCAAAAATCAGCCAAATTTTCTCAGGCGCCTAACTTTTGATGGGTACAATTAAACTTAATGAAACTTATATATTTGAAATCAGCATTAAAATTTGATTCTTTTGATGTATCTATTTGTATCAAAATACCGTTTTCTAGAGTTTCGGTTACCATTGAGCCGGGTCGCTCCTTACTTACAGTTCGTTACCACGAACTGTTTGATAAATACGTCATAAATGTTTAAAAAAAAATCAAAACTTTATTGGGTATTTAAGTCGCAACGATAGATGGATCATAGCGATGGGTAAAGTAAAATTCATACCTACCATTCTTTGTGGGCATTGATATTTTCATTGTTATTGCCGCATTAAGTCACAGTCACAGACACCATTTAACAACCGATCATAAAATAAAGCCAGATCAATTCAACATTCAGTTTGAGAATATTTTTTGCCCTGAAAAATTTACCAAACACCTGGTCGACCTTACCCCTTTCCGCATACATTATGAGATCTTTGTATTGTATTAATTGTCAGTGGTTGCATATGAATAGTTCAGATGAATTCGGTATTTGAACGCTTGGTTTGATGCGTCCAGTTAGATTAAAATTCTGAATATTCGAAATTCAGACATCCTTTAACGGAACTTTAAAACGATAACAAAGGGGGGACATGTGTAGGCTTCATCCCTATAACAAGGGATTGCCTAGAAATCGGGATGTATGCCTAGAATACAAGCTCATTCTTTTACAATAAGAAATTCTGAAAAGGGAGTCAATTTTTAAGCATACGAAATTGCAGTCACTTTGGCTATTGGTACCTTCACATGAAACCACTTGATTTTTTTTGGATCTGTCTTACAGTGGAATATGTCTTACTGCACTGGTGTATTATATGGCATAGGAAATTTGATGGAACATGTTCTTAATCTGCGAATATCTAAATTTTATTTTATCTTTTTTATTCTTATAATATAGTATTAAGGTTTCACTTAAGAAGATATAGATATTACCATAGCTTCTGAAATTTTAGATACTTAAAATTTTCTGATTTTTATATTAATAATACATTTCTATTTAATGTTCATTATTAGGTATTCATGAAATAACTTCATTCAAAATCTCTAAATTCAAACCCCTTTCAGACCAAATCTTGAATACCACCTTAGGCATAAAGTTAGCCGTATTGGGATGATTTTTCATTGTTATTGCGCAATAATGAATTAGGATGCTGAATGCTATTTTCATTTCATAAAACAAGATTTTTATAGAGATCAAATTAAAGTTTCAGAGAGATCATAGAAATAAAAAATATTAACATAAATAAAGCTGAAGGGAATACAGGTCAGGTCCTAATTGTAATTTCGAAATAACGTTCAACTACTAAGACTAATCGAAATAATAACCTGATTCTGTTCCTGAATCAGGTATAAATGGCAAATACTTCTCGAAAGTAATTTTTTTCATTAAGACACATTTTTTAAGTTCTGGTTACTATGGACCGTGGTTCGTTCTTTACTAAATTGCAGCTACTGCTGCAACCATGATAGTTCAATTTAAAAACAAACCTCATATGTGTCTCTGTTATTTGTGTCTATTTTTCTTTCAGTGCTCCGTTGTTCTTTTCCGTGTTGTTGTAGGAGGATTTCTAATAAATTATTATTATTTCTGAAAATGAAAAAGATATGAAAGTTTGGACACTCCACCTTAAAAAAGTTTGAATTTACTATTTTAAGATGAAAATTAAACAAATATTGGGAATGTTCGTGCTTATTTTGAATGTAAATTTACTCCTGCTTCTAAATTAACTACAGAAAAATTTATTAATTTTTTAAAATGTAATAACAATTAATAGACCTGTTCTGATTTTCATTAATTTAATCTAGGTTGAAGGTCAGATTTAAAAATGAAACCATTATTTCATTTTGTTAGACTCTCGTGGCAGAACAGCAGTTTCCTGCCTTGTGTTTGTGTTTGATCGTCATACCGGATTTACTTCAAAACAGCACTAATAATTTATCATATGTGAGTTCTTTTCATTTTTTTCTT
Organism: Artemia sinica; assembly: GCA_027921565.1. Lineage (NCBI taxonomy): Eukaryota > Metazoa > Arthropoda > Branchiopoda > Anostraca > Artemiidae > Artemia > Artemia sinica. The sequence continues at coordinate 29,589,499 of CM051262.1, forward strand.
TTGCGTTTGAATATTTTTCTCATCCTTTTATCTTTGTATATTGCTTCCTAATATGTGCTAATTTTTTTTCATTTAGTTATTTTTTTGTTTTTTTTCTGCACTTTTTGATGAAGATATCCGGATGTGAAGGCAACATTTTCGGACTTTGATTATTACTTGTATAATTTTTTTCTAAGCCCATTGCCTTAAGTAAAAACTTTAGCTTTTATTATGTTTTCATTTTATTTTTATCCTAATAATGTGCAGGGGACATATTGAACCTATTGGTGCTGAATTATAAAGGTAGACTATGAATCATGGTTTAACAAAACTATCACACGACACCTTTTGACATGCTGTAACTGAACATTTATTTTCGTCATTTTAACCCTCTTACCTTACTTTACTTTTGAAAGGTATCCAAGCTTAAATTAATTTTGTTTTAATGTTGAAAATATGATTAACCATTTATGGCACAGAGAAATTTTTTAGGAACGATAATACTTAATTTTCTGTGATACCCCCCCACCTGTCAGTCTGCATGCATGTACCGTATTTACTTAGAGAACTATACAGCTCCCGGACACTCAACACCCGTCCCCCTCCAGCCTCTGAATATCAACAAATAAACAACATTGGGCGTCTCCAAGTTTTATTATGCATCATACATTTACCAACGCCTATATTTCTAACTGAATTTTCCCTTTAAATAATAGAATGAATGTTTCTAATCTTAAGGAATTTCATAAATGACCGACAAGACACATAATACTAAATTGATAATAGTCCGTCCAAAATTCTGAATGACTTTTGGGGGATTCGCTGTACGGCATTTGAGGATAATGGAGATAAAGGGAAAATATCCATAATCAACTTTTTATGCTCTTTTCAGTGGTATAAACAAAATTCAAGTATTCAGAGCAAATTAAAAATCAATCTATTTTTAGGCGTTTGTCTCTTTTTTCCTCGACAAAAAAAGGAGATAAATTCCAGGTCCCCATGTTATATCTCTATAAGACAATCCTCTTCTGTCGTTCTGAATTGTAATAAGACTTACAGAAAAGAGACATATGCCGCTTAGTGTATCAAGGCCGTATCCGCGGGAGGAGGGTTAGGGGGTTTGAACCACCACCCCCCGAAATGTTTGTCTGACTCGTAAAAAAATGTAACAAAAAGGAATATAAACATATTTTGATGCGTTTTTTAAGTTTTTTTTAAACCCCCCAACCATAAAATATTTGTACCCCCCCCCCCTGAAGAAAAATCCTGGATAAGGCCCTGTTGTCTATGTCTCTTATTATCTACGTAACGGTACGATATTGGACAATTGTGACTGCACAACTCAATTCCTCATGCTGAGTTTACCCACGACACATACCTAACTCATTTTCTCCCAAAAGGCATATGTCGTCCTTTTAATTATCAAAGCCGAATTGGGAATCGAGGACTTTTGCCGAGGTTTTTGCGTCGGGAAGCTCCCTGGTGTAGAGATAAATAGCTTGAAGGCTACCTTGAGTTGTTTATGTTAGAATAAACACTTTTGACCGCAAAAAAGTTCACACCTCTAATTTTTTAATATGCAAACCTCCAGGTTCGGCAAAGAGTGTCTTAAAAAATTGTTTGGATAGCTACCTCCTCTTGAATCTTCTCTCTATGCACTCGCGGCAAGGACGTGTTTTTACAGAAAGCGACAAAACCTTGTTATCGGCATTAGTACCCAACAAAGTATAATCACCTACGGAACAAGTACTGACAAAACCTATCCTCTCCACACAAAAAAGTGACCCTTTGTATACCTATGCGAACCTGGCAACTAAAAACCGTAGTTACACAATTCATCCCGGTCACTCGTCGCCTGAATCACGCTCTGGCATAATTATTGGCCGGAGCAAAGTACTTTGGCTCGGAGCGATTAAGTAGTACAACATTTTACGTCTAGAGGCACTGAGGTACGCGGGGTCACTTTTTGAGAGTTTTGTCAGTACTTGTTCCGTAGGTGATTATACTTTGGTACCCAACTAGGAGCTTTATATTTTAAACTTGTTTCATTTTCATGATAAAGCGTTTACAAACTACCCGAAACAAATTTTATAAGCCCCTAATAAGCCCCTTTGGCTTGCTTTCATTTGTTATTTCCAGTTTCTTTGGAAAAAACTAAGAATAGTCCCTTATAGAAGAGGGAATAGTGTGCTACTTTTCCAGTATATGGCCGGTTGACGGAAAAGAAAGAAAACTAAGTCTCCCATCTCAACATAATGAAATTCTCTGCTTGCTCTCTTGACAATATTACATTTCAAATAGTCCTCGTCGCCCGAGAGAGTTTAGAGAGCGAAGGAAAGAAATTGGAAAGACCCTGTCAAGATGTACAAAATCAAGAGATTAAAGAATTGGCATTTCATGGTGTTGCCCTGGGGTATCCTATTTCCTTTAAAATGAAAGCCAACGCTTCAATTCTACAAAATGAAGGACCTTTGATATGGAGATTTAAATAGAATTTCCATCGTATAAAACATTTTCTGAAAAATTGAAATTGAAGAAAAATAAAAACTCCAAGTGAAAACAGATTTTCCAACTTGGTTCTGAAATACTCCAAGTGATGGAATTACTATATTCAACAAAACTTTATATAATGAAGAAATGGTAAAACTCATCTATATTAAATTAAATATATGCTGTTTGTCAGGCACATAAATATGCTGTTTAGCATGAGATAGTTCGTTTCTGTTGTGTGAGCTAACTACGCATGTAGACGGCAATTGTCTCAATACAGATGGTAATGGTGCATCATTAGTGGTATATTGCCCAACAATCAGAAAACTAGGACCCGGTAAATTTTTGCGAGTCTTCTTAGTTGCAAGGACATAACTCAGCCCATTAGATGCCCTGAGTAAGGGTGTGGCATATTTAACTGTCATCTACTTAATTTTGTTTGTGAATATACAATCGGAACGTCTAAGATGCAGAAGTACCAGTGTAATAGTCTATACATGGGTTATGTGATTATATAAAGCGTTTTGACAGACAAAACGGAGATTTAAAAACTTTTCATTGCATTTGGTGTATTTTTATCACATATTATGCGTACGATGGCTGGTTGTAAATATTTCAAACGAGCCGTTAAGAACCCGCAAGTTTCAGATCAATATAATTGACAAAATAATTATCAGAAAACGAAAATGTAAAACAAATTGATTTTATTTAAGTGAAGCTATTATGTTATAGAAACAAAATCTAAAGACAATTCAAAAAGACATTTGCTAATAATGTGTTTCACTACACAAAATCGTATGTTTCTGTTTTGCCACTTGTGTTTGAACGGATGCAACTCAGTGACTTGATGCGAATAGTTGTGATTTTTTTTGTATACAGTATAGATTTGTGGAACTTGGGGTTTGTGTTAAATAACTAACTCTTAATGCAATTTTCCAAATTTTTTTTTCAAATATGGATTTCAGTATTTAAAAGTAGAGTTAATCCGGTATTTTTTTTTTTCAAAATAAATCTATCGGTATGACTGACTGACTTGTTGCGAGTAGTTGTGATTTTTTTCTTGTATAGGGTATAGATGTGTGGAATTTGGGGTTTTGTGTTAAATAACTAACTCTTAATACAAGGTTCCAAATTTCTTTTTTTTATGGATTTCAGTATTTAAAAGTAGCTTTGATCCGGTATTAATTTTTTTCAAAATATATCTATCGGTAGGCTATATTTCAGTGACGGGTTTGAATTTAGTTCATCCAAGTGAAAATATGGAATATTTTCCAGTCACCGAATAGGTTATTTCAAACAAATCACTAAATATTATAAATGTAACCTCAAAACAGCATCCAAATTTAAGGTTTCCAAAAGTATTTTGAGTTTAAAGCCTGACTATTACTTAATTTCTTACAAACAAAACGCTGAACAAAACAGTCGTTGGAATAACAACCTTTCTATCGTCCTAAAGACTAGTTTTCCTGCTATTCCACTGGTCAGTTCGATTCATATTTTGTACGTAAAACGTCAACACAGGATTAAAACAAAATTCCCTGTTAAATCAACTTATTGCAATGGATTTTTGTAATTCTTGGTGTCCAATAGTAAATTGTAATCAGGCCGTATCCAGAATGTTTTTGTCAGAGGGGGAGGGGGGTAAAAAAAGGATTTTCTAGGGGGTTACATAAAAAGCTTTTTAAGCGCATCAAAAATTTGTTTATATTCATTTGTGTTACGTTTTTACGAGTCGGACGAATATTCATTTGGGGGGGGGGAGGTTCAAACCCCTCTAACCGCGCTGGATACGGCCTTGATTGCAATAAATGAATTGCATTCAAAAGTAATTATTGAATTCTATTAAATTGATTGTTTCCTTATTTAATGCTCATTAAGCTGCAATTCCTCCTTTTCAGATAGAAAATTCTTGGTATATTTATTTATCAATATAAGCAAACAATACTTTCTGGTTAGTTTCAAAGGCTCTATGGGGTTGCAAGTTTTTTTTCTGTTATTTTTTACAAAAAATTAGTTTTGACACTCAAACCACTTTTAATAGAGCACAATAATTAAGCCTATGCTTATTCAATAATTATTTAAATTAGTTAACATAAGCTCTGCCCAACGCACGGAAGGGTTAACTTGTTTCTACCCGTTAACAAATTAAAAAGAAGAGAGAATGCTATAAAAGTTTTATGTGAAGAAACGTAACCCATAATTTTCCCCTATTTTTAAATTAAAATATTATAGCTACATTAAAGTTTGAAATAAAATAGGGTTGTGAACTTAAACCTTAATTTTTTATTCTAATTCATATTTTGCTTTTTCATACACTGCTATTTTGCTTTTTTTTTTTTTTTTTTTTTTTTTTTTTTTTTTTTTTTTTTTTTTTTTAGGAAGAAGCTTTTGAACATCGTTAACGTTGGGATTAAATACGCAATTGGAATTTTCCCATCGCTCGTAATTTTTGCCCGGTGAATTTTTTAAGACCGTTTATCTGAAAATGTTCGATGTTTTGGATTCAAAAACGAATTATTATTTTGTTTTGTTTTCAATGCACCTATTCAAAAGCAAGTGGTAAAAAATTAATTCACCTGTGGTATTTTTGCTGGTTCAATTTTTGGTTTTTAAGTCAAAATTTTAAATATCACTCTGCAAAGCAGAATCGGTATTATATACATAAAAATAAAGGCGCTCTTGAATAAAATTTTATTACAATCCTAAATTTCAGCTTGAAAAAAAAAATAAAAATTACTCCAGAAAAATTGAAAGTGGTTAAATTATGATCGCACTTGAATAAGGGGAAAATTAGCTGAATTAAAATTATCTGTTTTAGTTCTCTTGCCCTAAGACTTTGATTTTTTTTCCTTAGTCAAATTATAGTTCTACATTATATTTTAATTTGATTTCTCTTTAGATTACATTTCAACTTTGTCAAGTATTGTTCGTGACGTTCCTATAAGCATCAGTTCTTAGAGGAGCTGGGGTAAAGGCACCACAAACATGTTACTTGGAACGAGCAACCAAAAACAGAAAATCTTGAAATAGGTCCACCACATTCAACAAACATACTTTTAATTTTTAGAAATTTTCTTAAATTCAAAGTAATGAATAAATATGTAAAATCTCCGTAAGAGATTGTAAAATGTGTAAAATCTATAGCCCAGAGATTTTTCAATCGTAAAAATCATATTTTTGAAATATGATTTTTTAGTTCAGTTTTTTTAAATATGATTTTTAGAACACCATTAATCAAATGTTGTTCATAGATTAATCATATTAATCTATGAACAACAAGTTTTCATAGAATGAAAACTTGTTGTCCATATGTCTTATGAGGATGTGTATTAGAAGTTATCAAGAATATTGGTTCAAAATCTTTCGAAGACTCAAATTTTAAATTGCGAGTAATTACTCCCATATTAACGCAAATCTCAGTTAGATGCAAAAACAAAAAAGTGCAGAAGAAATAAGAAAAAGCTGACTAGTAAAAAGAATCGTAGTTAGAGCTAATAAAAGTAGAAACTTTTTCTGTAGGAAATTAGCCATGTAGATAATTTTGTTTGAAATCGGTATTCCGAGCGTACGAAAAAAGTTGAAAAACGAAACTTTTTTTGTTTTCAGAATTAGGCTTGTCATTATTCTTACCGAAAAGAAAGTTGCAGCAAGTGCGGGCTTCATGGGAAAAAAACTAAGTTGATAAAACAGTAGTTTTCTTTCTTTCCCAAGCAATCCTTAGAATTTTAACAAGGATTGGTCAAATATTTAAGCTTGCTCGAAACAACGTATACTGAAACATTTAATTTGTTTGTCACTACCTCTGGGGAGAAAAATTAAACAAACTTGAAAAGCAATAGATTTCTTCGTTTTCCCGAATGTGATTGTATATTTCACAGCTTTGAAATATTCCAAAGTTGACAGCTATCAAACAGTTGTAAACGTTGTAACGTGGTAACGAAGTGTAAGAAAGGAGCGACCCGGCTCAATACTAACCGAAACTCTAAAATCGAATTTTTATTCTAATAGATATATCCAAGAATTTGCTTATTATGCTGATTTCAAATATATAAGTTTCATTAAGTTTAGTTTTACCCATTAAAGGCTACGAGCCTGACAACATCGGCCTGATTTTTGAAAAAGGGTAAATACCCCCCTAAAAGTCATATAATCTTAATAAAAATTATAACATCAGATTCAGCGTATCAGAAAACCCTCCTGCAGAGGTTTCTTGCTCCTATCTGCAAAAATGTGGAATTTTGTTTTTTGCTAGAAGAAATATCACGGATGAGTGTTTATTTGTTTGTTTGTTTTTTGTTTTTTTTTTCCAGGGGCGATCGTATAGACCCAGTGGTACTGGAATGTCGTGAGAGGGCTCATTTGAATGGAAACTCAAAGTCTTAGTGCCCTTTTTAAGTAACCAACAAGATTGTAGAGCAACTAGGTCCCCTCCCCCGCTCGTTTTTTCCCAAAATCGTCCGATTAAAATTTTGAGATAGCCATTTTGTTCATCATAATGGAAAGGCCAAATAACTATGACTTTGGACATAACATGGCCCCCTCGAAGCTTCAGGGGAAAAGTCTTTCAGTTATAAAATTTCCCCATTGTTTACGCATAGTATTTGTTATTAGGAAGTATGTATACATTTTCGTATGGGGAACGAATTTTCTGCTGGGGGTTTTTCCACGGAGGAATTTCCCATGGGGAGGAAATTTTCCCGGGGGTGAACTTATCAGGGGAAATTATGCACTGGCGAAATTTGCCAGAATTCCTAAATAAAATTCTATTTATATGTCTTGCTTTCTCTTTTAAGTCTCAATTTTACGCGTAGAGTTATTAAGGGTAATTATCAGGGGAAAATTGGATTGCCTAGAGGACATTTCCGTGGGCAGGGAGATTTCTCTGTGGATGTGGGGCCAGGTTTCCTGACATTATTTTTAAAAAAATCAGAAATTAAATAAAAAAAACATTTTTTTTCAACTGAAAGTAAGGAGCAACATTAAAACTTAAAACGAACAGAAATTATTACGTATAAGAAAGGTATTGCCCCCTCCTTAACACCTCACTCTTTACGCTAAAGCTTGGTTCCAATTCTTTAAGAAAGACTCCTGAAACACAAGGGTCGTTTAATTAGAACAATAAGAAGCTTTTTTAAAAGTAATTAAAAACTTTAGCGTAAAGAGCGAGGTGTTGAGGAGGGGGCAATCCCCTTCATATACGTAATAATTTCTGTTCGTTTTAAGTTTTAATGTTGCTCCTCACTTTAAGTTGAAAAAACTTGTTTTTTTTATTTAGAAACAAGCGTTTACTTTTTAAAAGCTAAATTTATGTGTGAAGCACCAAGGACATCAAAATAAAAACATTTTTGGGGCTTTTGAACTCGTCTTAGGTTTATTCACACCTGAAAACAGGAACTTCCTAAGATTTTCCTTTAGATTATTTCAGAATTATGAATATTTAGGGCAGTATCACAATTTCTCCAGTGTTGCCACGTTGAACCATGAAAATAAATATAAAGCTAAATATTTAAATTTAACAACGCTTTTCGTCCGTAAAAATTCGAACATGTTAATTTCCGTAATGGTTTTTTTCCTAATGACATCTGCACCTTCAGAAGAAAGCTACACTTTCTTACGGCGTTTAGTGCTTTTAGCTTATTTTTTGCTGATTTTTTTCACTCAAGTATCTGTTTGCTAACTGTAACATAAGCTGCATAACTGCATATGAATTTTTAACTGCATAACTGCATATGAGTTTTGAACATGAACTGCATATGAATTTTTTTCATTAAAAATTGAATTCCCGATTTTTCCTAATTTTGTAAGATATAGGCTACTCATATGGGTGTGTAAGTTTCCACTTAACTAGTTCAAACGATTGTATCTCATTTTCACTGCCCTTGGTATTTGAATATTTTTTGAAAACTTAAGGTTATTTGTTTTATTTACTTATTTATATATTTTCACCAAAAGCCTGTTTACATACAGTGCTTGTTGTTACAAGTAAACACATGTATATACGATATTTTTTGGGCTATTGTAATCTATTATCAGCGAATAACGAACTTTCACCAAGCAAAAATCTGCGGTAAAGCATAAGATTGGTGGCTTATGTCTTTTTTTAGGGCTGTTTTTGTTCGTGTTTTCATTTTGTTGTGTTTTTTGCAAGCCTAAGCCTATATGACTCTTGGACTGGAATAGCAGTCTTTTCACTGATGGATAGCTCGTTTGGCGCCCTTTTAGGAGGAGTGTCGAGAGACAAACTAGCTTACGCTGACGATATATATTTCATGCCTGATTCCCTCCGTGATCTTCAATATTGGAACGACATAATCCACGCGACTTCTAACCTTGTTGGGATGATCATCTACATCTCGATCACGAAAGCTATGTAGAACACAAATAAACTTAACTCCCAGGTAAATCCCAGCCTTCAGCTTTGAGGTGATAATTTTAGAGTTGGTCGTGCAACTTGTCTACCTTGGTAGCTTACTCGCCTCTGACAAAACGACTCCAAAGACATCAAGAGAGGCCTGACACTTGCAGAATCCAATTTCAAAACTCTTTTGCCCATCTGGAGCAACAAGGAGTTATCAACGAAACTTGAAGTAAGGCAATTCAACCTGCTCATCATCCATATCGCCATTTATTCCTGTGAAACTTGGACTCTTAAAACAGATGATCAGTGCCAACTCCAAAACAAAGTCACTACGACGTATTGCTGATATCATTTACCAAAATAGTCTCCAGCACGAAAGTTCTCCGAAGTCTCAAGGTCAAACATCATCGACAGAATACAACTACAACAACATAGATGGCTAGGACACACCAAACGTATAGATAACGCTGATCTTCAAAAAATAGCACTTGAAGGCCGTGTACACAGCTTTTAAATTGCGATTTTCGTAGTGAATAGTTACCCCCCTCAGATACTGGGTACTGAGCTGCGTTGATGGGAATTGAAGTGATTATCTTTAATCTCTATACTATCTAGACTACTCTCTATCAATCTATTCAAGACTAATTTAGACGTACATCTTCAGAATATGCATGACATAATTTTTTGAAACGAAGTCCAAACTTTTGTAAGCTTCTTCGAGGCTTTAGGTCTCCATATTTACTCTCCTTGAATACATCAAAATTAACTAGCGGTTTGTTTAATCTCTACACCCATTGTATTCAAAGAATAAACTAAATTTTAGACTAGCTTTACAGCGAAAAATAATTTTACTTTAGGAAAGGCTTTGTTCTTGGAGAAACTACTACTTAGAAAGAGCTTTCTTTGCTAATCCATTAATATGTCTGCACTCTCTCTACTTTAATTTTCTTTGAAAGTAACCCTTTTTGCCTTTCCATGCTTTCTATTTAATAATCTGACAGATGGACGAAAGCCGCATCACTAAATGCTCTCTTTGAAAACTTTCAGTTTCTCAGATTTTACAATGAAATCTACACCAAGAAAACCATTTTCTGACAAACCATGTCAGCTTCAAATTCAGAATAAGGATAAATATGAAATACTGCTTCTAAAATTCAAACTTGTTTCCTCTAGCGCCTTCACAGAATACTATTTAATTTCTTGGAAAATAATTATACGCAGATAATATGTTGTGGCGAGACAAGCGTAACCATGTAAGCACGATTTTTTTTCTTTGTTTTTCTTTTTTTTTATAAGGACTTTTCGATGGATGTGATTATATTTACCGATTTTACCAAACAAAGGAGAAATTGCGAAAACTGTAGAAGACTGGAAATGCCGTAGAAATTTTTCGTAAAGGATTAAATCCCTTATCATAGGCAACGCAATCGCGCTGCCTAAGTAAAGAACGATGTTGGCACAATGTATTATTATTTTTTTCATACCAGGGCATTTCGTATCTAAGGAGTTGTCGTAGAAATTTCGATAAGGGCTCATTCGATTGGAAATTGGAGTGGCTAGTGCCCTTTTTAATAGTCCAAAGTGATTGGAGGGCAACTAGCCCTCCCCCCCCCACGCCCATCATTCCCAAACACATCCAATCAAAATTTTGAGATAGTCATTTTGTTCAGCGTAGTTGATTTCCAGATAGAAAATATGTTTTTGAGGAGGACACCCCCCACAACCCTCAGGGCAAGGGTTTTAAGTTATGCCCTGAGGGCATATAAGAACGATGTTGGCACAATGTATTATTTATTATTTTTTTCCTTTAGAGCATGGCACTTCGTATCGAAGAAGTTGTCATAGAAATTTCGAAAAGGGCTCATTCAATTGGAAATTGGAGTGGCTTCTGCCCTTTTTAATAGTCGAAAGTAATTGGAAGGCAACTAGCACCCCTTCCACGCCCACCATTTCTCGAAACACGTCCAATCAAAATTTTGAGATAACCATTTGTTCAGCGTAGTTTATTTCCGAATAGAAATTATGTTTTTGAGGAGGACACTCCCCCACAGCTTTCAGGGTAAGGATTTTAACTTATGCCCTGAGGGCATATAAGGTTTTGTAGAAGGCGTTGTCGTAGAAACTACAAAAAAGGCTCATTCGATTCGAAATTCAAAGGGCTTGCGCCCTTATTAATAGTCGAAAGTGATTGGAGGGCAACTAATCCCCCTCTCACACCCTCCTTTTCCCCAAACACATCCAATCAAAATTTTTAAATAGCCATTTTGTTCAACGTAGTTTTAAGTTCTGGAAATTAGGTCTTTGAGGATGACAACCCCCCCCCCCCCCACAGCCCTCAGGGCAAGGGTTGTAAGTTATGCCCTGGGGGCAAATAAGGTTTTTAATGAACGCTTTGTCGTAGAAACTTCTAAAAAGGGTTCATTCGATTGGAAATTGAAATGGCTGTTGCCCTTTTTAATAGTCAAAAGTAATTGGAAGGCAACTAACACCCCTTCCACGCCCACCATTTCCCCAAACACGTCCAATCAAAATTTTGAGATATCCATTTTGTTCCACGCAGTTTAAAGTTCAGGAAATTATACATTTCAGCTGGACACTCCCCCCACAGTTTTCAGGGCAAGGGTTATAAGTTATGCCCTGGGGGCGTATAAGTTTTTATTGAAATCTTTGTCGTAGAAACTTCAAAAAAGACTCATTCGATTGGAAATTCAAAGGTCTAGTGCCCTTTTTAATGGTCGAAAGTGATTTAAGGGCAACTAACCCCCCTATCATGCCCACCTTTTCCCCAAACACATCCAATCAAAATTTTTAGATAGCCATTTTGTTCAGCGTAGTTGATTTCCATATAGAAATTATGTTTTGAGGAGTACACTCCCCTACAGCCCTCAGGGCAAGGGTTGTAAGTTATGCCCTGGGGGCATATAAGGTTTTATAGAACGCGTTGTCGTAGAAACTTCAAAAAGGGCTCATTGGACTGGAAATTGAAATGGCTAGTGCCCCTTTTAATAGTCGAAAGTGATTGGAAGGCAACTATCACCCCTTGCACGCCCACCACGTCCCCAAACGTATCCAATCAAAACTTTGAGATAGCCATTTTGTTCCACGCAGTATAGAGTTCAGGAAATTATATCTTTGAGCAGGACACTCCCCCCAAAGTCTTCAGGGCAAGGGTTATAAGTTATGCCCTGGGGGCATATAATGTTTTTATTGAAATCTTTGTCGTAGAAACTAGAAACTAGATAAAGGGATCATTCGATTGGAAATTCAAAGGGCTAGTGCCCTTTTTAATAGTCAAAAGTGATTTGAGAGCAACTAACCCCCCTCTCACGCCCACCTTTTCCCCAAACACATCAAATCAAAATTTTTAGATCGCCATTTTGTTTCACGTAGTTTAAAGTTCAGGAAATTATACCTTTTAGCAGGACACTCCCCTCACAGTCTTCAGGGCTGATATACTGACATATACTGATATTTAGTAATCAAAATGTTAATATTATTTGATCTATTAAAGTGATAAAAGTAAGAACATTTATATTTTTTCAGTAAAGTGCAAATTATGTTCCGGCCTTGGGAAGGCATAGGGATTTTGAGCGCAACTTATGTTAATTTCCGCTCGTTTCGAGTTTGACTCGGTTATTTATTGTAATTTCTGTTCGTTTTGGGTTTCACTTATTTATCGATGCTGATTTGCGGTAGTTTCACGCTTGGTAGATTATTTTATTTTATTTTTACTCATTTTTTGTTTAATGGGGTTCTTTACTTTTCTTTGAAAAACTTATTTTGTGGAAAAATTTTTCTTTAATTAATAATAAAAGTGATGAGTGTGAGTGTAGTCATTATAGAGACATTAGCTTGAATTCTATGGGAAACTTATTACTTAGAAGGTAGATGGCTATTATAGGGTTAATGTATCTTTCACAATACACCATATAACCTTTCAGACCAGCATAACTTAAGATTTTACACTCTGTTAAGAAATCCTACGCAGAAAATTTTGTACGTAACGTAGGCAGTGGTAAGCAGACTCTGAATCCACTTAGACACTTAGAATTTGACGTTACGCTCGTTTATGTTACGTTATGGAAAAGTCAATTGCCAAAGTTTATAACAGAAATAAAATGTAATTTCTGGATGAACAATTAAAGGATTTTGAAGACAAATTACAGCATTAAACTTTTCCTAAAAAACCTTTAACGCTTGCTCATAGTTTGAATCTTCATCTCCATCCCGTATTTTTAATTTTGAATAGTTTGCATAGAATGACTGTGAAAATTTTAGACGATAGTTTTGATGTTTTATGAATTTTTACGTGGGCTTGGTGTAAAAAGAAATGTTTTGTCAAAGGTTGTCATTAATGAAACGAATCTTAATCTCTTAGTGTAGGAAACTACGTACTTGGTATGAAAGCCCCGTAAGAGACCCTGTAGACAAAGAATTAGAAGAAGAACTGCAGGGTTTTAGGATAGGGAAGATGTATTGACCAAAGGTACATGTATGATATAGCTCCTACCACTCAAGTCTTTATTCATTGACGCATTATAAAATTGTTTTTGTTATAGTTTCTTTCAGCTTAGTGTGAGACAAGACTAAGAGAAGTGACAGAATATATGGAAAATATATAATTTGGGCTATATACTTGCGTATTAGGGGGGGGGGGGGGGTAAAGTGTTTGGACAGTGTAAAGTTAGAAAAAAATTCTTACTTTATAATATGCATAATAATTGTACCTAACACAGTAAGCATACAGATCCGCTATACTTTACCCCCGCCCCCTAATGTGCAAATATATAGCCCAAATATGTTTCTAAAGTATTATATTGTTATCATACTTAGGTATATTTCATTAGGATTGAGCGTCATAGAGATATATTAGAAGAATATTAGGTAGGGGCTATATCATACAAATATCAGACCAAATTTTCATGCTTAGACTAATAATTGAGAGGTGTTGGATTTATACGTCTTCTTTACTCCTGATTTTTACAGATTATGAACAGGGATTTGATTAGTCTGATCGAAAAACTTTATCGGAAATCTTATCCTTGTAGGGTATATCATATAATTAGGTCAAAGAGATTAGCTTTTGGGTTATATTCAGTGTAGTTTTGTGGTATCAAACAGTTCGTGGTAACGAACTGAAACTAAGGAGTTGCCCAGCTCAATAGTAACCAAAACTCTAAAAAACGGAATTTTGATACCAGTAGATACATCAAAAGAATCGAATTTTTATGCTAATTTCAAATATTTAAGTTTCATCAAGTTTTGTCTTACTTATCAAAAGTTACGAACCTGAAAACATTTGCATTATTTTTGAAAAAGGGGGAAACTCCCCCTAAAAGTGATAAAATATTAATGAAAATCAAACCATCATATTCAGCGTATCATAGGTCCATACTGTAGAGGTTTCAAGCTCCCACCTGCAAAAATGTGGAATTTTGCATTTTTTGCCAGAAGAAAGATCACGGATGCGTGTTTATTTATTATTTTTTTTTTCAGGGGTGATCGTATCGATCCATTGGTCATAAAATATCGCGAGAGGGTTCATTCCAACGGAAATTAAAAGTTCTAGTACCGTTTTTAAGTGACCAAAAAATTGGACGTCAACTGGGTCCCCTCCCACGCTCAATTTTTCCCCAAAGTTACCCGATCCAAATTTTGAGATAGCCATTTTGTTCAGCATAGTCGAAAACCTAATAAATATGTCTTTGAGGATGACTTAATCTCCCACAGTCCCCGGGAGAAGGGCTCCAAGTTATGAGCTTTGCCCATTGATTACATATAGGCTAGTATTTGTTACTTGGAAGTATGCAGACGTTTTCAGGACCGATTTCTTCTGATGGGGAGGGGGTTCGGAGGAGAAGGCTATGTGGGAGGTTCTTTCCATGGAGGATATTGTCATGGGGAAAGGAACATTTCTATGACGGGGACCACCAGATTTCCCAGCATTTTTTAAAAAACGATCATAAATTAAATAAAAAAAATTCAACTGAAAGTAAGGAGCAAAATTAAAACTTAAAACGAACAGAAATTATTACGTATATGAGGAATTCTCCCCTTAGTCAATACCATGCTGTATACGCTAAAGTTTTTTTAGTACTTTCAAAAAAGCTATCTATTCTAATTAAACGGCCTTTGTGATTCAGAGGTCACTCTTAAAGAATTGAAACTAAATCCGAACTTTAGCGTAAAGAGCGAGGTATTGACTAGGGGGAAAACCCCTCATTTACGTAATAAAAATATACGAATATAGAAGTTCGTTACGTAAGTTATTTCGTAAGTTACGTCAAATCAAACTTCGAGAAAGCCATTTAGCCAAAAAAAAAAAAAAATATGCAAATTTCATTTTCATTATTCATGTGCGGTGAGCCAAAATCAAAGCTGCATTAATTCAAAAGCGTTCAGAAATTAAATAAAAAAAAACAAGTTTTTATAACCGAAAGCAAGGAGCGACATTAAAACTTAAAACGAACAGAAATTATTCCGTATAGGGAAGGGGCTGTCCCCTCCTCAGCGCCTTGCTCTTTACGCTAAAGTTTTTTATTGTTTGAACAAATAGAGTTGTGAGAAATAGTCAAAATATAGCGTAAAGAGCAAGGCCTTGAGGAGGGGACAGCTCCTTCCATATACGGAATAATTTTTGTTCGTTTTAAGTTTTAATGTCGCTCCTTACTTTCAGTTAAAAAAAAACTTGTTTTTTTAATTGAAAGTAAGACGCTTAATGAAAAACAGGTTTACGCTGCCTTGTGAGGTATTAACAAAGGGTTTCTCACTCGGGGAACTGCATTTAAACCGCCCTCTGCCCCTCATTGTTTAGTTACCTTTGCCAAGAAACTATTCTTAATTTTTTGTTTAATTTTTCGTGCCAAAATTGAGGTTTTTGTGCATAGATTTGGTGATTTCTTGAGTTTCAAAAATCGCACCACCACTCCTTAATTAGCTCATGTCCTAGGATTTGCTTGGAAAGGAAGATATATTTGTAAAAAAAAAAAAGCTGATTAGGACGGAAATAACAGGAAACTCTTAGAGAACTTGTAAAAATCATAGAATTTCAGGATTGGGATTAGTCGCAATAAATTTTACTTTTTTCGAATCAGAATAAAAATTCGATCCGAAAACAATTCACTTCTGCAATGATTGTCATTATTTAAGTTTCAGGAAGAGGCGAAGATAATCTAGATATATCGCTTCTTATAAATAAGAGTGTGTGAACACAGGCACATAGGCAGAAATTGATCTTGGAGTAAAACATTTCGGTAGAAGGGACACAAACTGAGTAAACTTCGGAGGCATAAATCCTCTACAGAAAATAAAATAAACTGCAGAATCATCGTATTTGAGGGAGTGAGGATCCATCCTCTCCCCCTGATTGGGTAAGATTTTTGTCAAGGAACTATTCTATTTTTTTTTTTGTGCCACAAAATAAGGTTTTTACGCATGGATTTGACGATCTCTTGAGTTTCAAAGGTCGAACCACTACTCCCTATTTAGCAAATGACCTAGTAGCTGCTTTGGGTAAAGAAGATATGTTCGTAAAAAAGCTGATAAAAATGATTAGGATGGAAATAACAGGAAATCTTAAGGGAACTTTGAAAGAATAGGATACTAGGATCCAAGGCAATCCTGTGGAGACTTAAAAATAATAATAAATAAAGAAAAACTGTGGAAGATATGCAAAATGTTTTCCAGATTATCTATTGAAGAATAGGTTTAGACGTGCTAGAGTGATGGTGCATCAAAGAAGAAGCTGGTGCGAAAAATGTATTTTGATCCAACTACCAAGGTGCATAATAAAATCAAGGTTAAGATGTTAGTGCGTTGCACAAATTAAGGGTAAGAGACTACCAAAAGTGGTAATTTTTGACAATCTGACCGGAATCAAACTAAGATGCCATTGAATAGGATGGGAGGTTATTCTAAGAATTTATAAAATTATAGCTTCATCAAGGGGAGCAGAAATTTTTACTTTAAACATAGTGGTAGGGTAGCGTGTACAACTGTGCTGGCCATAGGGGACTTGACATGGTGATGAGGTGTTAGTATTATTAGTGCTAGGGTAGAGGGTTTATTTGAAAAGCTCAAGCTTTGCCCTCTTACTGGCACTCGACAGTTGAAATAGTCTATGATGACTTGTGTATTTGTCCTTTGTTTTTTTTTTTGCTTGTTTTTCTTTTTTTACCTGTTTATCAGTTTGATATCTCCGTTATACAAAGCCCAATCCGTTTCATGCCCCTCGTTTTCACTTATATTCATGTATTCTCGATAAAAAAAAAAAAAAAAAAAAAAAAAAAAAAAAAAAAAAAAAAAAAAAAAAAAAAAAAAAAAAAAAAAAAAAAAAAAAAACAGAAAATCTACTTTCTAGTCCATTTTGAAAACGAGTAAAATTTTGGTCATATATTTATTGTTTTAAATATGTCTTTGGCTACTAGTAGAGCAGATTAAAATAAAACTCAGGCTATATGAAAAATAGTGACACATCAGCAGATGTATTTTGCCACGGGAAAACAGGGACATCTGCATATTTCAAGCTCCTAATCAGGTCCACTATCAATCGATATCTCATCTGCCTAATTTCTATTTGAGAGCAGAGTTGACTTAGCCTGGGGACAAGAGCTGAGAATTTAAAACGTGATTTGCATAAATTTTCATAGAACTGGAGCCGGCCGTTTTCTATGTCCTAATCTTGGTTTTAAACTGCACCAATTCTATTAGATTTTCCAATCGAGAATGAGGAGAGAACGAAAATTCTCCTTCAGGCCTTTATTGTATAATTGAAAAAAAATGAGGGAATACCAATTATTTGCCACGCTGCAACAAAATTCAATGATTCTACAAAATGAATCATATAAATGTCGAAAATGTGCGATAAAACGAAAGAAAAGGCTTTAGATTAATTTATATTTTTAAAAAAGTCGGTACTTGTCGGTTATTGGAACCATACCAGAAAGTGAGCTTAGGTTAATCCTAATGAAAAGTGACAAAACATGATGGTAAAATAATACTTTAGAAACAAAATTATGAAAACCTAGCCCAACCTAATCTAACCCAACCTAACCTAACCAACACCCCCACTCCCACCCCTAATGTGAAATATATGGCCCAAATTATACAAGTCCAATGCATTTTGTCTAAGTCCAATGCATTGTACCATCCATCACTTGTTTTTGTAGCTATGAAACCGGTTTTCTGAGATGTAACCTAAGCGTAATTTTTGAATGTGTCTCCAATAACTGAAAAGGGAAAGAATAAAGAGTACCAAAAAGCCCTTTAGAGTATCAACCCGAACAAAGTTATTTTCCAACCAAGCTTTGCACGGTTCTAGGCGTTTACCCCCCCCCCCCGGAAAATACCCCCCGTGGAAAATAAGGCTTTCCAAATTTGAGAATTTTATTTAAGTTTCATTTTTTTTATTTCCGTAGGGGGGGGAGGAATTTTGGTACTTGTGTATTATGCGCCACTCACTCAAGTTTACGCTGTGTAAAATTCGAGAACACATCAGTTTTTACGTTAGTTTCTTCGTTACTTTATAAATAAATTTGGGCTATATATTTGCATATTAGGGGGGGGAGGGTAAAGTATAGAGGGTCTGCATGCATAATGTGTTTGGTACAAGTATTCTGCATATTAGATAGATTGATAGAGCAGTGTATTTCAAAGCCAAATATACGGCCGTAGTAAAATAACATAAATGAAAGGCACAAATAACATAAACTGTGATCAGCGACCATCATAAAACACTTAAATGAAACAGTACATTAACCTAATAATAGTACTTAATGCTTGGAAAAACTGTCATTGAAAAAAAAAAAACACTTAACACTTGGAAAAAACACTCAAATGAAACATTACATTTACTTTATACCGGGATTATTTTTTATTATTGTTATTTTTTTTTAGTTAACAAAATTTCCATATAGGCTACCTCGTTATTCTTCTATAAATTTTTTTAGTGGCCATACCTAGAAAGAATTGTTTTGTGACTTCAAACTGTCCAAATACTTTACCTCCCCCCCCCCTTTCGTGCAAATATACAGCCCAAATTACATATTTCTTATATATTCTGTCACTTCTCTTTGTGTTGTCTCGCGCTAAGCTGAAAAAAACTAACAGAAAAACCGGTTTGTTCTCGAGTTTTACACAGCGTAAACTTGAGTCAGTGGTGCATAATAGACAAGTACCAAAATTCCTTCCCCCTACGGAAATATAAAAAAAAATAAAACTCAAATAAAATTCTCCAATTTGAAAAGCCTATTTTCCACGGGGGGAAGTATTTTCCGGGGGGTATTTCCCAGGGGGTATGTTTCAGGGGGTATTTTACGCGGGGGGGGGGGGGTATTTTCCACGGAGGGGGGGGGGGGTATTTCCCGGGGGTATTTTCTGGGGGGGGGGGGTAAATGCCGGCCACCCTTTGCACATCCATTGAAAAAAATAATAGGCTAATATATGTTCCTTCAAATTTCTTCTAAACTCAGTCTTTTACAGTAAATCATTATCATCAAGGTTTTATTTTTTTACCCCACTCCGGCTAATTAGAGTTGACAAAAAGTTGTTTGTTTCTCATCCACCATCGTCTTTGTTTTTCTCGCTTAATGAACTAGTGTTTCTGTTATCACCAACTTGGTCACTTTGGTAAGCTGGTGTTCGTGACCTATCAAAATCGATACTCAATTTATTCCTGCACAGAATATCTCCTCATTAGATCTCCATTTAAGTTGGGTGTTAAATGCATCGAGTTCAAGTGGACTAAGTCAGTCGTCTCCGGGCGAAATAGAACCATTTTGAAAGAAAGGGGCTAGGAGCTCTTAGACCGTAAGATTCAATAGGATTAAATTTACTGAACTAAAAAAAGTTAAAAGTGACGCTAAAAATTAAAGTGAAGAGATAATAATCTACTCGTCAGGGAGCTACACAGCGGCGCATCCCACCTACAATGTTTCCAAAAGTTCACTCTTTGCCTCCTATGAAGTTTCCACTTATTTTAAACAGTTTTATGACATTTTCCCAACCCGTTCGAAGACATTCTACTTATCGGAACTGAGACCTAACCATATTTAGCATCCTTTCACTATAGACCTAGATGTTGCGACCAAACTATATTTGTATATAGCCGTGATTCCTAAAGTGGGGCGTATGCCCCGCCGATGAGGCATGGCAATGTTTTGGTGGGTCAGGTGCAGGATGCACACGCTTCGCCTGACTATACCTTAGATCCTTAATTTTGAAAAAAAAAATATGTGAATGACGCCGCATTGACATGCATTTACAGAACAAAACAGATAATGATAGGGCTGCAACCACGTCATACATTGTGTAAAATGTGTTGTACGCAGACAATATTTTAAAATAGTATAGCATAAATACGTCTAGAGGACGACTCGTAAAAAGTTACCAAATTAATAGCCTCTTAAGCTTCCTTGAGGTAAATACACGTAAGACTTTGAATAAAAAACTTAAATATGATGAGGGGGGTATCAAGATTTAAGAAATACTTAATCTGTTGGGAACCACTGGTCTACAGCTTATTGTTTAACATACAGTCGCTTAGAGAAATACCTGCAACATTGTCAACCAATTCCTTCAGAAAACATCAAGTATGGCTCCTCGACTATCTTACTTTATGAAATTGGCAAGTTTTCATAACTCTTAGCGGTTCAAGTGAGGTAATGCAGCGGGTAGCTGAAGCCAGTATTTAATCATCAGAGTAATTTTACCACCTGAATAACCTTTGTGAGGTACTTAAAGAATTCGCAGTTTCAAAATTGTGGCTTTTTACGATAATGCTGCGAAATTTAATGTGCTCAATTAGTTGTTTCTGGCGGCACAAAGGGCAGTTTCAAGGAAAACAGATACATTGTATGTGAAACATTTTGATAGGCAATAGATACATAGTTTGGGGCATTTTAATATGTTTTTTTTTATGTCTATAAAACTAGCTCAAATAAACCAACTCATCCTGTTTCCGTGTAGTTATAGAAGTTTGAAAAAGAAAAAAAAAACTTTACCGAAAATATAGACCAATGTATGGTAGTTGTAGAGTAACAGCATTAAGTTTTTTTTTAAATGTGTTTATGGTAGAAAAATAAAGCAGGCTATTTTGTAAAAATTAAATCAATTAAATGATTCCCTGAGCAGAACCCATCCTCCCTAATCCCTGCCAACTTCTATGATCTAATTACAACCGATTTTATTTATCTAATTACAGTTAAAATATCATTATAAATAACACTTATTATGCAATTATATAAAGCAATTATAAAAAGTCTTATTTTCTTTTTCAATGATTTCTTTTTCTGTTTCATTAAGAAAATTATTTTTACTATATATCTACTTTCTTATTTTGCAATGATTCTATTTATGTTGTACTTGAAGATGTAGAGGGTGTATTCATACACACTTTCAAAAAGTTCTTTAAAACAAGAAAATCTAATCCGTATTTCTGATTAAATTTCAGTTTCACATTTTTGATACATTTTTTAAAGTTCTTTGTACCCCCCCCCCCCCGAAAAAATGACCTCAACCAACAAAAGTCCTGGATATGGCCTGGGATTATATATCAATTTCTACCTTGCGCCCTCAGACTGTTTTGTAGTTAGGGAGGGAGGGAGATGCCTCAAAGGGTTCATTTTAATGCCAAAAGATCCCAACTCTCATTGAGCCTTCAGATAAATACAGAATTAGTTCTAAGGGAGAGACGAGAGGAGGGCGGAAGTAGAAATTGGTAATATAGTACCCAGGGCCGTATCCAGGACTGTTTTTTGGAGGGGGTGGGGGTAAAAAAAACTGAATAACGCATAAAAAATGTGAAATTGATATGCAATCCCTCTTGATTTCTGGGAAACTTTCTGGTCTACGCTTGTATTATGAAAGTAAAGAGTAACATTACACCCTAAAATGAGCAGGAATCCTTAAATACTTTTTAATTATAATATATTTTTAAAATCCTTAAAATAATCCTTAAATTTTTTTCAATCCTTAAATATTTTTTTTAATTTGGTACTCTTTCACGTTGTCATTTTTCAGAAAAATCCGAAGAGAAGGTGTTTGGATAGTCTTTGGATTATAGAATAAAATCAGAATTCGTTTGGTATATAGAAATTGTCCGTATTACAGGCAAACATATAAGGGTCAAATAATGTTAAACTGCACTTACAGAGTTAATTATGATATAGTTCAAGAGACTGATAGGCTGACTTTTCGTGGGTTGCTTAGGGACCTTTGTTATGGTATTTAGGATTTATTATTTAATTTTTTATAGTTTAGGTAGGGAAATAGCATATAATAGTGTTGTTATACTAGATTAGTATAGTACAGGGTCTCAAGTGGTTGTTGTTTAGAAGAATCCATTGATAAGTGATTATCAATTTTGTAGTTTCGAGAATGGCCGCACAAGCCATAAGGCTTTTTGGCAAATTTTTCCTTTTTTTTGTATTGTTCTTTATGTTTTTTTTAATATAAAGATCTCTCTCTAAAAAAAAGAATTATATTACTGGCAATGCAGAATATGGCTGGTGAGACTAATGGGTTTCCTTTTAAATCAGTCTGTCTGTTTGTATGCCGTTTAGTGACTTTTCATTTACGATACTAAAATTTCTATTTTTGCTTGAATATAATTTTTTTTTAATTGTATGCTCAAAGCTGTCGATGCCATGGATGGTGAGAGATTTAAAGATTATTGAAATCCTTACAAAATATTCAGGTATTTCAGTTCTTCCGCTACTAAAATAACTTTCTGTTTTTGTTTTTTTTGCGTGGGTTTTGCTTTTTCAGTAAACTCACTGAAAATTCTGCAAATATAATTTTTCAAAATTCTACAAATATAAAGAAACATTACGGTTTGGTGTATTCGAGCAAGTTGTGTAGATATATCTACTGAATAGAATATGAAGAAACATCGTTTTAATTTTCACCTTCGCTCTTTACTCACATCAGAAAAACTATGGTGTTTAAAATATATACAAATATGTTGTATTTTTTTACATGCAAAATGAACCTGACAAAAAGATCTTTGTCAAAAAGATGGTCAATGTGAGTTACTGTTATAGTTGGTCACGAAATATAGATCTCGAGTGTCACATCCCTCACGCTTTTCCACAAAGTAGTTGCAACTTAGTCATATAGATAAGGATCCCAAAAGATACATTATCCCCTTTATCTTTGAGGAGGCATAGATTGAAAATTCAATTATCGATGGTTCTCCTGCTTTACTTGCCTTATATATTTTGTAAGCAACACAAGGATTCACTCACTTAGTATACAGCCTTAGGAAAATTTACGTAAACTTTCGTTGAATCACACCCTCCAGTTTTCTTATGCAACGTGAGGGTATAATCTTTCCCTTTAGGCCTGTGTGGTAGCTCCTTTACCAGCCACATACACGTCGGAGGCACATTTTTTAAAGCAGAAAAAGCAGGGTTAGTTCTCAAAAATATTGAAAAAAATAAGCTCCCGTACGTACAGTATTTGCTCCTTATTTAAATCAATAAAAATATTTTTTTCCAAATGAAAATAAGGAACAACATTAAAACTTAAAATGAACAGAAATATTCCGTATATGACGGAAGGTTCCCCCTTCTCCTTCTTCTTCTACCTTCACGCTAAAGTCTGTTAGTACTTTACAAAAAGCTTCTTATTCTAACTAAACAGCCCTTGTGCTACAGGAGTCGTTCTGAAAGAATTACGAAAAAAGTCAAACTTTAGCGTAAAAAGGGAGGTATTGAGGATGGGACAACCCCCTCATATACGGAACAGTTTCTATTCGCTTTGAGTTTTAATACTGTTCCTTACCTTCAGTTGAAGAAACTTGTTATTTTTAACTTAATTTCAGATCGTTTGTCAAAAATGTTGGGAAATCCGCTTCCCCTGTCCTATTGAAAATCTGCCCACAAAAAATTTCGGTACTCCTGTAAAAAATTTCGGCACTCTTTTATATATTGCTAGTTTGGTTAATGCTAATGAAATGAAATAAAATAGGATGTATATATAATAGTTTAGAAACAAATTTGGACTACATATTTGCACATTAGGGGGGAAGGCAAAGCATACCATACATTAAATACGTAACCTAACCCAACCTAGGTACCCCCCCCCCTAAATCCTAAAAACCAACAATTTAAATACAGTTCTTGTCTTTGTTTATATCCCAGAAGGCATTGTAAACCTGTTTTCATCACGCGTCTTTGTCTATTTCGTGACTGGTATGCATTGCCTTATATAAAAGAGTGCGTTTAGTGCAGGAGTACCAAAATTTCTCCATGGGAAGATCCTCCCATGTAAAATTCCCCCAGACAATTCCATCCTCGCTGAATATTATACCCGGATAATTTTTAGCGGACAATTCCGCCTGGAAAACTCTCCTTAGCCTACTTTGAAAAAAAGACTTGGTCTTTTTTATTCATGTCGGAAATATCAACCCCGTGACAAACTTTTCAGGAGAACATCTTCCCAATGTAAAGTTTCTTCCGCGGAAAATTCCCCATGGAGAATTTCTCCTGTGGAAAATCCCCCCACCTAACAGAAAAATCTGCGAGACAATTCTAAGCCCACTGGAAATTTCATCGCTCAATTCCTCCGGAATATTTTGACAGGTAAAATTGAGTCCCTGAAGAAACAGTAAGACAAATAAAAGAATTTCGAATAGGAGTTCTGGCAAATTCCGCAAGTGTGAAGTTTCCCCAGAAAATTCACACCCAAACACTTTCCTCCCCATGTAAATACCAAATGTAAGCGATGGACAAATTTATAACTTACAGCTCTTTCCCATGGGCTGTGGGAGTTCATGTCATCCTAAGAGGTATAGTTGTTGGACCTTTCAACTATGCTGAACAAGACATATATTTCAAAATTTTGGCGAGATAACTGTGTGGAAAAGGCGGGTGGGAGGGGGGCTAGTAGCCCTTAAATATTTTTGGTCAATTAAAAAGGGCAATAGTTCTTTTAATACCCGTTTAAATTAGCCGTCTCTCGAACTTCTATAATCATTGGTTAGATACGATCACTCCAGGGATAAAAAAAACTAATAAAACATAAACAAACACGCTCCTGTAATCTTTCCTCTGGCAAAAAATACAAAATCCCACATTTTTACAAATGGGAGTCTGAAACTGCTATAGAATAGGTCTATACGGTGAATCTGTTGGTGCGATTTTCATTAAGATTCATCAACTTTTTGGGGATGTTTCCCCCTTTATCGAAAATCAGGCAAATTTTCTCGTAGCTTTTGATTGGTTGCATTAAACTTAATAGATTTTATATGCTTCAAGTCAGCACAAAAAACCAATTTTTTGGTATATCTATTACTAGCTAGATCAGCCATTTTTTAGAATTTCGGTTACTTTTTGGCAAAGTCGTTCTTTGCTACTTGCTTTGTGCTTTAGAGAAAGTTATACATTCTGGTGAACAAAACTTTCTGGAATCAAATCAAGTATCAACTCGTGAAAATCTCTGTAAGTTTCAGTCACCTAGCTTTACTACTTTCTTCAAATATATTAAATATGGCTTATCCTGAAAGTGATTCGTTTACCCCGGGCACATTTAAATGAATATATTTTGAATAGGTGATTTGTTATTCATTTTAAAGACTTAAGTGTCAATATCTGCTTAAGCATCAAACGTAAAATGGAATGGTGTGTCCGTTTCTTGGCAATCTCTTTACATATTTTTGCCATCTTATACCCCCTCAAGAGTTGTTGGTACACATACGTTAGTGCTAAAGTATCTGAAGCTCATGAAAATCAAAATACATGTGTAACACATAGTTTCTGAAGTTCCTGAAAGTTTGGCGCCCTTTGAAGGGCGGGGAGTCGAGGAAGATATTTCAAAAAACTGAATCACGAGTAAAGGAAAACAGCAAACGTAGAAAAAAGACTATAGGAAAAAAATTTATTGAAAAATTTCTGTAAGAAATCATAGAAAATTATAATAAACAAAGTGAACGCCTAAAGCCAGCGTTAAAAAAAATGCAGAAAAATCTTGAAGAAAGGTTGTTTTTCTGTTTTTTTTTTGGGGGGGGAAGGGGTGGATTTGGAATTGTAAGTTGACATTTTATCAAGCATTAAATTCAATGGCTATCCCAGAATGTTCACTCGCTGGCATTTTGGCCCTATTTGGCTTTTTTTAAGAAATGGACTAGTTTTTGCTCGATCTCTTTCTTAACCATAAAACCCCCAGAACTTTCAATATCTATTTAAATGGACTGCCTCGTGAGTATCTACGACCTTTGATTCGACCTCTACGACCTCTGATTCGGATAACCCTTAACAAAAAAAAGAGGAGACACGCCAGTTACACAACTCTTGCTAATATACGATTTTCTTTCACTTTCAAAATGCGGATCTACAAACCTCCAGTTAAGGGTTTTAGACATAACAATTGCTTGGTTATCTCGTAATGTGCATTTTACATAGTTTTTGGACATTGTTTTGGCTGCGCAAAATGACAGAAAACAGTGCTTTTCCCTGGCGTGACATCTTTCGTTTTTAATATGGGCCGTGGTTTGTTCTTTACTAGGTTGCAGTTTTCGCAACAACCGTGGCTAAAAAGGACAATAGCTAACCACGATTAACTCGGGGAACAAAAGGCTAAAACAAATAAACAGGCTTCCATGGTCTTTTTTTGGGAAAAAACAGAATTTCACATTTTGTAGATGAGAGTTTAAAAACTCTACAGTAGGGTTCTCTAATTTGATGATTTTAATAATGTGACTATCAATAAGATTTCTCGCATTTTTTTGAAGTGGGGTGTTTCCCCTTTTTTCGAAAATCAGGCAGTTTTTTTCTGGATCGTAGCTTTTGGCGGGTAACAGTAAACTTATTGAATATTTTGTATTTATAATCAGCATAAAATTTCAATTCTGCTGATGTGTCAATTTTCATCAAAATTCTGTCATTAGAGTTTTGGTGAATATTGCCCCGAGTCATTCCTTACTTACAGTTCGTTACCACGAACTGCGTGATAAGGTCTTCTTGTGATAAACACTTTTATTTGAACCTGTGTTTCTTTTGTTGTTGTTTTTTTCAGTTGAATTTGAGCACTGAAAGAAAGGCGGTCAGTTTGACATCTGGATTGCAAGCTCAAGTTCAGTTTTTATTTTACTATTCTGTATTTATTTTTTTAATGTCTTAAGGTATAAAAGGTTTCAGTTCGAGGGGGACAATTCTCCAGTTATGAAAAAGGTATATTCTTCAAGGCTATTAGAATCAAAAAATTATATCTATGCAGGTGAGTTTTGAGTATGGGCCCTTAGAAATGTAAATATCTTGGCAAAGCCCGACTTTAAAGGTTTTCAAGATCTTGGAAAGATGTTGCTCCAGGACAGGTAAATGAAGCTTCTGGGAATGGAAACAGAGCCTAAGATATACCCTTAAAAGCTGTTTTTGAGTTTTGGAATTTGAATAAATACAAATCTACAGCTTTTTTAATCTTGAGAAACAATCAATCTTTCCGTAATTTCGGTCTGAGTCTAATTTTCTTTTGCTCTTGATTTTGAACATAACGGATGAAGGTTAAGTACCTAACAATATATAATAGATTAAATGGATTGATCCTTTTGCCAGGAATCCTCGCCAAGTTTTGTAGTTTTATTCCATTTTGTATGTAAAATTAATTATTCCTTTTATTTGAGAGTTTTTTTTCTAAGTGAATTTAGAAAAAAAGCTAATTTCTTATAAAATCTATCCTAAAATGTATTCCCATGTCCCCATCCACAAACTTTTATTCTGGCGTCTGCCCTTCCCCCTCATCTGGACTTCTTTTCTGTAGGTTGTCATGGCGCTGCTAATGATTTTTGACGACATTGTCGAGTAAAATTAAGAAATAAAAATGCCTACAGTTCAGAAAAAAAATCAAGGTCTTTCAAAGTATTTATTTTAGTTTGAATATGACCACAAAATATTAGTCAGCCAATATTTATATTCCTGCAATTTTCTAGAAAATAGAATCTATTCCGGAAAGCAGTGTACAATCAGACCAATTGAAAGAGATCAACTGTCCAGCCGATTTTTATTGGTCGAAAGGAATAAATGCAATATATTGTGGGGGTGTTTGTTGTTCTCATTGTTAGCGCTGATAGACCCACCCTATCAGCAATAGAATTTATGACGAAACAGTTGAGTGGACATATTACATTACAGCTTACGAGTTGTAGTAGGAGGATCAATATTTGTCATCCATAATCCCGGTTTCCGGAACAGAAAGCCTACAGTTCTATCCATGAGAAAATTTTATTCAACGCAAGGCCTAGCATTTGGTCTAGTCCTTCTTAGTTCTTTGCTTAAAGTAAATGAAGCGAAAGTTTGCATAAAGTTTAGATTATCAGGCGTCTGAATTGGATATTTGTTTGGAAGGCTACCAAGTTCCTGCATCAATAAAAGAGGGTGCCCTATAAACAACTTTCAGGAAAGGGAATTTATCGTCAGATTGACAAGGTTACTCAATGCAGGCATACATACAATAAAATACGTTTGATTGCTAATTAAAGGGAAAATATCCATAACTGTTATGTTGGTGAGTAGCGGGAATCCCGAACTATGAAGATATCGTCCTCGTGTGCCCGTATGAATATATCATATTGTAGAGGTAGGGGGGGGGGGCAGGGGGGCTATTGAACTATTTGAGGATGTTTGATTCTCTTAGAGAAACAAGTGGAAAATGGTTACCCTTGTCTCAGCGGTGTAATTTCGCCAGAATCCAGGGGAGGGGGAGTTGGAGCCAATTGACAGTGAAAACTGAAAAATGAGCCATATTGTACCGTAAAGGTCAAAATATACTAAAGAAAACTGAGGCGTTTCTGTGGATGCTTTAATTATGCAGGTATATCCTTGTTTTGACAAGATTTCTGAACAAACTAAATTTCACCTGGGGGACAAACTGAGTTCTGGGTAGGAGGCAAACCGAGTTCTAAGAGGGGCAGTTGTCCCCGTGCCCCATAGCAAATTACACCCCTGCCTTGCTCCTAGATGGCATCTCTGCCTTGTGAACACCATAACACTAAATCTGTATGTCTGTAGGAATTATTATACATTTTACAGCCCAAAAAAAAATTCAACCACGGCTTTCCTGTTTTTTCTGGTTTTATTACTTTTCGTCATCTACAACGACCAGTTACTTGGACAAGAAGGCCTTTTAAGGCCTTGAATTATTGGTCCCAAATTAGAATTGCAAGGTCAGAGTATGAAGACTAATTATATAATTAAAGGTTTGCAAGAAAAACCATATTTTGGGGAAAGAGTTTTCCTATTTTATTATTATTATTATAATTATTATTACTATTATTTTCATTATTATTGTTATTATCATTATTATTATATTTTACAAGCAAAATGAATAACTTTTCAGTTGAATTCACTGTTCTGTCGAGGGAAGGGCGTATAGCGGACCTTGAAAATAATTATTAATGATAATTTTGGAACCATGAGAAAGGACAAAGGCTATAAAAACTAGAACATATAAACTAAATGAAGCCATAAATACGACATCGTGATATATTTATATATAGGTAATTTAAGAAGGAGGTCTAGCTCTCAGGCCATTTTTTATAGTCATTATATAATCATCAGAGGGTAGAGTCTGAACCCTCGAAGCCTTTCCTCCGAGGTGAATCATGACAAGTATAAATAGACATCGAAGTGAAAGAAGGTACTAAATAATTTAAATTCTAATTATAACGCAATAATAATAATAAGGAATAGAGTTGTTAGTTAATTTAAATTCTAATTATAACGCAGACAGCAAAGAATTTATTCTTTTTCTTACCGTAAGCTCCTTTTTTGTTCACCTCCTTTTCGCCGTGAAATTTTCTCTTGTGAGCATATCTTTATTGAATTTCAGAAATTAATGCTTTAAAAATCTTTTAAAGAGGGAGAGGGAGAAACTCCTTTCACTCGGTTCACTTCCTTTTTTGTTTAGTTAACGAGCGTACCCATGATAGCCTCGTTCATCAAGGAAAAGCAATCAGGTCCAGAATGGAGCCCCTTGGAAAAACGCGAGAAAGGCCGGAACCAGGGAGGAGCTTTAATTAGAGCAAAGTCATTAAGAAAAGTAGTAGACAACTTAAATGTTAGGGAAGTGCTGGTCGGGGGAATTTCGATTTCCAATAAATTCTTGTGTGAGAAAAGTTTTTTCACTGTCTTTGTGATGAAAAATAAAGTCGTAGTTTGATGGACTTTCATTGTGATAGGGTATTTTCTTAATTTCCTGTTTCAATGAAGGATAGAAGGGAATCAAAGTGGATTCAAAAGAACAGCGGGGAAATGAAGAAATAGAATCTCTTGAAAAGGAGCTAGAAATATATAAACAATTGACGACAACCCCGAATAAAAGTTGACAGGGATCCTATTTTAATGAGAATAAAGTTGAGCACAAAACTGACACTTAGTAAACTGTTATCATCAATTCAATTAGATAAATCAAAAGAAAAGCGTAGTAAATATTGTCTCTGGGTTAAATCATGGGTTAAAAAGAGAAAATTAATCTATCAAACCGTAAATACATGTTTTTGTTTTATGCTAAAAGAACATTTCCGGGTAGAATTTAACTTAACCAAAGTTTATTTTAAAGAACTGAAGGAAGCTTCTTTTAAAGCGAATACATGGCGAATTATCTTTCTAAAGTAAGACTTCAGAACTGAAATATTGTCTTTCACTGTTTGAATGATAAATTATAGTCTCCGTTAAAACATGATTTGCCACTAGTCTTGGCAGTTTTGATAACTAAATGTTTATAGAGGCTATCATATCCCGTATAATAAACAACAATTCCTTAAGGACAAGGAAAAATAAGGGAATTGCCCCTCCTCAATGCCCCACTCTTCATGCTAAAGTTTGACATTTTGTTTCAATTACTTAAGAATGACTCCTGAAACACAAAGGATGTTTAATTTGAATAAGAAGTTTTTTAAAAGTTCTAAAACAAACTTTACCGTAAGGAGCGAAGTATTGAGGAGGGGGCAACCCCTCTCATATACCTTATAATTTCTGTTCGTTTTAAGTTGTAATGTTGCCCCATACTTTCAGTTGAAAAAACTTGTTTTTATTTAATATCTGATCGTTTTTAAATAATGCCGGGAAATCCGGCCCCACATCATGGAAGTTCAATTCACCCACAAAAAATCCTTCATGGAAAGATTTTCCTACGTAGCTTTACCCTATAGACCCCCCCCCCCCCGCCCCCTGCAAAAAAATATCTGCATACTTCCCATAACTAATACTATATGTAAACCACAGTTTATATAATTATCCAGTAAGCTTATCGCAGATCATTTCTGGTCTTCGTTCTCGGTGCGAACAAAAAGCTCCTCCCACTTCTTCGTGCAGTTATGGATCAGCGTGCAGGGTCAACACCGTCAGTAGGATTTTACTAGATCTAGTAAAAAAAAATCTAGTAAATTTAGAGGATCTAGTAAATTTCCCGAAATCTAGTAAAAACTAGTAAAAAGTCATGATTTATAGTAAACAAATTATTTTTTTATTTTCCATGAATTCAGGGAAAAAAATTATCGTAAACATATGACAATTTACAATTTTTGCTTGTCTGTTTTACAATTTACAATTTTGGTTGTCTGTCTCAGAGACAGACAAGCAGTCATCTATTTTCATAAACAGACACTTCACTTCTGGCGTCTAAAGGTCGACAAAATCAGGTTTCTGTGTATCAAATCTGTACTAAAAATGAAGCTATAATGACACTTGGATTTGTGATGATCGGGAATCTATTGGAATCAAAACAAAAGCCAACCACCCAAGGTGATTGGGTGAATCTCCTCAGTTTGAAAATTTTTATTGAGTAAAAAGGAGCCTGCTGATATATATACATATATATATATATATATATATATATATATATATATATATATATATATATATATAATATATATATATATATATATATATATATATATATATATATATATATATATATATATCCAAAAAAAGGATTTTTGAACTTGTAGGTTTCCGGAATTTTCAATCATACTATGAAAACGAAAGAAAAGAGGAAAAGAGAAAAAAAAAGAAGAAAAAAGGAAAAAAAATTGTGAAAATCGTATTGATTATCCTCCCATAGTAAAAATCGATGCTTGATGGTGCGCGTGCGACGTAGCCGCACGCGCAAAAATTTTTTTTGAACATTTAGTAAAAACAGATGCGATCTAGTAAATTTTTCTTCTCCGATTTAGTAAATTCTTCCAGGTCAGGGTGGCAACCCTGTCAGTGTGTTTGCGTCTATCAATTAGAAATGGTTACAAAGTGCATTATTCATAATAGCGGGTTTCCACTTGTTTCCGATTGTTTCGCGTCTGACTTGTCTACCCGTGAAAAGATCTGATGCCGCTTATGTTTCTACGTTCTCTGGAGCACTCGCACCCCGGTCCGGGTTTTTATAATGGGTGAAA
This sequence comes from Artemia sinica, assembly GCA_027921565.1. NCBI lineage: Eukaryota > Metazoa > Arthropoda > Branchiopoda > Anostraca > Artemiidae > Artemia > Artemia sinica. The sequence continues at coordinate 29,621,706 of CM051262.1, forward strand.
TAGAGAATGATCATACTGGATAATTATATAAACTGTGAGTTAAATATTAGGCAAAGTTCATAGCTTGCCCTCTCCCCGAGGACTGTGGGGGGTCAAGTCATCCTCAAAGACATAGTTATTAGGCCTTTTTAATATGCTGAACAAAATGACTAAAAATCTTGATCCAGCGACTTTGGGGGGAAAAGGGGTGTGGAAGGGGGTAGCTACCCTCCAGTGTTTTGGTCACTTGAAAAGGGAACTAAAACTTTTGATTTCCGATCAAATAAGCCCTCTCCTGATCTTCTAGGATCACTGGTTCGATACGATCACCCCTGGGAAAAAGAAACACATGTGATGCGTATTTACCCGCATCCAGCGGAAAACAAAATACAAAATTCCACATTTTTGTTTATAGAAGCTTCAAACATCTACAGAAGGGTTATCCGATATGCTGAACCTGATAGTATGATTTTCATTAGGATCACTTAGTGTTTTCGCCGTGTTTCCCCCTTTTTCAATAATCAGTCAAATTTTCTCGGGCTCGTAAGTTTTGATGGGTAACATTAAACTTAATGAATTTTCTATATTTTGAATAAGTATCAAAATTCGATTCTTTTGATGTATCTATTGCTATCAAGACTGTTTCTTAGAGTTTCGGTTACTATTGAGCCGCATCGCTCCTTATTTACAGTTCGTTACCTACCATAGATTTATAATTTTAAATACGCCTTGGTAATTTTTAAGACGTAATTTTAAATACGTCTAGGTTTATAATTTTAATAATATGTCTATGTTTACCATGAACTGTTTGATAAGCATGTGAATGTAATATTTGATAGCTGAAAAAAAATCCAAGGACGATGATGATATCTGGTCGAACAAATTAGTGTTGAAGTCAGCCATGATAACAAGTTCACATGAATGTTGTCGAATTGCTACCAAAACCTCATAGAGAATCATAGGCAGCGCGCTAGCGCTGCCTAAGTAAAGAGTAGAAAGGGGGATCCGACTCCCATTGCCCACCCCTGCTGCCACCTACAACTTTTTTTACATAACTTATTCAAGGATTATCGATCGAGTCTAATGGGGGTCAAGGTCAATCGATCTGTTGTTGTTTGGCCACGTGTAATGACATGAGGGGTGATTTACATAATAGATGGGGGAATTATTGGTTCACGAAGGGGGAATTAAGAAACAAACATGGCTTCATTGTTGTTTGGCTAGCCTAACCTGAGAAATTGATTTACATAATCGCTAGGGGAAATTATTGATTCACGAAGGGGGAATTAAGAAACATTATGGTTTCTTTGATCTTTAGGTGAACCTAGCCTGTGAACTTGATTTACATAATCGGCGGGGAAATTATTGATTCACGAAGGGGGAATTAAGAAACATTATGGCTTCTTTAATCTTAGGTCTGAGGGATAAACGTTCTTTAGGTCAGAGAGAAAAATTAATATTCTATTTTTAAATAGGGCTTCATTGATCTTTAGTGTCAGGAATTATAAATGACATCACTTGTTATCTTGGAATTATGCGGGAGTCTAAAGAGATAGAAATTCTATTTTTAAATACGGCTTCACTGAGCTTTAAGTCGGAGAGATAAATTGATATTCTAACGAAACCTTAATAGTTTAGCTAGGAAAATTTATGAGATGAAGAGATTAACGTAGGAAAGGGTTTCCTAGAAATTTAAAATGTGAAAGCACAGAGATGCCAAACAAAAGGAACACGCTGAAATTACGTTTAGGGATTATTTGGGCGAAACCGTTTTAGAGAGGTTATGGAATTATTTCGGCGAAACAGTTAGAGACATTTTAAAAGAAGATTTTAGAAATAGTTTTAGAAGAGAATTTGAGGGTAAAACTCTATGGTCGTTATAATACACAAGTTGTATTTTAACAGTGTTGTAAGGTCCCCTACCCGACCCCAAAGGGTTCCGATCCCCCTACCCCAACCACAAAGGGTTCCAATCCCCCTACCCCAACCCCGAAGGAAGCCACAGGTCCTCAAAGGTCCACCGGGCTCCCAAAGGGCCACCCGGCCCTCAAGGGTCCCCCAGACCCCCCCGGGTCCCAAAGGGTCCCCCCCTTTGCCCCCCAAAGGGCCCCTCTCCCTCCATCTCCCCCCCCTCCTCACCTTCCCCTCCCCCTCCCCTCCCCTCCCCCTCCCCCTCCCCCTCCCCCTCTCCCTCCCCCATTTTCTAATATTTTTTGTGCATTGAGACACAGAACGACCCCTCCCCCCGGCCCCCCCCAAAGGGCCCCCGGCACCCCAAAGGCCTGATTTTTCAAAGTTCATTTTTGAATTTCTTTCGTTGAAATGCAAGGGTTGAAATATTTCAGTAGTGTTTGGTTGTGGTTTACCTTGTCACAGTTACATTTTCTTGATTTTTCAAAATTCATTTTGAATTTCTTTCGTTGAAATGCAAGAGTTGGAATATTTCAGTAGTGTTTGGTTGTGGTTTACCTTGTCACAGTTACATTTTCTTGATTTTTCAAAGTTCATTTTGAATTTCTTTCGTTGAAATGCAAGAGTTGGAATATTTCAGAAGTGTTTGGTTGTGGTTTACCTTGTCACAGTTACATTCTCTTGATTTTTCAAAGTTCATTTTGAATTTCTTTCGTTGAAATGCAAGAGTTGGAATATTTCAGTAGTGTTTGGTTGTGATTTACCTTGTCACAGTTACATTTTCTTGATTTTTCAAAGTTCATTTTGAATTTCTTTCATTGAAATGCAAGAGTTGGAATATTTCAGAAGTGTTTGGTTGTGGTTTACCTTGTCACAGTTACATTTTCTTGATTTTTCAAAGTTCATTTTTAATTTCTTTCGTTGAAATGCAAGAGTTGGAACATTTCAGTAGTGTTTGGTTGTGGTTTACCTTGTCACAGTTACATTTTCTTGATTTTTCAAAGTTCATTTTGAATTTCTTTCGTTGAAATGCAAGAGTTGGAATATTTCAGTAGTGTTGGGTTGTGGTTTACCTTGTCACAGTTACATTTTCTTGATTTTTCAAAGTTCATTTTGAATTTCTTTCGTTGAAATGCAAGAGTTGGAATATTTCAGTAGTGTTTGGTTGTGGTTTACCTTGTCACAGTTACATTTTCTTGATTTTTCAAAGTTCATTTTGAATTTCTTTCGTTGAAATGCAAGAGTTGGAATATTTCAGTAGTGTTTGGTTGTGGTTTACCTTGTCACACTACATTTTCTTGATTTTTCAAAGTTCATTTTGAATTTCTTTCGTTGAAATGCAAGAGTTGGAATATTTCAGTAGTGTTTGGTTGTGGTTTACCTTGTCACAGTTACATTTTCTTGATTTTTCAAAGTTCATTTTGAATTTCTTTCGTTGAAATGCAAGAGTTGGAATATTTCAGTAGTGTTTGGTTGTGGTTTACCTTGTCACAGTTACATTTTCTTGATTTTTCAAAGTTCATTTTGAATTTCTTTCGTTGAAATGCAAGAGTTGGAATATTTCAGTAGTGTTTGGTTGTGGTTTACCTTGTCACAGTTACATTTTCTTGATTTTTCAAAGTTCATTTGAATTTCTTTCGTTGAAATGCAAGAGTTGGAATATTTCAGTAGTGTTTGATTGTGGTTTACCTTGTCACAGTTACATTTTCATGATTTTTTAAAGTTCATTTTGAATTTCTTTCGTTCAAATACAAGAGTTGGAATATTTCAGTAGTGTTTGGTTGTGGTTTACCTTGTCACAGTTACATTTTCTTGATTTTTCAAAGTTCATTTGAATTTCTTTCGTTGAAATGCAACAGTTGGAATATTTCAGTAGTGTTTGGTTGTGGTTTACCTTGTCACAGTTACATTTTTTGATTTTTCAAAGTTCATTTTGAATTTCTTTCGTTGAAATGCAAGAGTTGGAATATTTCAGTAGTGTTTGACTGTGGTTTACCTTGTCACAGTTACTTTCGATTTTTCAAAGTTCATTTTGAATTTCTTTCGTTGAAATGCAAGAGTTGGAATATTTCAGTAGTGTTTGGGTGTGGTTTACCTTGTCACAGTTACATTTTCTTGATTTTTCAAAGTTCATTTTGAATTTCTTTCGTTGAAATGCAAGAGTTGGAATATTTCAGTAGTGTTTGGTTGTGGTTTACCTTGTCACAGTTACATTTTCTTGATTTTTCAAAGTTCATTTTGAATTTCATTCGTTGAAATGCAAGAGTTGGAATATTTTAGTAGTGTTTGATTGTGGTTTACCTTGTCACAGTTACATTTTCTTGATTTTTCAAAGTTCATTTCGAATTTCTTTCGTTGAAATGCAAGAGTTGGAATATTTCATTAGTGTTTGGTTGTGGTTTACCTTGTCACAGTTACATTTTCTTGATTTTTCAAAGTTCACTTTGAATTTCTTTCGTTGAAATGCAAGAGTTGGAATATTTCAGTAGTGTTTGGGTGTGGTTTACCTTGTCACAGTTACATTTTCTTGATTTTTCAAAGTTCATTTGAATTTCTTTCGTTGAAATGCAAGAGTTGGAATATTTCAGAAGTGTTTGGTTGTGGTTTACCTTGTCACAGTTACATTTTCTTGATTTTTCAAAGTTCATTTTTAATTTCTTTCGTTGAAATGCAAGAGTTGGAATATTTCAGTAGTGTTTGGTTGTGGTTTTTCTTGTCTCAGTTACATTTTCTTGATTTTTCAAAGTTCATTTTGAATTTCTTTCGTTGAAATGCAAGAGTTGGAATATTTCAGTAGTGTTTGGTTGAGGTTTACCTTGTCACAGTTACATTTCCTTGATTTTTCAAAGTTCATTTTGAATTTCTTACGTTGAAATGCAGGAGTTGGAATATTTCAGTAGTGTTTGGTTGCGGTTTACCTTGTCGCAGTTATATTTTCTTGATTTTTCAAAGTTCATTTTGATTTCTTTCGTTGAAATGCAAGAGTTGAAATATTTCAGTAGTGTTTGGTTGTGGTTTACCTTGTCACAGTTACATTTTCTTGATTTTCAAAGTTCATTTTGAATTTCTTTCGTTGAAATGCAAGAGTTGGAATATTTCAGTAGTGTTTGGTTGTGGTTTACCTTGTCACAGTAACATTTTCTTGATTTTTCAAAGTTCATTTTGAATTTCTTTCGTTGAAATGCAAGAGTTGGAATATTTCAGTAGTGTTTGGTTGTGGTTTACCTCGTCACAGTTACATTTTCTTGATTTTTCAAAGTTCATTTTGAATTTCTTTCGTTGAAATGCAAGAGTTGGAATATTTCAGTAGTGTTTGGTTGTGGTTTACCGTGTCACAGTTACATTTTCTTGATTTTTAAAGTTCATTTTGAATTTCTTTCGTTGAAATGCAAGAGTTGGAATATTTCAGTAGTGTTTGGTTGTGGTTTACCTTGTCACAGTTACATTTTCTTGATTTTTCAAAGTTCATTTTGAATTTCTTTCGTTGAAATGCAAGAGTTGGAATATTTCAGCAGTGTTTGGTTGTGGTTTACCTTGTCACAGTTACATTTTCTTGATTTTTCAAAGTTCATTTTGAATTTCTTTCGTTGAAATGCAAGAGTTGGAATATTTCAGTAGTGTTTGGTTATGGTTTACCTGTCACAGTTACATTTTCTTGATTTTTCAAAGTTCATTTTGAATTTCTTTCGTTGAAATGCAAGAGTTGGAATATTTCAGTAGTGTTTGGATGTGGTTTACATTGTCACAGTTACATTTTCTTGATTTTTCAAAGTTCATTTTGAATTTCGTTCGTTGAAATGCATGAGTTGGAATATTTCAGTAGTGTTTGGTTGTGGTTTACCTTGTCACAGTTACATTTTCTTGATTTTTCAAAGTTCATTTTGAATTTCTTTCGTTGAAATGCAAGAGTTGGAATATTTCAGTAGTGTTTGGTTGTGGTTTACCTTGTCACAGTTACATTTTCTTGATTTTTCAAAGTTCATTTTGAATTTCTTTCGTTGAAATGCAAGAGTTGGAATATTTCAGTAGTGTTTGGTTGTGGTTTACCTTGTCACAGTTACATTTTCTTGATTTTTCAAAGTTCATCTTGAATTTTTTTCGTTGAATGCAAGAGTTGGAATATTTCAGTAGTGTTTGGTTGTGGTTAACCTTGTCACAGTTACATTTTCTTGATTTTTCAAAGTTCATTTTGAATTTCTTTCGTTGAAATGCAAGAGTTGGAATATTTCAGTAGTGTTTGGTTGTGGTTTACCTTGTCACAGTTACATTTTCTTGATTTTTCAAAGTTCATTTTGAATTTCTTTCGTTGAAATGCAAGAGTTGGAATATTTCAGTAGTGTATGGTTGTGGTTTACCTTGTCACAGTTACATTTTCTTAATTTTTCAAAGTTCATTTAGAATTTCTCTCATTGAAATGCAAGAGTTGGTATATTTCAGTAGTGTTTGGTTGCGGTTTACCTTGTCACAGTTACATTTTCTTAATTTTTCAAAGTTCATTCTGAATTTCTCTCGTTGAAATGCAAGAGTTGGAATATTTCAGTAGTGTTTGGTTGTGGTTTACCTTGTCACAGTTACATTTTCCTGATTTTTCAAAGTTCATTATGAATTTCTTTCATTGAAATGCAAGAGTTGGAATATTTCAGTAGTGTTTGGTTGTGGTTTACCTTGTCACAGTTACATTTTCTTGATTTTTCAAAGTTCATTTTGAATTTCTTTCGTTGAAATGCAAGAGTTGGAATATTTCAGTAGTGTTTGGTTGTGGTTTACCTTGCCACAGTTACATTTTCTTGATTTTTCAAAGTTCATTTTGAATTTCTTTCGTTGAAATGCAAGAGTTGGAATATTTCAGTAGTGTTTGGTTGTGGTTTACCTTATCGCAGTTACATTTTCTTGATTTTTCAAAGTTCATTTTGAATTTCTTTCGTTGAAATGCAAGAGTTGGAATATTTCAGTAGTGTTTGGTTGTGGTTTACCTTATCACAGTTACATTTTCTTGATTTTTCAAAGTTCATTTTGAATTTCTTTCGTTGAAATGCAAGAGTTGGAATATTTCAGTAGTGTTTGGTTCTGGTTTACCTTATCACAGTTACATTTTCCTGATTTTTCAAAGTTCATTTTGAATTTCATTCGTTGAAATGCAAGAGTTTGAATATTTCAGTAGTGTTTGGTTGTGGTATACCTTGTCACAGTTACATTTTCTTGATTTTTCAAAGTTCATTTGAATTTCTTTCGTTGAAATGCAAGAGTTGGAATATTTCAGTAGTGTTTGGTTGTGGTTTACCTTGTCACAGTTACATTTTCTTGATTTTTCAAAGTTCATTTTGAATTTCTTTCGTTGAAATGCAAGAGTTGGAATATTTCAGTAGTGTTTGGTTGTGGTTTACCTTGTCACAGTTACATTTTCTTGATTTTTCAAAGTTCATTTTGAATTTCTTTCGTTGAAATGCAAGAGTTGGAATATTTCAGTAGTGTTTGGTTGTGGTTTACCTTATCACAGTTACATTTTCTTGATTTTTCAAAGTTCATTTTGAATTTCTTTCGTTGAAATGCAAGAGTTGGAATATTTCAGTAGTGTTTGGTTGTGGTTTACCTTGTCACAGTTACATTTTCTGATTTTTCAAAGTTCATTTTGAATTTCTTTCGTTGAAATGCAAGAGTTGGAATATTTCGGTAGTGTTTGGTTGTGGTTTACCTTGTCACAGTTACATTTTCTTGATTTTTCAAAGTTCATTTTGAATTTCTTTCGTTGAAATGCAAGAGTTGGAATATTTCAGTAGTGTTTGGCTGTGGTTTACCTTGTCAGAGTTACATTCTCTTGATTTTTCAAAGTTCATTTAGATTAGGTTAGATTAGGCTAGATCAAGTTAGATTAGGTTGTTAGGTTAGGTTAGGTTAGCCTACGTACGCGCGCGTACGTAGGCTAACCTAACCTAACCTAACTTAACCTAATCTAACTTGATCTAGCCTAATCTAACCTAATCTAAATGAACTTTGAAAAATCAAGAGAATGTAACTCTGACAAGGTAAACCACAGCCAAACACTACTGAAATATTCCAACTCTTGCATTTCAACGAAAGAAATTCAAAATGAACTTTGAAAAATCAAGAAAATGTAACTGTGACAAGGTAAACCACAACCAAACACTACTGAAATATTCCAACTCTTGCATTTCAACGAAAGAAATTCACAATGAACTTTGAAAAATGAAGAAAATGTAACTGTGATAAGGTAAACCACAACCAAACACTACTGAAATATTCCAACTCTTGCATTTCAACGAAAGAAATTCAAAATGAACTTTGAAAAATCAAGAAAATGTAACTGTGACAAGGTAAACCACAACCAAACACTACTGAAATATTCCAACTCTTGCATTTCAACGAAAGAAATTCAAAATGAACTTTGAAAAATCAAGAAAATGTAACTGTGACAAGGTAAACCACAACCAAACACTACTGAAATATTCCAACTCTTGCATTTCAACGAAAGAAATTCAAATGAACTTTGAAAAATCCAGAAAATGTAACTGTGACAAGGTATACCACAACCAAACACTACTGAAAGATTCCAACTCTTGCATTTCAACGAATGAAATTCAAATGAACTTTGAAAAATCAGGAAAATGTAACTGTGATAAGGTAAACCACAACCAAACACTACTGAAATATTCCAACTCTGCATTTCAACGAAAGAAATTCAAAATGATCTTTGAAAAATCAAGAAAATGTAACTGTGATAAGGTAAACCACAACCAAACACTACTGAAATATTCCAACTCTTGCATTTCAACGAAAGAAATTCAAAATGAACTTTGAAAAATCAAGAAAATGTAACTGTGACAAGGTAAACCACAACCAAACACTACTGAAATATTCCAACTCTTGCATTTCAACGAAAGAAATTCAAATGAACTTTGAAAAATCAAGAAAATGTAACTGTGACAAGGTAAACCACAACCAAACACTACTGAAATATTCCAACTCTTGCATTTCAACGAAAGAAATTCAAAATGAACTTTGAAAAATCAAGAAAATGTAACTGTGACAAGGTAAACCACAACCAAACACTACTGAAATATTCCAACTCTTGCATTTCAACGAAAGAAATTCAAAATGAACTTTGAAAAATCAGGAAAATGTAACTGTGACAAGGTAAACCACAACCAAACACTACTGAAATATTCCAACTCTTGCATTTCAACGAGAGAAATTCAAAATGAACTTTGAAAAATCAAGAAAATGTAACTGTGACAAGGTAAACCACAACCAAACACTACTGAAATATTCCAACTCTTGCATTTCAACGAAAAAATTCAAAATGAACTTTGAAAAATCAAGAAAATGTAACTGTGACAAGGTAAACCACAACCAAACACTACTGAAATATTCCAACTCTTGCATTTCAACGAAAGAAATTCAAAATGAACTTTGAAAAATCAAGAAAATGTAACTGTGACAAGGTAAACCACAACCAAACACTACTGAAATATTCCAACTCTTGCATTTCAACGAAAGAAATTCAAAATGAACTTTGAAAAATCAAGAAAATGTAACTGTGACAAGGTAAACCACAACCAAACACTACTGAAATATTCCAACTCTTGCATTTCAACGAAAGAAATTCAAAATGAACTTTGAAAAATCAAGAAAATGTAACTGTGACAAGGTAAACCACAACCAAACACTACTGAAATATTCCAACTCTTGCATTTCAACGAAAGAAATTCAAAATGAACTTTGAAAAATCAAGAAAATGTAACTGTGACAAGGTAAACCACAACCAAACACTACTGAAATATTCCAACTCTTGCATTTCAACGAAAGAAATTCAAAATGAACTTTGAAAAATCAAGAAAATGTAACTGTGACAAGGTAAACCACAACCAAACACTACTGAAATATTCCAACTCTTGCATTTCAACGAAAGAAATTCAAAATGAACTTTGAAAAATCAAGAAAATGTAACTGTGACAAGGTAAACCACAACCAAACACTACTGAAATATTCCAACTCTTGCATTTCAACGAAAGAAATTCAAAATGAACTTTGAAAAATCAAGAAAATGTAACTGTGACAAGGTAAACCACATCCAAACACTACTGAAATATTCCAACTCTTGCATTTCAACGAAAGAAATTCAAAATGAACTTTGAAAAATCAAGAAAATGTAACTGTGACAAGGTAAACCACAACCAAACACTACTGAAATATTCCAACTCTTGCATTTCAACGAAAGAAATTCAAAATGAACTTTGAAAAATCAAGAAAATGTAACTGTGACAAGGTAAACCACAACCAAACACTACTGAAATATTCCAACTCTTGCATTTCAACGAAAGAAATTCAAAATGAACTTTGAAAAATCAAGAAAATGTAACTGTGACAAGGTAAACCACAACCAAACACTACTGAAATATTCCAACTCTTGCATTTCAACGAAAGAAATTCAAAATGAACTTTGAAAAATCAAGAAAATGTAACTGTGACAAGGTAAACCACAACCAAACACTACTGAAATATTCCAACTCTTGCATTTCAACGAAAGAAATTCAAAATGAACTTTGAAAAATCAAGAAAATGTAACTGTGACAAGGTAAACCACAACCAAACACTACTGAAATATTCCAACTCTTGCATTTCAACGAAAGAAATTCAAAATGAACTTTGAAAAATCAAGAAAATGTAACTGTGACAAGGTAAACCACAACCAAACACTACTGAAATATTCCAACTCTTGCATTTCAACGAAAGAAATTCAAAATGAACTTTGAAAAATCAAGAAAATGTAACTGTGACAAGGTAAACCACAACCAAACACTACTGAAATATTCCAACTCTTGCATTTCAACGAAAGAAATTCAAAATGAACTTTGAAAAATCAAGAAAATGTAACTGTGACAAGGTAAACCACAACCAAACACTACTGAAATATTCCAACTCTTGCATTTCAACGAAAGAAATTCAAAATGAACTTTGAAAAATCAAGAAAATGTAACTGTGACAAGGTAAACCACAACCAAACACTACTGAAATATTCCAACTCTTGCATTTCAACGAAAGAAATTCAAAATGAACTTTGAAAAATCAAGAAAATGTAACTGTGACAAGGTAAACCACAACCAAACACTACTGAAATATTCCAACTCTTGCATTTCAACGAAAGAAATTCAAAATGAACTTTGAAAAATCAAGAAAATGTAACTGTGACAAGGTAAACCACAACCAAACACTACTGAAATATTCCAACTCTTGCATTTCAACGAAAGAAATTCAAAATGAACTTTGAAAAATCAAGAAAATGTAACTGAGACAAGGTAAACCACAACCAAACACTACTGAAATATTCCAACTCTTGCATTTCAACGAAAGAAATTAAAAATGAACTTTGAAAAATCAAGAAAATGTAACTGTGACAAGGTAAACCACAACCAAACACTTCTGAAATATTCCAACTCTTGCATTTCAACGAAAGAAATTCAAATGAACTTTGAAAAATCAAGAAAATGTAACTGTGACAAGGTAAACCACAACCAAACACTACTGAAATATTCCAACTCTTGCATTTCAACGAAAGAAATTCAAAGTGAACTTTGAAAAATCAAGAAAATGTAACTGTGACAAGGTAAACCACAACCAAACACTAATGAAATATTCCAACTCTTGCATTTCAACGAAAGAAATTCGAAATGAACTTTGAAAAATCAAGAAAATGTAACTGTGACAAGGTAAACCACAACCAAACACTACTGAAATATTCCAACTCTTGCATTTCAACGAAAGAAATTCAAAATGAACTTTGAAAAATCAGGAAAATGTAACTGTGACAAGGTAAACCACAACCAAACACTACTGAAATATTCCAACTCTTGCATTTCAATGAATGAAATTCAAAATGATCTTTGAAAAATCAAGAAATGTAACTGTGACAAGGTAAACCACAACCAAACACTACTGAAATATTCCAACTCTTGCATTTCAACGAAAGAAATTCAAAATGAACTTTGAAAAATCAAGAAAATGTAACTGTGACAAGGTAAACCACACCAAACACTACTGAAATATTCCAACTCTTGCATTTCAACGAAAGAAATTCAAAATGAACTTTGAAAAATCAAGAAAATGTAACTGTGACAAGGTAAACCACAGTCAAACACTACTGAAATATTCCAACTCTTGCATTTCAACGAAAGAAATTCAAAATGAACTTTGAAAAATCAAAAAATGTAACTGTGACAAGGTAAACCACAACCAAACACTACTGAAATATTCCAACTGTTGCATTTCAACGAAAGAAATTCAAATGAACTTTGAAAAATCAAGAAAATGTAACTGTGACAAGGTAAACCACAACCAAACACTACTGAAATATTCCAACTCTTGTATTTCAACGAAAGAAATTCAAAATGAACTTTGAAAAATCATGAAAATGTAACTGTGACAAGGTAAACCACAATCAAACACTACTGAAATATTCCAACTCTTGCATTTCAACGAAAGAAATTCAAATGAACTTTGAAAAATCAAGAAAATGTAACTGTGACAAGGTAAACCACAACCAAACACTACTGAAATATTCCAACTCTTGCATTTCAACGAAAGAAATTCAAAATGAACTTTGAAAAATCAAGAAAATGTAACTGTGACAAGGTAAACCACAACCAAACACTACTGAAATATTCCAACTCTTGCATTTCAACGAAAGAAATTCAAAATGAACTTTGAAAAATCAAGAAAATGTAACTGTGACAAGGTAAACCACAACCAAACACTACTGAAATATTCCAACTCTTGCATTTCAACGAAAGAAATTCAAAATGAACTTTGAAAAATCAAGAAAATGTAGTGTGACAAGGTAAACCACAACCAACACTACTGAAATATTCCAACTCTTGCATTTCAACGAAAGAAATTCAAAATGAACTTTGAAAAATCAAGAAAATGTAACTGTGACAAGGTAAACCACACCAAACACTACTGAAATATTCCAACTCTTGCATTTCAACGAAAGAAATTCAAAATGAACTTTGAAAAATCAAGAAAATGTAACTGTGACAAGGTAAACCACAACCAAACACTACTGAAATATTCCAACTCTTGCATTTCAACGAAAGAAATTAAAAATGAACTTTGAAAAATCAAGAAAATGTAACTGTGACAAGGTAAACCACAACCAAACACTTCTGAAATATTCCAACTCTTGCATTTCAACGAAAGAAATTCAAAATGAACTTTGAAAAATCAAGAAAATGTAACTGTGACAAGGTAAATCACAACCAAACACTACTGAAATATTCCAACTCTTGCATTTCAACGAAAGAAATTCAAAATGAACTTTGAAAAATCAAGAGAATGTAACTGTGACAAGGTAAACCACAACCAAACACTTCTGAAATATTCCAACTCTTGCATTTCAACGAAAGAAATTCAAAATGAACTTTGAAAAATCAAGAAAATGTAACTGTGACAAGGTAAACCACAACCAAACACTACTGAAATATTCCAACTCTTGCATTTCAACGAAAGAAATTCAAAATGAACTTTGAAAAATCAAGAAAATGTAACTGTGACAAGGTAAACCACAACCAAACACTACTGAAATATTCCAACCCTTGCATTTCAACGAAAGAAATTCAAAAATGAACTTTGAAAAATCAGGCCTTTGGGGTGCCGGGGGCCCTTTGGGGGGGGGGGGGGGGCGGGGGGAGGGGGTCGTTCTGTGTCTCAATGCACAAAAAAATATTAGAAAATGGGGGAGGGGGAGGGGAGGAGGGGGAGGGGAGGGGGGGAGGGGAGGGGAGGGGGAGGGGAAGGTGAGGAGGGGGGGAGATGGAGGGAGAGGGGCCCTTTGGGGGGCAAAGGGGGGGGACCCTTTGGGGCCCGGGGGGGTCTGGGGGACCCTTGAGGGCCGGGTGGCCCTTTGGGAGCCCGGTGGACCTTTGAGGACCTGTGGCTTCCTTCGGGGTTGGGGTAGGGGGATTGGAACCCTTTGTGGTTGGGGTAGGGGGATCGGAACCCTTTGGGGTCGGGTAGGGGACCTTACAACACTGTTAAAATACAACTTGTGTATTATAACGACCATAGAGTTTTACCCTCAAATTCTCTTCTAAAACCATTTCTAAAATCTTCTTTTAAAATGTCTCTAACTGTTTCGCCGAAATAATTCCATAACCTCTCTAAAACGGTTTCGCCCAAATAATCCCTAAACGTAATTTCAGCGTGTTCCTTTTGTTTGGCATCTCTGTGCTTTCACATTTCAAATTTCTAGGAAACCCTTTCCTACGTTAATCTCTTCATCTCATAAATTTTCCTAGCTAAACTATTAAGGTTTCGTTAGAATATCAATTTATCTCTCCGACTTAAAGCTCAGTGAAGCCGTATTTAAAAATAGAATTTCTATCTCTTTAGACTCCCGCATAATTCCAAGATAACAAGTGATGTCATTTATAATTCCTGACACTAAAGATCAATGAAGCCCTATTTAAAAATAGAATATTAATTTTTCTCTCTGACCTAAAGAACGTTTATCCCTCAGACCTAAGATTAAAGAAGCCATAATGTTTCTTAATTCCCCTTCGTGAATCAATAATTTCCCCGCCGATTATGTAAATCAAGTTCACAGGCTAGGTTCACCTAAAGATCAAAGAAACCATAATGTTTCTTAATTCCCCCTTCGTGAATCAATAATTTCCCTAGCGATTATGTAAATCAATTTCTCAGGTTAGGCTAGCCAAACAACAATGAAGCCATGTTTGTTTCTTAATTCCCCCTTCGTGAACCAATAATTCCCCCATCTATTATGTAAATCACCCCTCATGTCATTACACGTGGCCAAACAACAACAGATCGATTGACCTTGACCCCCATTAGACTCGATCGATAATCCTTGAATAAATTATGTAAAAAAAGTTGTAGGTGGCAGCAGGGGTGGGCAATGGGAGTCGGACCCCCCTTTCTACTGTAAAGAACGATGTGGGCACAATGTGTTTTTTTTTTCTCCACCCGGGCACTTCGTATCGAAGGATTTGTCGTAGAAAATTCGAAAAGGGCTCATTCGATTGGAAATTGGTGTGGCTAGTGCCCTTTGTAGTAATCGAAAGTGATTGGAGGGCAACTAGCCCCCTCCCCACGCCCATCATTCCCCCAAACACATCCAATCAAAATTTTGAGATAGCCATTTTGTTCAGCGTAGTTGATTTCCAGATAAAAAATATCTTTTTGAGGAGGACACTCCCCCACAACCCTCGGGGTAAGGGTTTTAAGTTATGCCCTGGGGGCATATAAGGTTTTTATAGAAGGCGTTGTCGCAGAAACTTCAAAAAAAGCTCATTCGATTGGAAATTCAAAGGGCTAGTGCCCTTTTTAATAGTCGAAAGTGATTGGAGGGCAACTAGCCCCCCCCTTGCCCATCATTCCCCCAAACACATCCAATCAAAATTTTGAGATAGCCATTTTGTTCAGCGTAGTTGATTTCCACATAGAAAATATCTTTTTGAGGAGGACACTCCCCCACAACCCTCGGGGCAAGGGTTTTAATTTATACCCTGGGGCACATAAGGTTTTTATAGAAGGCGTTGTCGTAGAAAATTCAAAAAAGGCTCATTCGATTGGAAATTCAAAGGGCTAGTGCCCTTTTTAATAGTCGAAAGTGATTGGAGGGCAACTAGCCCCCCCTCGCCCATCATTCCCCCAAACACATCCAATCAAAGTTTTGAGATAGCCATTTTGTTCAGCGTAGTTGATTTCCAGATAGAAAATATCTTTTTGAGGAGGACACTCCCCCACAACCCTCGGGGCAAGGGTTTTAAGTTATGCCCTGGGGGCATATGCGGTTTTTATAGAAGGCGTTGTCGTAGAAACTTTGAAAAAGGCTCATTCGATTGGAAATACAAACGGCTAGTGCCCGTTTTAATAGTCGAAAGGGATTGGAGGGCAACTAGCCCCCCCCCCGCCCATCATTCCCCTAAACACATCAAATCAAAATTTTGAGATAGCCATTTTGTTCAGCGTAGTTAATTTCTAGATAGAAAATATGTTCTTGAGGAGGACACTCCCCTACAACTCTCGGGGCAAATTAAAAGGGCTAGTGCCCTTTTTAATAGTCGAAAGTGGTTAGAGGGCCACTAGCCCCCCCCCACGCCCATCATTCCCCCAAACACATCCAATCAAAATTTTGGGATAGCCATTTTGTTCAGCGTAGCTTTTGTCCAGATAGAAAATATGTTTTTGAGGAGGACACTCCCCCACAACCCTCGGCGCAAGGGTTTTATGTTATGGCCTGGGGGCATATAAGGTTTTTATAGAAGGCGTTGTCATAGAAACTTCAAAAAAGTCTCACTTGATTGGAAATTCAAAGGGCTAGTGCCCTTTTTAATAGTTGAAAGTGATTGGACGGTAACTAACCCCCTCTCACGCCCACCTTTTCATAGGCAGGGCGCTAGCGCTGCCTAAGTAAAGAACGATGTGAACACAATAGTAGTAAGTACATATGGAATTTGCGTACTGCCCTAGGAATATCTATGTTATTTGCGTACTGCCATAGGACCATGCTATTTGCCTACTGTATCGGATTTCTAATTTAGGGTATACATGTCTTTTATGACACAGTCAGATGGGTTTTTGAAGCACTTTCATCATAACATGTTTTATTATTATTTTTTTGGCAATTGAAATTTTTTTGTGGGTACAAATGGAATCCGGTTAATAGCCTGTAGCTTAAAGGTATCTGAGATCTCGCTCCAGTATCGCATACACTATTAGAGATATCAAAATGATATCTCATTTGCATTAAGCTAACTCAATTTGCGAAAAAGAAATTCCATTTATGGACACTCCCCCACAACCCTCGGGGCAAGGGTTTTAAGTTATGCCCTGGGGGCATATGCGGTTTTTATAGAAGGCGTTGTCGTAGAAACTTTGAAAAAGGCTCATTCGATTGGAAATACAAACGGCTAGTGCCCGTTTTAATAGTCGAAAGGGATTGGAGGGCAACTAGCCCCCCCCGCCCATCATTCCCCTAAACACATCAAATCAAAATTTTGAGATAGCCATTTTGTTCAGCGTAGTTAATTTCTAGATAGAAAATATGTTCTTGAGGAGGACACTCCCCTACAACTCTCGGGGCAAATTCAAAGGGCTAGTGCCCTTTTTAATATTCGAAAGTGGTTAGAGGGCCACTAGCCCCCCCCACGCCCATCATTCCCCCAAACACATCCAATCAAAATTTTGGGATAGCCATTTTGTTCAGCGTAGCTTTTTGTCCAGATAGAAAATATGTTTTTGAGGAGGACACTCCCCCACAACCCTCGGCGCAAGGGTTTTATGTTATGGCCTGGGGGCATATAAGGTTTTTATAGAAGGCGTTGTCATAGAAACTTCAAAAAAGTCTCACTCGATTGGAAATTCAAACGGCTAGTGCCCTTTTTAATAGTTGAAAGTGATTGGACGGTAACTAACCCCCCTCTCACGCCCACCTTTTCATAGGCAGCGCGCTAGCGCTGCCTAAGTAAAGAACGATGTGAACACAATAGTAGTAAGTACATATGGAATTTGCGTACTGCCCTAGGAATATCTATGTTATTTGCGTACTGCCATAGGACCATGCTATTTGCCTACTGTATCGGATTTCTAATTTAGGGTATACATGTCTTTTATGACGCAGTCAGATGGGTTTTTGAAGCACTTTCATCATAACATGTTTTATTATTATTTTTTTGGCAATTGAAATTTTTTTGTGGGTACATATGGAATCCGGTTAATAGCCTGTAGCTTAAAGGTATCTGAGATCTCGCTCCAGTATCGCATACACTATTAGAGATATCAAAATGATATCTCATTTGCATTAAGCTAACTCAATATGCGAAAAAGAAATTCCATTTATGGACACTCCCCCACAACCCTCGGGGCAAGGGTTTTAAGTTATGCCCTGGGGGCATATGCGGTTTTTATAGAAGGAGTTGTCGTAGAAACTTCGAAAAAGGCTCATTCGATTGGAAATTCAAACGGCTAGTGCCCGTTTTAATAGTCGAAAGGGATTGGAGGGCAACTAGCCCCCCCCGCCCATCATTCCCCTAAACACATCAAATCAAAATTTTGAGATAGCCATTTTGTTCAGCGTAGTTAATTTCTAGATAGAAAATATGTTCTTGAGGAGGACACTCCCCTACAACTCTCGGGGCAAATTCAAAGGGCTAGTGCCCTTTTTAATAGTCGAAAGTGGTTAGAGGGCCACTAGCCCCCCCCCCCCCACGCCCATCATTCCCCCAAATACATCCAAAAAATTACTAGAAAAATAAAAAGGGCATTGGCAGAAAATATCACTAAGGAATATAAAGATGAATCGATGAAAAACAAAGTACCAGCAAACGTTACTGCCATTGATCAAACAGTCAATGAACCAAATAATACCAAAGACGAAAAGCATATTGACCCTGTCGATGACACACCTATAAAAATTGTGTATGAGTCAAAATGGAATAATGATTATTCTACTGATTACGAACTAAGAGAAGACAATAGCTACACTATCAAGAGAGTACATGGTGAAGCATTTTATGGGACAGATTCAAAATGTCCAAAGTTGTTCAATTCTACATGACATTATTTCATTAAAAATATATTATACCTTACATTGTTATGTATTCATTATTTTTAGAGTAAGCTAGCATATCGAACGTTTAGAATGTCTATTAAAACATCTGAGATGTAAGAAAAGGAATTTACATACATCATATATTGGATAGATAGGCTAACATAGAGAAAATCTAGGTATAAGAATGAATAAATTCTCTATCGACATCTATTGACAGATACTTGGGATAGCATTGACAAAATCAAAGTATCGTAAGTAGCAAACTCTTTTTTGAATTCGACTCATGGGATTTCTCGAATTAAATATCAAAAAATAAAGAGTTTATTACTTACTTGCGATTTTATCATGATTTCTCGAATTAAATATCTGTATTGTGTGTCCAGGAAGCGAATTCAAGAAAGCTTACTTACAATTTCTTCACAATTTAATGAAAAGAATAGAACTATTCTAAAGAATAAAGACGGGTTAAGCTTAAAGATATTTATTGCTTGAACGTATTAACAGATTTTTTTTTTTGAGAAAAAAAAACACAACAACAAATGTTTACATAAGAAATAGTACTTAGAGTTCACTCTTAAACATCCACAAACGATGGTCTCATGATATAGAATAGTTTTTACCATCTCTTATGGATTTATCACGATCAGGTATGTTCTTAGGTATCTACTGTGCGAAGAACCTAACCTCGTCTTCAGGACGGTGATAACCCCCTTCAAATTTAGGACACTTAAACTCTTCTAGATTGAAAAGTGGAATCCTAGGATCACACTTTTGAATTAAAACTTTATCTGTAGGTACATTGCCCTTTACGTAGAGTGCTTCAACCCCGAAAAAGCTGAAAATTTCACTGACTTCCTCCTGAACATTTCTCAGTTCCTGACCAGCATTATTAAGTGGTGTAATCACTCTATCATAGAATCCCAGTCTGTTTATATGACATAATGTAGTACTCCACAAGCTTTTATCATACTCAAACATGTTATAGTTCACTAGCCAATGATAACAGTCAATTTCTTCGAGTTCCATAGACAATAATAAAAATGCACATTCAAATATAACACCACAAGATGATTTTTTCAAACTGATAAATTCTGTGTCATACAGTCCTATCATCTTGGTAGTTATTAATGTAGTTGTTAAGTAGAAAAATACTTCATCAAACTTTTATACCTTCGCTCAAGGTTGAATGGAGTTATGGCTATGGGAGATGAGCCCTAAAACCATCTGAATTCATTGTGGGGAGGAGTCATAAAACCCTTGGAAGTCATTGCGGGGAAGAGTCATTGAACTCTCGGTATCTATTTCAAACCCCGTAAAGCTATTTTAAAAGGTATAACAATTATTTATTTAACAGAAATCCTCGCTTTTTGAACGAACACCATGTAAAGAAAAAATCACACGGAATAAAACAACAGAGTCCCTCAAACCCCGTAAAGCTATTTTAAAAGGTATAACAATTATTTATTTAACAGAAATCCTCGCTTTTTGAACGAATACCATGTAAAGAAAAAATCACATGGAATAAAACAACAGAGTCCCTCAAACCCCGTAAAGCTATTTTAAACGGTATAACAATTATTTATTTAACAGAAATCCTCGCTTTTTGAACGAACACCATGTAAAGAAAAAAAATCACACGGAATGAAACAACAGAGTCCTTCAAAACCCGTAAAGCTATTTTAAAAGGTATAACAATTATTTATTTAACAGAAATCCTCGCTTTCAATTGAACAGAAAAAATATAAGAATTATTTATTTAACAGAAATCCTCGCTTTTTGAACGAACACCATGTAAAGAAAAAATCACACGGAATAAAACAACAGAGCCCCTCAAACCCCGTAAAGCTATTTTAAAAGGTATAACAATTATTTATTTAACAGAAATCCAACACCATGTAAAGAAAAAATCATACGGAATAAAACGACAGAGCCCCTCAAACCCCGTAAAGCTATTTTAAAAGGTATAACAATTATTTATTTAACAGAAATCCTCGTTTTCAATTGAACGGAAAAAATATAAGAATTATTTATTTAACAGAAATCCTCGCTTTTTGAACGAACACCATGTAAAGAAAAAATCACACGGAATAAAACGACAGAGCCCCATTCATGATTTCAGGCACGTAAAACCACAAAATACTAAAGTTAACTTCTCAAATAATAAATCCCCAGGAGTCAAACACACACGAAAATCTAAAAAACCTAGGTCTGAAAACCCAACTTGGACTTGCAAACATCAACCCGGACATGCAAACAAAAAGAATCAATGAAATAAAATCAAAGTGAACTTTGAAAGATCAAGAGAATGTAACTGTGACAAGCTAAACCACGACAAAGCATTACTGAAATAATCCAACTCTTGCATTTCAATGAAAGAAAAACTCAATTCCTCTTAGAATCATTTAAACTAAATACTTACCCCCACCTCTCACTGAAAGTTCAGAAAGACGCAAAAGGTTTATTTATAGTCGACTCTCGTGGAACTCAAGACCCATTTAACTCAACCCCCGTGCAACTGAACCTTCCATGTAACTGAACCCCCATGCTACTGAACCCTCGTGCTACTGAACCCTCGTGCAACTCGATCCAATTTAACTAAACCCCTGTGTAACTATATCCCCTTTAACTGAACCCTCGTGCAACTGAACTCTCCATGTAACTAAACCCCTGTATAACCGAAACCCTGTACAACTGAATCCCCATGCTACTGAACCCTGGTGCTACTGAACCCTCGTGCAACTCAACCCAATTTAACTAAACCCCTGTGTAACTATATCCCATTTAACTGAACCCTCGTGCAACTGAACCCTCCATGTAACTGAACCCATGTATAACCGAAACCCCGTACAACTGAACCCCCGTGCTACTGAGATTTCTCATTATCATTGACTAGTGAACTATAACATGTTTGAGTATGATAAAAGCTTGTGGAGTACTACATTATGTCATATAAACAGACTGGGATTCTATGATAGAGTGATTACACCACTTAATAATGCTGGTTAGGAACTGAGAAATGTTCAGGAGGAAGTCAGTGAAATTTGAAGCATTTTCGGGGTTGAAGCACTTTACGTAAAGGGCAATGTACCTACAGATAAAGTTTTAATTCAAAAGTGTGATCCTAGGATTCCACTTTTCAATCTAGAAGAGTTTAAGTGTCCTAAATTTGAAGGGGGTTATCACCGTCCTGAAGACGAGGTTAGGTTCTTCGCACATTGGACACCTAAGAACATACCTGATCGTGATAAATCCATAAGACATGGTAAAAACTATTCTATATCATGAGACCATCGTTTGTGGATGTTTAAGAGTGAACTCTAAGTACTATTTTTATGTAAACATTTGTTGTTGTGTTTTTTTTTCTCAAAAAAAAATCTGTTAATACGTTCAAGCAATAAATATCTTTAAGCTTAACCCGTCTTTATTCTTTAGAATAGTTCTATTCTTTTCATTAAATTGTAAAGAAATTGTAAGTAACATTCGCTTTCTTGAATTCGCTTCCTGGACACACAATACAGATATTTAATTCGAGAAATCTTGATAAAATCGCAAGTAAGTAATAAACTCTTTATTGTTTTGATATTTAATTCGAGAAATCCCATGAGTCGAATTCAAGAAAGAGTTTGCTACTTACGATACTTTGATTTTGTCAATGCTATCCCAAGTATCTGTCAATAGATGTCGATAGAGAATGTATTCATTCTTATACCTAGATTTTCTCTATGTTAACCTATCTATCCAATATATGATGTATGTAAATTCCTTTTCTTACATCTCCGACATTTTAATAGACATTCTAAACGTTCGATATGCTAGCTTACTCTAAAAATAATGAATACATAACAATGTAAGGTATAATATATTTTTAATGAAATAATGTCATGTAGAATTGAACAACTTTGGACATTTTGAATCTGTCCCATAAAATGCTTCACCATGTACTCTCTTGATAGTATAGCTATTGTCTTCTCTTAGTTCGTAATCAGTAGAATAATCATTATTCCATTTTGACTCATACACAATTTTTATAGGTGTGTCATCGACAGGGTCAATATGCTTTTCGTCTTTGGTATTATTTGATTTATTGACTGTTTGATCAATGGCAGTAACGTTTGCTGGTACTTTGTTTTTCATCGATTCATCTTTATATTCCTTAGTGATATTTTCTGCCAATGCCCTTTTTATTTTTCTAGCAATTTCACTGTCTATTATCACACTATTTTTACACAGGTAACAGTTCCGGCACGTAGACAGGATATGGTTTATGATATTAGTAGAAGAGTAGGTCTTTCTTTTCGTCTTTGCTTTCGTTTGAATGCTAATACCCGAAAGCTGACGATATGGTTTAACACTGGGTAACATGTTACCACAAGCACTAGCAAGAAGATGCCCCTCTTTATCAACTATTATTTTTATGTTGGCATTCTCTTTGAGTGTAATCATCTCCGGAGATCTCAATCTCGCATATCCACCATCATAAGAGTTGAATTTTTTTGGTACTCCAAAGAAATTGAATTCCTTACTGTCATGACAACGCACGCATACGTTTCCGATAGTACTACCACTTGTACTTATTTCATAGTTTAAATACTTCTACTTGTCAGCATTCAATGCTACAATAACACTGTCATGTGAACACACTTTCTTAAAATGCTTCATCTTCACTTTTTTAGAGATATTAGTTATGTGTTTATCGTTCCACTGTGTAAAAAATACTGATTTAATACATACAATAAACTAGGTAGTGTCGATAACCGGGCATAGAGCAATAGTGGGAAAGCCACATCGTGTCTCAGCGACAAGCATAGAGTACAATTGTTAGAGCCATAAAAATATCTGTCGAGGAGGTATCATTAGCAATAACATGTAGAAATTAAATTCAAAAAATTATGAAAAAATTCTCAGTAAGTAACCATTTCTTTCTTGAAGTCAACTCTTGGATACACAATACGGAAATTTCATTCAAGAAATTATGAGAATATTTGTAAGTAAGTAACAAACTCTTTATTGATTTCACCTCTTGGATATACAGTACAAATAGTTCATTCAAGAAATTATGAAAAAATCGCAAGTAAGTAACTTTTTCTCTTTATCACAAACAATTTTCACCTAGCTACACGATGTAGAAATTTAATTCAAGAAATTATGAAAAAATTCTCAGCAAGTAACAATTTCTTCTGAAGTCAACTCTTGGATACACAATACGGAAATTTCATTCAGAAATTATAAAAATATTTGTAAGTAAGTGACAAGCTCTTATTGATTTCACCTCTTGAATATACAGTACAGATACTTCATTCAAGAAACGTGATTAAACACGTTTTGAAACTACATGCTATTTGCATGCCTTTCCTTGGCACCTTTCCAAACGAGCGGGGATCCCCCACTGGTTCCTACACATTGCAAAAAGTGAGCAGTACGAAAACTCCACGTTTTCAGCCAGACTGGTTTTTAGACAACATCCATTTTTTAGGGACCAATCAGAGACAGCGGAGGTTGCTCAATATACAATAACCATGCAAAGTCGACATGGCTAAGAAACGTGATTAAACACGTTTTGAAACTACATACTATTTGCATGCCTTTCCTTGGCACCTTTCCAAACGAGCGGGGATCCCCCACTGGTTCCTACACATTGCAAAAAGTGAGCAGTACGAAAACTCCACGTTTTCAGCCAGACTGGTTTTTTAGACAACACCCATTTTGAGGGACCAATCAGAGACAGCGGAGGTTGCTCAATATACAATAACCATGCAAAGTCGACATAGCTTTATTTCACTTTTTTAAGGTTAATTTAGACGAGGTTACGTGCGCGCACGTAACCTCGTCTAAATTAACCTTAAAAAAGTGAAATAAAGCTATGTCGACTTTGCATGGTTATTGTATATTGAGCAACCTCCGCTGTCTCTGATTGGTCCCTAAAAATGGGTGTTGTCTAAAAAACCAGTCTGGCTGAAAACGTGGAGTTTTCGTACTGCTCACTTTTTGCAATGTGTAGGCACCAGTGGGGGATCCCCGCTCGTTTGGAAAGGTGCCAAGGAAAGGCATGCAAATAGCATGTAGTTTCAAAACGTGTTTAATCACGTTTCTTAGCTATGTCGACTTTGCATGGTTATTGTATATTGAGCAACCTCCGCTGTCTCTGATTGGTCCCTATAAATGGGTGTTGTATAAAAAACCAGTCTGGCTGAAAACGTGGAGTTTTCGTACTGCTCAATTTTTGCAATGTGTAGGAACCAGTGGGGGATCCCCGCTCGTTTGGAAAGGTGCCAAGGAAAGGCATGCAAATAGCATGTAGTTTCAAAACGTGTTTAATCATGTTTCTTGAATGAAGTATCTGTACTGTATATTCAAGAGGTGAAATCAATAAAGAGCTTGTTACTTACTTACAAATATTTTCATAATTTCTTGAATGAAATTTCCGTATTGTGTATCCAAGAGTTGACTTCAAGAAAGAAATTGTTACTTACTGAGAATTTTTTCATAATTTCTTGAATTAAATTTCTACATCGTGTAGCTAGGTGAAAATTGTTTGTGATAAAGAGAAAAAAGTTACTTACTTGCGATTTTTTCATAATTTCTTGAATGAAGTATCTGTACTGTATATCCAAGAGGTGAAATCAATAAAGAGTTTGTTACTTACTTACAAATATTCTCATAATTTCTTGAATGAAATTTCCGTATTGTGTATCCAAGAGTTGACTTCAAGAAAGAAATGGTTACTTACTGAGAATTTTTTTCATAATTTCTTGAATTTAATTTCTACATGTTATTGCTAATGATACCTCCTCGACAGATATTTTTATGGCTCTAACAATTGTACTCTATGCTTGTCCCTGAGACACGATGTGGCTTTCCCACTATTGCTCTATGCCCGGTTATCGACACTACCTACTTTATTGTATGTATTAAATCAGTATTTTTACACAGTGGAACGATAAACACATAACTAATGTCTCTAAAAAAGTGAAGATGAAGCATTTTAAGAAAGTGTGTTCACATGACAGTGTTATTGTAGCATTGAATGCTGACAAGTAGAAGTATTTAAACTATGAAATAAGTACAAGTGGTAGTACTATCGGAAACGTATGCGTGCGTTGTCATGACAGTAAGGAATTGAATTTCTTTGGAGTACCAAAAAAATTCAACTCTTATGATGGTGGATATGCGAGATTGAGATCTCCGGAGATGATTACACTCAAAGAGAATGCCAACATAAAAATAATAGTTGATAAAGAGGGGCATCTTCTTGCTAGTGCTTGTGGTAACATGTTACCCAGTGTTAAACCATATCGTCAGCTTTCGGGTATTAGCATTCAAACGAAAGCAAAGACGAAAAGAAAGGCCTACTCTTCTACTAATATCATAAACCATATCCTATCTACGTGCCGGAACTGTTATCTGTGTAAAAATAGTGTGATAATAGACAGTGAAATTGCTAGAAAAATAAAAAGGGCATTGGCAGAAAATATCACTAAGGAATATAAAGATGAATCGATGAAAAACAAAGTACCAGCAAACGTTACTGCCATTGATCAAACAGTCAATGAATCAAATAATACCAAAGACGAAAAGCATATTGACCCTGTCGATGACACACCTATAAAAATTGTGTATGAGTCAAAATGGAATAATGATTATTCTACTGATTACGAACTAAGAGAAGACAATAGCTATACTATCAAGAGAGTACATGGTGAAGCATTTTATGGGACAGATTCAAAATGTCCAAAGTTTTTTCAATTCTACATGACATTATTTCATTAAAAATATATTATACCTTACATTGTTATGTATTCATTATTTTTAGAGTAAGCTAGCATATCGAACGTTTAGAATGTCTATTAAAACATCTGAGATGTAAGAAAAGGAATTTACATACATCATATATTGGATAGATAGGCTAACATAGAGAAAATCTAGGTATAAGAATGAATAAATTCTCTATCGACATCTATTGACAGATACTTTGGATAGCATTGACAAAATCAAAGTATCGTAAGTAGCAAACTCTTTTTTGAATTCGACTCATGGGATTTCTCGAATTAAATATCAAAATAATAAAGAGTTTATTACTTACTTGCGATTTTATCATGATTTCTCGAATTAAATATCTGTATTGTGTGTCCAGGAAGCGAATTCAAGAAAGCGAATGTTACTTACAATTTCTTCACAATTTAATGAAAAGAATAGAACTATTCTAAAGAATAAAGACGGGTTAAGCTTAAAGATATTTATTGCTTGAACGTATTAACAGATTTTTTTTTGAGAAAAAAAAACACAACAACAAATGTTTACATAAAAAATAGTACTTAGAGTTCACTCTTAAACATCCACAAACGATGGTCTCATGATATAGAATAGTTTTTACCATGTCTTATGGATTTATCACGATCAGGTATGTTCTTAGGTATCTACTGTGCGAAGAACCTAACCTCGTCTTCAGGACGGTGATAACCCCTTCAAATTTAGGACACTTAAACTCTTCTAGATTGAAAAGTGGAATCCTAGGATCACACTTTTGAATTAAAACTTTATCTGTAGGTACATTGCCCTTTACGTAGAGTGCTTCAACCCCGAAAAAGCTTCAAATTTCACTGACTTCCTCCTGAACATTTCTCAGTTCCTAACCAGCATTATTAAGTGGTGTAATCACTCTATCATAGAATCCCAGTCTGTTTATATGACATAATGTAGTACTCCACAAGCTTTTATCATACTCAAACATGTTATAGTTCACTAGCCAATGATAACAGTGAATTTCTTCGAGTTCCATAGACAATAATAAAAATGCACATTCAAATATAACACCACAAGATGATTTTTTCAAACTGATAAATTCTGTGTCATACAGTCCTATCATCTTGGTAGTTATTAATGTAGTTGTTAAGTAGAAAAATACTTCATCAAACTTTTATACCTTCGCTCAAGGTTGAATGGAGTTATGGCTATGGGAGATGAGCCCTAAAACCATCTGAATTCATTGTGGGGAGGAGTCATAAAACCCTTGGAAGTCATTGCGGGGAAGAGTCATTGAACTCTCGGTATCTATTTCAAACCCCGTAAAGCTATTTTAAAAGGTATAACAATTATTTATTTAACAGAAATCCTTGCTTTTTGAACGACCACCATGTAAAGAAAAAATCACACGGAATAAAACAACAGAGACCCTCAAACCCCGTAAAGCTATTTTAAAAGGTATAACAATTATTTATTTAACAGAAATCCTCGCTTTTTGAACGACTACCATGTAAAGAAAAAATCACATGGAATAAAACAACAGACTCCCTCAAACCCCGTAAAGCTATTTTAAACGGTATAACAATTATTTATTTAACAGAGATCCTCGCTTTTTGAACTAACACCATGTAAAGAAAAAAAATCACACGGAATAAAACAACAGAGTCCTTAAAAACCCGTAAAGCTATTTTAAAAGGTATAACAATTATTTATTTAACAGAAATCCTC
The DNA here is from genome assembly GCA_027921565.1 of Artemia sinica. Taxonomy (NCBI): domain Eukaryota; kingdom Metazoa; phylum Arthropoda; class Branchiopoda; order Anostraca; family Artemiidae; genus Artemia; species Artemia sinica. The sequence goes on from CM051262.1 coordinate 29,649,652, forward strand.
GCTTTCAATTGAACAGAAAAAATATAAGAATTATTTATTTAACAGAAATCCTCGCTTTTTGAACGAACACCATGTAAAGAAAAAATCACACGGAACAAAACAACAGAGCCCCTCAAACCCCGTAAAGCTATTTTAAAAGGTATAACAATTATTTATTTAACAGAAATCCAACACCATGTAAAGAAAAAATCATACGGAATAAAACAACAGACTCCCTCAAACCCCGTAAAGCTATTTTAAACGGTATAACAATTATTTATTTAACAGAAATCCTCGTTTTCAATTGAACGGAAAAAATATAAGAATTATTTATTTAACAGAAATCCTCGCTTTTTGAACGAACACCATGTAAAGAAAAAATTACACGGAATAAAACGACAGAGCCCCATTCAAGATTTCAGGCACGTAAAACCACAAAATACTAAAGTTAACTTCTCAAATAATAAATCCCCAGGAGTCAGACACACACGAAAATCTAAAAAACCTAGGTCTGAAAACCCAACTTGGACTTGCAAACATCAACCCGGACATGCAAACAAAAAGAATCAATGAAATAAAATCAAAGTGAACTTTGAAAGATCAAGAGAATGTAACTGTGACAAGATAAACCACGACAAAGCATTACTGAAATAATCCAACTCTTGCATTTCAATGAAAGAAAAACTCAATTCCTCTTAGAATTATTTAAACTAAATACTTACCCCCACCTCTCACTGAAAGTTCAGAAAGACGCAAAAGGTTTATTTATAGTCGACTCTCGTGGAACTCAAGACCCATTTAACTCAACCCCCGTGCAACTGAATCTTCCATGTAACTGAACCCCCGTGTTACTGAACCCTCGTGCTACTGAACCCTCGTGCAACTTTATCTAATTTAACTAAACCCCTGTGTAACTATATCCCCTTTAACTGAACCCTCGTGCACCTGAACTCTCCATGTAACTAAACCCCTGTATAACCGAAACTCTGTACAACTGAATCCCCATGCTACTGAACCCTCGTGCTACTGAACCCTCGTTCAACTCAACCCAATTTAACTAAACCCCTGTGTAACTATATCCCATTTAACTGAACCCTCGTGCAACTGAACCCTCCATGTAACTGAACCCATGTACAACCGAAACCATGTACAACTGAACCCCCGTGCTACTGAGATTTCTCATAGGCCACTGGGCTAATTGGGATTTTGTGTGTGTCCCCATTGTTTTTGTGTGGGTTCCATTGTAACTGAATCCTCGTGTAACTGAGCCCCAAGCAACTGAACCCCCATGCATCTGAACCCTCGTGCAAGTGAACCATCTTGAACTGAACCCCCATGCAAACAATTCTGAGTGTAGCCTACTATTCTTTAATTAGCAACATCGTACATTTTGTTTAAATACTTATTTTTTCATTTTCCAGATTCAAGATTTTTATTCAACACAAATGAATAGACAAGCTGAAGTATTTAAAACGAGCCAACATAGAGCTATGATCGCAATGAATGGTACTTGTTATACCTCCAAAATTGACTCCCTCTCCCCCTCTCCTACTCTCACCTGCCCCTCAGAAATGGGGGAACGAAGGGAACGTCTTTAACTGAACCCTCATGCAAACAATTCTGAGTGTAGCCTACTATTCTTTAATTAGCAGCATCGTACATTTTGTTTAAATACTTATTTTTTTCATTTTCCAGATTCAAGATTTTTATTTAACACAAATGAATAGACAAGCTGAAGTATTTAAAACGAGCCAATATAGAGCTATGATCGCAATGAATGGTACTTGTTACCTCCAAAATTGACTCCCCCTCCCCCTCTCCTACCCTCCCCTGTCCCTCAGAAATGGGGGAACGAAGGGAACGTCTTTAACTGAACCCTCATGCAAACAATTCTGAGTGTAGCCTACTATTCTTTAATTAGCAGCATCGTACATTTTGTTTAAATACTTATTTTTTCATTTTCCAGATTCAAGATTTTTATTTAACACAAATGAATAGACAAGCTGAAGTATTTAAAACGAGCCAACATAGAGCTATGATTGTAATGAATGGTACTTGTTATACCTCCAAAATTGACTCCCTCTCCTACCCTCCCCTGCCCCTTAGAAGTGGGGGAATGAAGGGAACGTCTTTAACTGAACCCTCATGCAAACAATTCTGAGTGTAGCCTACTATTCTTTAATTAGCAGCATCGTACATTTTGTTTAAATACTTATTTTTTCATTTTCCAGAATCAAGATTTTTATTTAACACAAATGAATAGACAAGCTGAAGTATTTAAAACGAGCCAATATAGTGCTACGATCGCAATGAATGGTACTTGTTATACCTCCAAAATTGACTCCCTCTCCCCCTCTCCTACCCTCCCCTGCCCCTCAGAAATGGGGGAACGAAGGGAACGTTCGATCCTATTTTAAATTGACAATACTTTTCAAACGTTACTTGTGTATTATACAGACCACATCGGAGAGGTAAAGCTAGGTCAAGTCACAATGTCATTCTATCGTTACTTTTCAATTAAGCTATTGAATACCTTTTACCAATGTCTCTTGTAGGCGTCAAATCTATTAAGTATCTGAGCATATTCTTTGTATTGTTGATGGAAGCATCCCATTCTTTAATTACCCGTGAGGCATTCTTAACCAACGCAATACCTTTACGCAAATACCTTTTCGCAAAAAAAATTCGCAAATAGAGTTATTTTTAGGTCACAATTTTCAACTTAAAACCATTCTAATTATAACATCCCATAAATGGAATTTCTTTTTCGCAAATTGAGTTAGCTTAATGCAAATGAGATATCATTTTGATATCTCTAATAGTGTATGCGATACTGGAGCGAGATCTCAGATACCTTTAAGCTACAGGCTATTAACCGGATTCCATATGTACCCACAAAAAAAATTTCAATTGCCAAAAAAATAATAATAAAACATGTTATGATGAAAGTGCTTCAAAAACCAATCTGACTGCGTCATAAAAGACATGTATACCCTGAATTAGAAATCCGGTACAGTATGCAAATAGCATGGTCCTATGGCAGTACGCAAATAACATAGAGATTCCTAGGGCAGTACGCAAATTCCATATGTACTTACTACTCACAATGTGTTGTTTTTTGGGTTTTTTTTCTCCATACCCGGGCACTTCGCATCGAAGGAATCGTCGTAGAAACTTCGAAAAGGGCTCACTCGATTGGAAATTGGAGTGGCTAGTGTCCTTTTTAAAAGTCGAAAGTGATTGGAGGGCAACTAGCCCCCCCTACGCCCAAAATTCCCCCAAACACATCCAATCAAAATTTTGAGATAGCCATTTTTCTCAGCGCAGTTGATTTCCAGATAGAAAATATGTTTTTGAGGAGGACACTCCCCCACAACCCTCAGGGCAAGGGTTTTAAGTTATGCCCTAGGGGCATATATAGAAGGTGTTATCGTAGAAACTTCAAAACAGACTCATTCGATTGGAAATTCAAAGGGCTAGTACCCGTTTTAATAGTTGAAAGTGATTGGAGGGCAACTAGCCCCTCCTCCGACGCCCATCATTCTCCCAAATACATACAATCACAATTTTGAGATAGCCATTTTTTCAGCGCAGTTGATTTCCAGATAGAAAATATGTTTTTGAGGAGGACACTCCCTCACAACCCTCAGGGCAAGGGTTTAGAGTTATGCCCAGGGGGCATTTAATGTTTCTATAGAAGGCCTTGTCGTAGAAACTTCAAAAAAGCTCATTCTATTGGAAATTCAAAGGGATAGTACCCTTTTTAATAGTCGATAGTGATTGGAGGGCAACTAGTCCCCCCACGCCCATCATTCCTCCAAATACATCCAATTAAAATTTTGAGATAGCCATTTTGTTCGGCGTAGTTGATTTCCAGATAGAAAATATATTTTGAGGAGGACACTCCCCCACAACCCTCAGGGCAAAGGTTTTAAGTTATGCCCTGGGGACACATAAGGTTTTTATAGAAGGCATTGTCGTAGAAACTTCAAAACACACTCATTCGATTGGAAATTCGAAGGGCTAGTTCCATTCTTAATATTCGAAAGTGATTGGAGGGGAACTAGCCCCTCCCCCACGCTCATCATTCTCCAAAACACATCCAATTAAAACTTTGAGATAGCCATTTTGTTCAGCGTAGTTGATTGCCAGATCGAAAATACGTTTTGAGGAGGACACTCCCCAACAACCCTCAGGGTAAGGGTTTTAAGTTATATCCTGGGGTATAAGAAGGCGTTTATAGAAGGCGTTGTCAAAGAAACTTCAAAAGGGGCTCATTTGATTGGAAATTGAAAGGGCTAGTGCCCTTTTTAATAGTTGAAAGTGATTGGAGGGCAACTATCCCCCCCCCCCCACTTCCATCATTCACCCAAACACATCCAATCAAAATTTTGAGATAGCCACGCCACTGAAAAAAAAATAAATGTTTTTACTTTTATAACTTTAATAAATCAAATAATTTTAACATTTTGATTACTAAATATCAGTATATGTATATTAAACTGACAATGCACATTCATTTGTATTTTTTTTTCAGTAAAGTGCAAATTTTGTTCTGGCCTTGGGAAGGCATGGGGGTTTTGCGCCCAACTTATGTTAATTTCTGCTCGTTTTGAGTTTAACTCGGTTATTTATTTTAAGTTCTGTTCGTTTTGGGTTTCATTTATTTATCGATGCTGATTTGTGGTAGTTTCGGGCTTGGTAGATTATTTTATTTTTGCTCATTTTTTTTGTTTAATGGAGTTCTTTACTTTTCTTTGAAAAACTTGTTTTGTGGAAAAAGTTTTTTAATAAATCTGAAGAAAATAGGGAACATACCTACTAGGAGACCGGTATATATTACCAGCAATCAGGGTTTTAGTTTAGGTTTTAATCTCAGTAAACATGGATTCAAAGATCCCTTCTTCGTTTCTTGGCAGGTTACGTTTTGCATAGCAGGGGAGACCTTCCGAAACATAAACAGCAAGGCCACCTTTAGCCACCCTACTTCGATTCAAATATTCCATCTTATACCCAGGGAGATAGAATAGAAGTTCAGTTTTTGAATCGAGGAAAGTCTAACAAAGACCAATAAAACGAGGTGGACACTGCGCATTATTTTGTTTCAACTCATCAAACGAAAAACAATGACCCTGAACACGGAACTTAAGCAAAGAGAAACTACCACCTCATTTGGATACTCCGTCTGAATCTGGAATATACTTACTAGCAGCTGAAACATGGGGGTTTAATGGAAATTTATTAGACTGACCTATTGAACTACTTACCTATTCATAAATTGAAATTCATATGTTTGAATTTGCATATTATTTTTAAAATGTCCTGGATTGGAATCATCATTTCCTGTCTCTGCTACATAAAATCCTGTTAGTTTATAATCATATTAGCCATCATATTCACAAATATGTCGTTGAAACGGTGAAACCATATTCTCTTGTTATTTAAACAGTTGAAACGAGAGTCGAGCTCCATCTCTCAATGCAATTTAAATCCATGTCGAAACCAATCTCCTGGATTGTAAAGTAAATTCCTCTGCAATATAAATAATTAAAATATAAGGATGCTCAATGTATATTCTTTTAATAATTTTAAATTACTTGGCTCGCTCATGATTTGCAACCAAAATTAATTTGGCTGTAATTGTTTCAAAATTATAGTTTTGTGCCACAAAATGACAGAAAACGCCAATATGTTGTTCCAAAATCTTTTTGGCTACCTAACAAGGGCACTAGAACTTACAATTTCCGTTTACATGAGCCTTCTCCTGATTTTCTACAAGTATTGTTTCGGTACAGTAACACCTGTGGAAAAAATAAATAAACACAAATCCATTGTGTTTCTTCTCGAAAACAAAATGCAAATTTTGACATTTTCGACAAGGCAAAACACAAATCTTCAATTTACATTAGAGCTAGAAGATTCAGGGAGGCTTCATTTCTTAGATGTTTTGATTCTAAAAAAAAATCTCCTAATCTTGAATTTTCTATCCACAAAAAACCCACTCATAATGATTTTTCCGTTTCTATCAAAAATGAACTTGAAGTTAAGCGTTTTTTCAATTCTAGAATTGATAAAACTGACCCTATACTGGGCAGTGGTATTTGCAGAGTCCTTTGTTTTTGTGGGATGTTATACAATAGCAAGACCCATCAATAGCTGGGGGAACAACTGCATGAACACAAGATTTTGATTGATAAATATCCGAGATGTGAAAATAAAAGTGATAATTTTGATTCTGCCCCGGCCCTCCACGTTTTTGAAAATCCAAGCCATTTAGTTCTTTTTGATGAGGCAGCATTAATATCCACAGCAAATGCCTTACCACAATCTTTTTGGGAGGCAGTTGGAATTAAAAAATACATAAAAAGATCCCTTGCTTTAAATAGAGATACTGGAGAGATTTTTATAAACCCGATTTACAATAACTTAATATTTAAAGCTTCAAATAACATTTTCCTCATTTTAAATCAAAATTATCTGGCCTTACTTTTAATAAAAATCGGGTCAGTAGGCAAGCTAAGTCAGTCGCTAGACATAGAATTAATGCCCAACCTAATTGGTGTTTTTTCTTCTCTCTCTTTTTTTTTAGCACCCTCTTGTTCTTTGGTTATTTGATTATATTATTGTTTGTTTGTTTGTCATATGTTATATTATTTTATGCTACACAGAAAAAGATTGTCGACAATAATTATCCATATTAACCGTTTTTCTTGCATGGGCTACATGACTTTTAGGGAACGAATGCGCTATCATGCTGCATTACTTCTTCTACAACTGGTTTTGTTCAACATGTAGTTTTTTACACCTTTAATTCGATTTGCTATCTCGTAATTTTCAACCAATAGCAACTCGGTTCTCTTGGTGGAAAAATTTGGCGTAACTTTTTTAGTCAAGTAAAAAGGGCACTAGAACTTTAAATTTTGTTTTGAATGAGCCCTCTTCTAGGACTATCGGCTCGATAAGATTACCCCTGAATAAAATTAAAAAGAAACACACATCCTTGATCTTTCTTCTTGGAAAAAATGCAAAATTTCATATTATTATAGATAGGAGCACGAAACTTCTACAGTAGGGTTCTCTGATATACTGAATCTAACGGTGATTTCATTAAGATCATTGCCTTTTGGGAGTGTTTCCTCCTTTTTCAACAATCAGGCAAGTTTTCTTAGGCTCATAGCTTCTACGGGTAACATTAAACTTAATAAATTTTTTGCGTTTGGAATCAGCACAAAAAGTTAATTCTTATGATTTATTAGTCATTACTAAAATCTTAGTTCTAGAATTTCGGTTACTATTGGCCCAAGTCACTCTCTACTTACAGTTCGTGGCAACTGTTTGATAGATTTGAATGTCTGACACAACTCAAGTATCAACTTTCCCGCTCCTTTTTTTGGTTCGCCATCATGGTTGCAGCAATAGCTGCAACCTAGTAAAGAGCGAACCACAGCCCAGAGTAATCAAAAGTTGAAAAGCATGTTTTGAAAAAAGAATTGCCTAATGAGAAAAAATTGCCAACTGACACTGATTCAGGAAAGGTAACTATTATTTCGGAATACCATAAAATTAAAAGCTGGTTGTGAAAACAAACTTATGGTGATCTCCAAAAAGAGCCTGAAACCCCTCAAAAATGGTTTTAGATCGAAATGAAAAGTTCACCATTGAAATCAGCATGGTCAATAACCTTGTAAAGGAAAATTACAGCCCTCTACGTTGAACAACAAGAAAAATCACTTTTTGCATGAGTAGCACTGACGGTTCTCCAGCAGGCTACCAGAACATCGTAGAGATGTTAAATGGCTCATTTAAAAGCTATCGCTAATATCTACATGCTATTTATGATTTCTGCTATCTTTAAGTACCAAATGGCACTAAAAAAGGCACTTTTGGTGCCATTTCACAAGTGGAAAAGCTGGGAAGTATTAAAAGGATACTATTGTAATATTTATATTCAAAACTCTTAACTGGCGGTTTACAATTATACCCCTACCATATAACCCCCCTCCAAGCACTCTCAGTAAGTTTCATTGCAAAAGACCCTTAATTTTACGGGAGTGTCTTGCTAATCTTTGGCTAATTGTATTGTTAATAAAGACAGTAGGATAACCGTTTCCAAAAAGTATGTCTCTAATAAAATTTAGTTCTGAATCTTACATCACAGATGAACTAAATTTTATTAGAGACATACTTTTTGGAAACGGTTATCCTATTGTCTTTATTAACAATACAATTAGCCGAAGATTGGCAAGACACTCTCGTAAAATTAAGTGTCTTTTGCAATGTGAAGTTCCCGTCAAGCCCTCAAATATAATTTACCTTCCATATATTCCAAAAGTCACTACAAGTTTAAAAAAAGTTTGCACACAAAATAATTTTTATGTCGTATTTACAAATAATTTTAAAATCATGAATTTCTTAAATTCTGGTAAAGATATAACCCCAGTTACCCGCAAGAGAGGGGTTTATCAAATACCATGTGACTGTGACCATTTTTATGTTGGTAGAACCCATCAAAATTTAGAAAAACGCCTGCAACAACACAAAGATGACATAACTAAAGCTTTAAATTCTAATAGTACAAATATTTCCTTTGATTCTGCTTTAAGCAGTCACATATATGATAACCCTAGTCATAAAATACAATTGAAGAAACTTGCCTTATTAGCAATGATTTAGGCATAAAACAGGTTGTTCGAGAGGCAATTGAAATTAAAATCAAAATAAATAGTAATATTTCTTTAAATAAGATTTGGGGGAATATTCGCTTAATGCCCTATACACAAATTTAATTAAAAATGATTTGACTAATTATATTAAAAAACCAGTAAATAACTCCACTCAACCTATTACGAATAGACCTTCTAGGCTGGCTGCCAAGAAGGCGAGATTAGCTTCAAAAGCTTGTCTGTAAGTATTTTCATTCCATCTGAATGAATTGTTCTCTGTCCATTTCGTTTGGAGTACCAGTCCTGGTTGATCTTCCTTGATGTAATGATATTAGGGCTGTTTTAAAACATTAAAAAAAAAACCTTTCAGTTTTAATGATTGAATTTTAATGTAAGTTTCTTTTATATTGTTTTTATTCTCTTCGTCTGTTTTACTGAGGACGGCTCTTGGATGTAGGGTCGAAATATTCATTTAAAGTTGCGTTCCACTGTCTTGTATAAAAAAATTTCCCTGTTGTTCTACTTATTTGTTTATTTCATAAATCGTCGTTTCACCGGCAGGCTACTGCAACACTAACAGGACTAGCAAGCTACCACACCATCGCAAAAAGATGCTTGATGGCTCATTTAAAAACTATTGGTCCTATCTACGCCCTTTTATAAATTTTACCATCTGTAAGTGCCATACGGCAATAAAAATGGTACTATTGGTGCCATTCATGCATTTTGTAACTCTTGTACGAGTTACATATTTTTTTGGGGGGGGGCAAACTGGGCCCCCCTCCCCCCGGGATACGGCTATGCGAGAAGTTAGATTTTCTGTGCAGTATTGTGGCAGAAAAATTACAATAACTATCACACAAATTTCGGTAAATTATATTAACTACACATGTAAAAAAAATTTAACGTCCTCTAATTATCTAAAATCTCTATAAATTTCATATAGGACAATATTTTGCAAATACTTAAACTTTAGTCTGCAACTTCCATAAAAGACCAATTTACAAGACTCTTAAAAGTCTTCCACCGATCATGAAATCAACCAATTTTAATATGCAATTTTACTTCTCTAAGAAACTAAGTAATCTGAAACCCTTCAAAATTGACGTCCAATCAGATCGTTAAAATTCAAAACAGCCCCTAACAAAGAAACTTTATTTAAATCAACATTTTTTATTTTGCATCGAACAACTATATACTATTATGGTTATTGGTATAACTATATACTTTCGAGTCTCGTATATTTTACTATTAACATGTGTCTGAAAAGATGTCCAACAAGTTTGCTGATTTCGTTAGTTTACATTACCTAAACTGGAGCCAATCATTACACTGAGCTGATTGTGCAGATGTGATACCAAATTAAAAGAAAAAAAAGAACAGTCCTAAGTTGTTTTATATTTAAACTGTAAAAAGTGTCCTTAATAGGTTTGCTTTTAATGTACCAAAATTCCTATATTATTTTGTGTTTGTGTAAGGAGTGACCCGGGTCGATAATAACCAAAACTCTAAAAAACGGAATTTTGATATCAATATATACATCAAAAGTATCATATTTTAATGCTGATTTCAAATATATAAGTTTCATCAGGTTTAGTCCTACCCATGAAAAGTTACGTGCCTCAGAAAATTTGCCTGATTTTCGAAAAAAGAGGGAAACACCTCCTAAAAGTTTTAGAACCTTAATTAAAATCACACCATCAGATTCAGCGTATCGGAGAACCCTACTGTAGAGGTTTCAAGCTCCTATCTGCAAAAATGTGGAATTTTGTATTTTTTGCCAGAAGAAAGATCACGGATGCTTGTTTTTTTCTTCTTTTTTTTCCAGGGGTGATCGTATCGACCCAGTGGTCCTCGATTATCGTGGGAAGGTTCATTTGAACGGAAATTAAAAGTTCTAGTGCCTTTTTTTAAGTGACAAAAAAAATGGAGGGTAACTAGGCCCCCTCCCATGCTCATTTTTTCCCAAACACACCCGACCAAAATTTTTTAGATTGCCATTTTGTTCAGCATCGTCGAAAATATAATAAATATGTCTTTTAGAATGACTTAATCCCCCAAAGTCCCCGGGGGGAGGGCTCAAAGCTATGAAGTTTAGCCTATGTTTACATATGGTGTTGGTTATTGGGAAGTATACAGACATTTTCAGGGGGATTTTTTATGGTATGGGGGGGACTCGGGGGTTATGTGGGAGGACCTTTACATGGAGGAAGTTTTCATGGGGGAAGGGACATTGCTATGAAAGGGGCACCGGATTTCCCAGCATAATTTAAAAAAACGATCAGAAATTAAATAAAAAAAAACAACAAGTTTTTCAATTGAAAGTAAGGTACAGCATCAAAACTTAAAACGAACAGAAATTACTAAGTATACGATTAGATTCACCCCCTAGTCAATACCTCGCTCTTTAAGCCAAAGATTTCTTAGTACTTTCATAAGAGCTATTTATTCTAATTAACGGCCTTTGTGATTAAGGGGTCATTTTTAAACAATTGGAACACAATTCGAACTTTAGCGTAAAGAGCGAAGTATTGACCAGGGGACGAACCCCCTAATATAAGCATTAAAAATATATGAATATAGAAGTTCGTTACGTAAGTTAATTCGTTAGTTACGTATATTTATTACTAATAAAAACGTTCGTAAATAAAATGAAACAACTTTCGAGAAATCCATTTAACTAAATAAAAGTAAAATTAATATGCATTTTTTTTTTTTTTATTCATTTACGGTGAGCCAAAAGCCTGCATTCATTCAAAAACGTTCAAAAATTAAATAAAAAAACAAGTTGTTTTTAACTGAAAGTAAGGAGCGACATTAAAATTTAAAAAGAACAGAACCTTATCCGTATATGGAATGGGCCGTCCCCTCCTCAACGCCTCGTTCTTTACGCTAAAGTTAGCCTCTTTCTCACAACTCTATTTTTTAAAACAATAAAGAACTTTAGCGTAAAGAGTGAGGCGTTTAGGAGGGGACAGCCAGGGGCGTAGGGAGGGGGCAGCCTCCCCCTCCCCTAGACCTTCAAATTTACATTAGATATGGCTGAAAAAGCAGATGGTTTGGAAAAAGCAGTTGATAAAACTCCATCACACTATCGACTGCCCCCCCCCATAGACAATATGCTGCCTATGCCCATGGGGACAGCCCCTTTCATATTCGGAATAATTTTTGCTTGTTTTAAGTTTTGATGTTTCTCCTTACTTTCAGTTAAAAAAAACTTGTTTTTTTTATATTTAATTCAATAAAGATCTAGTTTTCTATAACCCTACAAACGTATGGCAATGGCATCAGTTGGTTTATTTCCACTAGTTTTATCAATAAGCTGTGAAGCAATATTTTTGTTAGTCTTAAGTTTCAACTTCGCTCTTAACTTCCCTGAAAAAACTTTGTTTTTTAAATTAATCAGTTACAGGATTGACTAAAAAAACAAAGAACATGCTGTCTGAATTGTGATTGTTTACCCTGGTATCTGCTTGTGTGTGTTTTTTTTCTTCTTTTTTTTCTTTTTTTTGTCTTTTTTTTTTTTTTTTTGTCTTACTGCACATTCTTGGATAGTGTCAAACGTTAATAGCTGTTTGCTACATAAAATCTAAAGCTCGCTGTATGCACAGTATATTTGTTGTTTGACATGAGATGATGTTTCAACGTACAAATTAAATGCGCTAAAGGATGTATTATAAGAACTTTGTGCTCATTTGAATTTTAGAGCTCATTAAGAGTAAGTGCTTATATTTCTTTTTAATTCAAGTTTAAGACTTTTCTAACATAGTTATATTTTCTAAATGCTTTTTAAGACGAATAGCAAACTGTTGACGGTCCCACAAATACCTCCAGTTGTATTAATGTCACGTTGTGGAGATATCCTTTTAGAAACAACTCGAGCTTAAGAACATTCTAAAAATTGCTCTTTTCCTTCGAGTTTTCATTTCTAAGAAATTCGTTTGATCTTTCTGTGCTACTATTCGTTCCATGATTACATTTAATCCCCTTGGGATTAAAAGACAATTTTTTTTTCATTCACTTTAATGGAAAGCTTTAATGTTGTATGTAGAACATGCTATGCACTCTCGTGAATTAAATATACAAATTACTAGTTTCTCGCTTTTTTTTGCCACTTTTGATTGGAGAAAAGGCAACCAATGAACAAGTTTGTGGCTCTTGAATCTTTAATAAATTTTCTTTTTTTCAATGTTTGGAGAATTCATTGTATTATTTTGAGGTATTTCTAACAGAGGAGTACCGGTAATGTGTAGATCAAACGAAAAAGTGTTTACTAAAGACGTGGGTACTCCTATGTTAAACCTACTCTTTTCTATACTGCAATGGAAACCAGTCACCAAAAACCAGTTTTTGACGGCTTAATTCAAGACACCGCTATAGGGTAATGCAATCTAGACTGGTTTTCATTGCGTCTGCGATATTTAAACTGTAGTTTTTTGGGGTTTAGGGGTGGGGGAAAGGTACCTATGTTAGGTTAGGTTACGTAATAATACACGCAATGCTTTACACCCCCCCCCCCCCCTAATGTGCAAATATATAGCCCAAATTTGTTTCTAAACTATTATATATTCATCCTATTTTATTTTATTTCATTAGCATTAACCAAACTAGCAGTATATAAAAGAGTAGGTTTAACACAGGAGTACCAACACGTGTTTAGTAAACACAAAACACGTGCTTAGTGTTTACTAAAAAGTATTTACTAAACCAAGATTTATGTAAAACTCAGTGTCAACACTTTTTTCATTTTTCTGAAAAAATAAGACTAGCACCTGATTTTTTTTTCTTTTGATATTTAGAGACATAAAACATAATTACGAATTTTTTGTGTATTTTTTTCTAGTCAATAAGAACCAATCCTAGTTAAACATAAATCTTGTTGTGTCTCTGTAGATCATATCAATGTTACTAGGTTCTTCAAATAAATTTTAGTGAGAGGGGAAATACGACTAAGTTGCATCAGCTTTGTTAAGTCTTTCTAATACTAATACTACTACTACTGCTAACAACTCACCGCAGCACCAAGCCGCCTGAGGCCAACACAGCTACGCACGCTCCTCCTCCATCTCAATTCATTCAGATCCTCCCTTTTTACACCCTCCCACGAATAGCACCAATAAAATCAGAAAACGAAAATGTGTTTGAGATTTGAAGGTTTACTGATACTTTAAGTTGCCTTTGTTGTTGTTACAACACAATTTATAAAACCTCAGACTTATTATAACCTAATTTGAAAAATGCCTCGCTTTTATTTTTGTACAAACTGGTGAGCTTGCTGGGCTTCTGCGATTTGGTCGTGGTAGTTCCGTAGGTCCTTTTTTGGCCCGGATTTTCAGATAAAATAGATTTTTTGTTTTGTTTTTCAGGGTAAGCTTCTGTACTTAATTGCTCAATTCTCTGGAAACACTGCTCCGTGGTGTCAATGATTAGATGTCACCAGTCCTTTACAGTTATAGCCCTTTCGCTGACAATTTCTGTCAGGGGTGCTTCTCAGAAGACAATTTACTTGACATTTGATCGAAGGGTTGAAGAAGACTAACCATCGCATCAACACCATGCCACTCTTTTTCTATCGGTAGTATTTCACGATTTGCAAACAAGCAATGAGTACCGTCTACAGACCCTCGTTGATCTACTAAGCTTTGAGACATGTATAACATAGAATTCCAGCTAGTAGCTAAAACGGACTTTAGCTTTTTGACAATTGTCTGGCCAGACTGCTGCTAGCTTTTTGGAGCTTTTCGCTCATGAGAACGCCATGCCTAACATTCAGGAGTATTTCTCTAGTATTTCAAGTTAATGATTTGTGCTCTATACATAGATGAGCACATATACTCTGACACTAAATTAGGCTCAGATTATAAGCCTAGATTTCTCATATGGCTTAGATTTCTGCAGGGGGGGGGATCAACCCTAGCTTCCCGAAACCCTATCTGCTTTTCAAATTTTTGGACCATAGCCCTGTTTGACTTGGGAGAATGATCTCCTTAAGCGCCTTGCTCAATAGGAGCCTTGGCCTCTAGACTACCTGTATTTTATATGTGTGTTCTCTTTTTCCATTCTGTCACATCTTGTATAACGGAGAAAGATCGAAAGCAGTATGGCTCTCTTTAATTTTTTTTTTATTGAAAGTAACCTTTCTTTCAGTTAAAACCATGATCAGTGGACAGCGACTGCGATGGACCCTTCGTGGCTTTTGGCGTCCAGGTGTCACTAGTGTGTCCAATATATTCAACTTTTCAAGGTCTGACAACAGCATATTTCTTTCAGTTACATAGGAATTGGAAAGAATTTTATCAATTATTTTTTTAGCTTATTACTATGCATTGTGAATTTAATTTACACATTACACGGAAGAAGCCGCTTTTAAATACAACTGAAATTAACTGTATGCACGAAGAGATGCATCTTAACACAGCATTATCTATCTTATTCACTCAATAATGGTTTCCACTATTAGGCACGAAAGAACACTTGTTCAATTTAGCTGTCTTTTCTTTGGCTTATATTTCTCCTGAAAACTTCCTTCTTTAATTCCTGCTATTTTTTAAGGTCGTTGATAACTATATCTTTTTCTACGGTTAAACAGTGACTGTTCTGATGCAGAACGCAGTAAGTAGGTTACACATTTCAAAAATGGCGCTTAATTTCTTCAAAACTGGAACATTAGGCTTTATATTCATTAATATGAAAAAAAGTTGAAATTCTTCGTTTAGTTTTGAAAAAAAACAAGAATAAGTAATAATAATGAAAATTATAATAATCAAACGTTAAATAAGAAAGATAAAGAAAAACAAAAGCAAATAACTTTCACTTTCCAATATAGTTTGTATTGAAAGATTTTAAGGCGTGTTAATCAAAAATTCAATGATAATATTGGAATAGAAGTAGTTCAAAAACAAAACACATTAAAGATACATTTCATAGACAGTGCTTAACCTCTATAAAGGTTTGTATAAATAGAAATCATGGGAAATAGTTAGGCTACCAACTTTATATTTGGACTGAAATCGATGATGAGCTATATTCAATTTTTTTTTTTTTTTATTTTACAATAGAACCCAATACTTCAGATTTGGAAACGGCACGCTAACCATCAGAGATATTAAACCTTACCCTGAATAAAAATTTTAGAATAATAGAGAATGAAACAAGGTAGGGACAAGGAAGAAAATGAACGATGCAACCTGTTGTGTTTCCTTACCGATAACACTCATTTATATCTTTAAAATAAAAAAAGGTTTTTTCAACTGAAAGCAAGGAGCAAAATTAAAACTTAAAAACGAACATAAATTATTACGTGTATGAGGGGGGTTTCTCTTCCTCAACATCTTGCTCTTTACGCTAAAGTTTTTAATACTTTTAGAAAAATCTTCATATTGTTCTAATAAAACGAATAAAGTGTTCCAGGAGTCGTTCTTAAAGAATTGGGACAGAACTCAAACTTTAGCGTAAATAATAAAAATGCAACAAGTTGCATAGTTCATTGGTCGTCCTTGTCCCTACCTTGTTTCATTCTCTATTATTCTTAAATTTAGCTTTACGTTTTAGTTTTAAGTTTTATTGTTGCTCCTTACTTTCAGTTGAAAAAAAACTTTATTTAATTTCCATTTTAACTTTATTTTAGTTTTTTATTTAATTTCTGATCGCTTTTAAATAATGCCAGGAAATCTGGCTACACCTCCACGGAAAAAATCCCTCCTTCCCACGAATTTATTCTCTAGACAATTCAATCCTGATGAAAATTTACCTCGGACATTTACCCTTAACATCTCCACGCGTAAAATTGAGTCGGTAAGGACAAAACAAGACATGAGACGTATAGGAATTCTGGAAAATTCCTCCATTGTAAAATTTCCCCCAAAAAATTCACTCCCAGGATACCTCCCTCCTTATGGAAAATTAACCTCGTGGAAATTTCCACCAGCAGAAAACTGCCCCCCCCCCAAAAAAAAATGTATGCATGCTTCACAATAACAAATACTATACGTAAACAATGGGCAAATTTTGTAATTCAAAAATATTACCCCAGGGGCTGTGGGGGATGGGGGGGGGGTCATAATATCTCCAAAGGCATATTTATTCGGTCGTTTAAGTATGCCAAACAAAATGGCTATCTCAAATTTCGGATCGGACAATTTTGAGAAAAAAGGGGCGTGGGAGGGGGCCTAGTTGCCCTCCAATTTTTTGGTCATTTAAAAGAGCACTAGAGCTTTTAATTTTCGTTCGAATGAGCCCTATTTTGATGTTCTATTACCACCGGGTCGATACAATCACCACTTGGAAAAAAAGCAAAAAAAAAAAAATAAACACGCATCCGTGATCTTTCTTCTTTCAAAAAATACAAAATTCCACAATTTGGCAGATAGGAGCTTGAAACCACTAGAGTAGGGTTATCTAATACTCAGAATCTGATGGTGTGATTTCTATTCATTATCTATGACTTTTTGGGGGCTTTCCCCCTTTTTCCGAAAATAAGGTAAATTTTCTCAGGCTTGTAATCTTTAAAGGGTAAGATTAAACTTAATGAAACTTAAATATTTAAAATAACCATAAAAATCCTATTCTTTTGATATATCCATTGGTATAAAAATTCCGTTTTTTTAGAGTTTCGGTGAGTATTGAGCCGGGTCGCTCCTTACTTACAGTTCGTTACCACGAATTGTTGATTAAAAATTTGTTTTGTGCGAGTCAGTCTGTGAACCATAAATTTATGCTCTGTATAAAGGTTACATTAATGAATTAAATGTAAGTTAGTAAATTGTATTCGCGCAAGTAAGTATGCTCCCTCTCCCAGACGAGCATAGTGTTAGTAGTATCCCATCAATTACTTCTACGACACAGGCAGCAGATTAACATGGGGATTTCAAGCGCAGTCCTCTGAAGTCACGGCATCCCTGGATTTTTCAGTATGATTAATTAGAAAGTGGTCGGGATAATAGAAAAGTAGTAATAATAAGGGAATTCTAAATGGACCTCCTAATCCCTTGCACCTGTTTCTACTGGTCAGCTGGCAATATTCCTGTCCTCTGATGCTACGGCACATATAGGGAAATTATCATTGGATTCCAACCGCCACCCTCTGACGTCACTGCATCCAGAGTGAAATTATCATTGAATTTCAAGCGCAAGCCCTCTTACGTCATGGCATCCCTGTTTCTAGCGGTCACCTGGCAAGATTCCAACCCCTGGCAAGAGTCCCATGAGAGCCCCTGGCAAGATTCCAATGAGAGCCCCTGGCAAGATTCCGGGCACGCCCTGGCAAGATTCCAAGCGCACCCCTGGCAAGATTCCCACCCCTGGCAGGCTTCCTGGAATTCCAGGTGTGAGCATCTGATTAATTGGAGTGTAGTCGGGATAATACACAAGTAGTAATAATAGGAATTTAACATGTGATTGTAAAGGTTCAGATAAGTGGAGCTACCAACTCCTCAAACCATCACACCTGTGCAATGCGGTCATCTGTTCTGTTAAAGGGAGCACAGTTGGCAAGACTCCCATGACACACCCCTCTGGACTCCAATAACGCCACACGACTTACCCCGTTTCAAACGGTCAGGTGTAATATACTTGACGCAATTTTATGTAACCATGTGACAGGAACCCATTGGGAAATCCTCGCTTATAATGTAACGACAGGAAACAAGTTATGTAATGATTGCTCAAACATCACTGTCATGTAATACTTTATGGCGTTTTTTCGCCCGAAACGCTCAAACAGTTTTTTTTCATAAACTTAATGGCGGCTCATACTTTACGTAAGGCCAGCATACAACTTACGCAATGTTAGTGCACATCACTGTCAGATAATACCTTTTTTGATATTTCATTTTTCGCCCGAAATTTCAACACATTTTTTCTTCCTTTTAATGGCATTTTATTTTTCGCCCGAAACATTCAACAACTTTTTTTTCTTTCTTTACTTGTTTCTTTAAATTTTCTTTAGTTTTTGACCCCGCCAGGACTCGATAGGTCATTTCCATCCAACGGATTTGTGCCCTAATTGAGAGGACTAACAAGCCATTCCTAATATTTTGTCCTACTCATTATATTCGAAAATTAACCTATTGCGTGCCACCTGAGATTCTCCATTTTCGGCATACGCTAGAACGACGTGTTACTGTCAAAATTTGGCAAGCTCTTGGAGACAATCACTCTCAAGATATTTTTACTAATAAAAGACTAAGCTTTGCTTAAATTGTGTAAACTCCTTACTAGTCCTAAACAAAAAACTTAAAAACACAGACTTTGTAAATAAAACTTTTATTATTTCAAACAAATTTACAAGCAATATTAAAAACATAGAAAAAAGCCTTTAAAAACACGACTAACAAAAATAATGGGTGTAAAAAGGCTTGTCGTAATATGTGCTAAAGATTCATGTATTATAGAAAGGTAATGGGGTCCAAGCAACTAGTTCCAGAGGAGGGCGCTTGATATTAGATACATATTTTTAGGCATTGCTGAGGTATCTCTGAGTGCCCTTAACAAAAATACAACGTTTTGAGACAGGACTTTGCTCTTGATTTTTATGAATTTGTCGGGGTTTAATTGTTTTGGTAATGATTGTTTAGAGGTCGACCATGATTTCTAAACTTTGATCATAATTTAAATGGTATGGTCTTGATTTCTATGGTTTGGTTCGGAGTTCTAGGGTTGACTCTGTCTTGCAGATAAGCGACTTATGATTTTTCTTGGAATACACTGCCTTTCTTGGCTTTAATATTTCATAGCGATAAGGCATAATCGGAGGTAAAACAAGACTAAAACTTATATTCTATACACGACTCGCCTTTCTCTCTTCTTTCTCTGTAAGAACGTCAGAGATTATGATTTTTTTTCCTAGAACACCAGCCTTTCTTGGGTTTAATTTTTCTTGACAATAAGCCATAATCGTGTTTTGTAGAGGTAAAGGAAGACTAAAACTTATATTCTTTAAACGAGCTGTTTTCTGCTAGAACAGGCAATTTTTTTAACACTAAGAAGTTTTCTCTTCTAAGTAACAGCGTTTTCCTTAATACTAACAAACTTTCACTTAAAACTATCAAATGTCTCTTGGAAGTAACAGGTTTTTTTTAATAGTAACAATTCTTTTGTAATAGCAGCAAGTTTTCCGTCAAAGATAACAAATTTCTCTTAGAAGTAACAATTTTTTGCTTATGATAACAAGTCTTCTGTTAGAACTGGCAAGTTTTTCTTAACACTAGCAAATTTTCTCTTCGAAGTAGCAACTCTTTTCCCTAACACTAACAAACATTTACTTAAAACTATCAAATGTCTCTTGGAAGCAACAAGTTCTTATTCTTAATAGTAACAAATTTTTTCTATTAGCAACAAGTTTTCCGTCAAAGATAACAAATATATCTTAGAAGTAACAATTTTTTTTTATTATAACAAGTTTTCTGTTAGAAGTAGCAAGTTTTCTCTTAGCACTAACAAATGTTCTCTTCAAAGTAAAAACTTTTTTCCTAAATAATAACAAACTTTTACTTAACACTATCAAATTTCTCCTGAAAGTAACAGGTTTGTCTTAACACTAACAAATTTTTCTCTTCGAAGTAACAACCTTTTCCTTAATACTAAAAAACTTTTACTCAAAACTATCAAGTGTCTCTTGCAAGTTACAGGTTTTTTTTCTTAACACTAAAAAATTTTCTCTTCGGAGTAACAACATTTTCCTTAATACTAGCAAACTTTTACTTAACACCATCAAATGTCTCTTGGAAGTAATAGGTTTTTTTCTTAATAGTAACAAATCTTTTCTAATAGCACCAAATTTTCCCTCAAAGATAATAAATTCCTAATAGAAGTAATATTTTTTCGTCTATGATAACAAGTTTTCTGTTAGAAGTAGTAAGTTTTTCTTAACACTAACAAATTTTCTCTTCGAAGTAAAAACTTTTCCTTAACACTAGCAAACTTTTACTTAAAACTATCAAATGTCTCTTGGAAATAACAGGTTTTTGTCTTAATACCAACAATTTTTTCTGATAGCACTATGTTTTTTGTCAAAGATAACAAATTTATCTTAGAAGTGACAATTTTTCGTCTGTGATAACGAGTTTTCTGTTAGAAGTAGCAAGTTTCTCTTAAGACCAACTAATTTTCTCTTCAAAGTAACAATTTTTTTCCTTAATACTAACAAACGTTTACTTAATATTATCAAATTTCTCTTGTAAGTAACAGTTTTTTCTTAATAGTAAGAAATTTTTTTTCTAATAACAGCAAGTTGTCCGCCAACGATAACAAATCTCTCTTAAGAGTAACAATTTTTTGTTTATGATAACAAGTTATCTGTTATAAATAGCAAGTTTTTCTTAACACTAACAAATTTTCTCATCGATTTAGCAACTTTTTCCCTTAATTCTAACAAACACTTACTTAATACTAACAAACAATATGTCTTTTGAAAGTAACAACTTTTTCTTAATAGTAACATTTTTTTAATAGCAGCTAGTTTTTGGTCAAAGATAGCAAATTTCTCTTAAAAGTAAGAATTTTTTTTTGATGATAAACTACTACGAATCAGCATCGATTAACAAATGAAACCCTTTATTTGTAATTTACTAAACATATAAATGTTTTTAGTTTCATAACTTTAATAAATCAAATAATATTAGCATTTTGATTACTAAATATCAGTGTATGTATATTGAACTGACAATTCACATTCATTGTATTTGTTCCAGTAAAGTGCAAATTATGTTCTGGTCTTGGGAAGGCATGGGGGCTTAGAGCCCTACTCACGTTAATTTCTGCTCGTTTTAAGTTTGACTCGGTTATTTATTGTAATTTATTTCCGTTTTGGGTTTCATCTATTTATCGATGCTGATTTGTGGTAGTGTCACGCTTGGTAGATCACTTTATTTTCTTTTTTGTTCATTTTTGGTTCAAAGGGGTTCTTTACTTTTCTGTGAAAAACTTATTTTGTGTAAAAAGTTTTTTAATTAATTTCTGTTCGTTTTATAGTGACATAGTCTTTTCATGGAAAAAGAAAATAATACTTCATATCTTTTCTTTTTTTAAGACTTTATAGTTTGGCCTGCTATTCGTATGCTGGAGAAAATTTTCAGCAATTTTAACAACATACACCCTTTTAATAACCTGGACACA
The DNA here is from genome assembly GCA_027921565.1 of Artemia sinica. Lineage (NCBI taxonomy): Eukaryota > Metazoa > Arthropoda > Branchiopoda > Anostraca > Artemiidae > Artemia > Artemia sinica. Next base: position 29,671,407 of record CM051262.1, read on the forward strand.
AATAGTAGTGCTTAATTTAGTTTCATACCTCCTCTAGTTGACCTGAAATAGAAAACTTGATACCATTTGCAAAAGAAATCTGTTTAATTTTTTTGATAGCTTGGATATACTTGTGTTTTTTTGATTTGGTTAAATTTTAAGAGCAGAAGTAGCCCCGAAAGTTTGAACATAATACGCTCAGTCGTTCTTGGAATACTGCTGAGATGCCTTATTGGGAATTAGCATTTACCCAGTGCATTTTGATTTAATCTTAAGGCAACATTTAGTTTTTAAGCATAATGGGCAAATGGGAGGGTGGGCGTTGGAGGGGGACTAGTTGCCCTCCAGTCACTTTCGACTACTAACAAAAGCATTAGTCCTTTCTATTTTCAATTGAATGAGGCTTTTTCGAAGTTCCTATGACAACTCCTTCGATACGAAGTGCCCTGGTCTAAACAAAACAAACAATAACACATTGTACCTAGATTGATCTTTACTAAAAAAATGTCAAGCCTTCCAATCACTTTCGACAATTAAAAAGGGCACTAGTCCTTTCAATTTCCAGTCGAATGAGCCCTTTTGAATTTCTACGACAACTCTTTCTATAAACACCTTATATGCCCCCAGGGCATAACTTACAACCCTTTCCCTGAGGGCTCTGAGGGGTTGTCATCCTCAAAAACCTAATTTCCAGAACTTTCAACTACGTTAAATAAAACGGCTATCTCAAAATTTTGATTGGATGTATTTTTGGAAATGGTGGGTGTGAGAGGGAGGTTTGTTGCCCTTCAATCACCTTCGACTATTTAAAAGGACACTAATACTTTCAATTTCCAATCAAATGAGCCCTTTTGGATTTTCTATGACAAAACTTTAATATAAAAGCCTTATATGCCCACAGGGCATAACTTACAACTTTTTCCCTGGGGGTTGTAGGGGGGAGGGTTGTCATCCTCAAAAGACCTAATTTCAAGAACTTTCAACTACGTTGAAAAAAATGAATATCTCAAAATTTTTATTGGATGTGTTTGAGAAAATAATGGGCATGAGAGAGGGGTTAGTTGCTCTTTAATCACATTTGACTAGTAAAAGGGCTTTACCCGTTTTAATTCCAATCGAAAGCACCCTTTTTCAAGTTTCTACGACAAGTTTTTATATAAGAACATCATATACCCCCAGGGCATAACTTGTAACCCTTGCCCTGATGGCTCTGAGGGGAAGGGGTTGTCATCCTCAAAGACATAATTTCCAAAACTTTCAACTACATTGAACAAAATTGCTATCTCAAACTTTTGATTTGATGTGTTTGGAGAAATGGTGGGCTTGATAGAGGGGTAAGTTGCCCTCCAATCACTTTCGACTATTAAGAATGGCACTAGCCCTTTAAACTTGCAATCGAATGAGCCATTTTTCAAGTTTCTACGACAAAGCTTTTAATGAATACCTTATATGCCCCCAGGGCATAACTTATAACCCTTGCCCTGAAGACTGTGGGGGGAGTGTCCTGCTCGAAAAATTACTTTCCAGAACTTTCAACTACGTTACACAAAATGGCTATCTCACAATTTTGATTGGATATTTTGGGGGAAATGGTGGGGGTGGAAGGGATGCTAGTTGCCTTCCAATCAATTTCGACTATTAAAAAGGGCACTAGCCATTTCAATTTCCAATCGAATAAGACGTTTTTGAAGTTTCTATGACAACGCTTTCTATAAAAATCTTATATGCCCCCAGGGGCATAACTTACAACCCTTGCCCTGATGACTGGGGGGAGGGGGTTGTCATCCTTAAAGAGCCAATTTCCAAAACTTTCAACTATTTTGAACAAAATGGATGTCTAAAAATTTTGATTTGATGTGTTTGGGGAAAAGGTGGGCGTCAGAGGGGGGTTAGTTGTCTTCCAATCACTTTCGACTTTTAAAGAGGGCACTATCCCTTTGAATTGCCAATTTAATGCACTATTTTTCAAGTTTCTGCGACAAAGCTTTCAATAAAACGCCTTTCATGCACCCAGGGCATAAATTGTAACCCTTGCCCTGAAGGCTCTTTGGGGGAGGAATCGTCATCCTCGAAGACCTAATGGCCAGAACTTACAACTTCGTTGAACAAAATGGCTATCTCAAAATGTTGATTGGATGTGTTTAAATAAATGGTGGGCGTGAGAGGGGGGTTTGTTGTCCTCCAATCCCTTTCGACTACTAAAAAGGGCACTAGGCCTTTTAACTTCCATTCGAATGAGCCTTTTTTGAAGTTTCTACGACAATGTTTTCTATAAGACCTTATATGCTCCCAGGGCTTAACTTACAAGCCTTGTTCTGAGGGCTTTGGGGGAGTGTCCTCCTCAAAAACATAATTTCTGTCTGAAAATCAACTACGCTGCACAAAATTGCTATCTCGAAATTTTGATTGGATGTTTCGAGAAATGGTGGGCGTGGAAGGGGTGTTATTTGCCTTCCGATCACTCTCAGCAATTAAAAAGGGCACAAGCCAATCCAATTTCCAATTGAATGAGCCCTTTTCGAAATTTCTACGACAACTTCTTTGATACAAAGTTCCCTGGTCTAAAGGAAAAAATAATAAATAATACATTGTGCCAACATCGTTCATGTATGCCCCAGGGCATAACTTAAAACCCTTACTCTGAGGGCTGTGGGGGAGTTTCCTCCTCAAAAACATAATTTCTATTTGGAAATCAACTACGCTGAACAATATGGCTAACTAAAAAGTTTGATTGGATGTGTTTGGGGGAACGGTGGGTGTGGAAGGGGTGTTAGTTGCCTTTCAATCACCTTCGGCTATTAAAAAGGGCATTAGCCATTCCAATTTCCAATTGAATGATCCCTTTTCCAAGTTTCTACAAAAACTACTTCGATACAAAGTTCCCTGGTGTGGAAGAAAATAATAATAATAATAATAATACATTGTGCCAACATTAATCTTTACCTAGGCAGCGCGATTGCGCTGCGTATGATGCTAACAAGCTTTTACTTAATATTATCAAACTTCTCTTGGAAGTAATAAATTTTTTCATAATTATAACATTTTTTTTTAATAACTGCAAGTTTACCGTCAAAGATAAGATATTTCTCTTAGAAGTAACAATTTTTGTTAATGATAACAAGTTTTCCGTTATAAATAGCAAGTTTTTCTTAACACTATCAAATTTTCTCGTCGAAGTAGCGACTTTTTTCTTAATGCTAACAAACATTTATTTAATACTATCAAATGTCTATTGGAAGTAACAGCTTTTGCTTAATAGTAACGTTTTTTTCTAGTAGCAGCAAGATTTCAGTCAAATATAACATATTTCTCTTAGAAGTAAAATTTTTTTGCTTATGATTACAAGTTTTCTGTCAGAAGTAGCAAGTTTTTCTTAACACTAATAAATTTACTGTTGGAAGTAACAACAACATTTTTCTTAATACTAACAAACGTTTACTTAATACTATCAAATTTCTCTTGGAAGTAAAAGGTTTTTCTTTAATAGTAAAAATTTTTTCTAATAGCAGCAAGTTTTCATTCAAAGATAACAAATGTCTCTTAGAATTAACAATTTTTTGTTTATGGTAACAGGTTTATTTGTTAGAAGTAACAAGTTTTTACTTAACACTAACAAATATTCTCTTCGAAATAACTATTTTTTCCTTAATACTATCAAAATTTTACTTAATTCTACAAAATTTCTCTTGGAAGTAACACCTTTTTCTTAATAGTAATAATTTTTTTCTAATCACAGCAAGTTGCCCACCAAAGATAACAAATTTCTCTTAGAAGTAACAATTTTTATATCTATGATAACAAGTTTTCTGTTAGAAATTGAAAGTTTTTTTTTAACACTAACAAATTTTTTTTCGAAGTAACAACTTTTTCTTAATACTAACAAACTTTTACTTAACACTATCAAATGTCTCTTGGAAATAACAGGTTTTTTTCTTAATATTAACAATTTTTTTCTAGTAGCAAAAAATTTTGCTATAATATTAATAAAAGTTTTCTGTCAAAAATAACAAATTTCTATTAGAAGTAACAATTTTCCGTCTATGATAACAAATATTCTTTTAGAAGTAGCAAGTTTTTTCTTAACACTAACAAATTTTCTCTTCGAAGTAACAACTTTTTTTCTTAATACTAACAAAGTTATACTTAACGCTATCAAATGCCTCTTGGAAGTAACAGGTTGTTCTTAATAGTAACAGTATTTTTCTAATAGCAACAAGTTTTCAATCAAAGATAACAAATTTCTCTTAGAAGTAGCTAGTTTTTGTTTACGATAACAAGTTTTCTGTTAGAGTAAGCAAGTTTTTCTTAACACTAACAAATTTTCTCTTCGAAGGAACAACTTTTTCCTTAATACTGACAAACTTTTAATTAACACTATCAAATGTCTCTTGGAAGTAACAGGTTTTTTCATAACAGTAACAAATTTTTTCTAGTAGCACCAAGTTTTCCGTCAAAAATAACAAATTTCCCTTAGAAGGAACAATTTTTCGTCTATGATAACAAATATTCTTTTAGAAGTAGCAAGTTTTTTCTTAACACTAACAAATTTTTTCTTCGAAGTAACAACTTTTTTTCTTAATATTAACAAAGTTTGACTTGACACTTTCAAATGCCTCTTGGAAGTAACAGGTTGTTCTTAATAGCAACAGAATTTTTCCAATAGCAACAAGTTTTCTGTCTTGGATAACAAATTTTTCTTTGATGTAACTATTTTTTGTTTATGATAAAAAGTTTTCTGCTAGAACAAGCAAGTTTTTCTTAGCACTGACAAATTTTCTCTTCGAAGTAACAACATTTTTCCTTAATACTAACAAACGTTTACTTAATATTATTAAATTTCTCTTGGATGTAACAGCTTTTTCTTAGAAGTAAGAAATTTTTCCTAATAACAGCAATTGTTCTGTCAAAGTTAACAAATTTCTCTTGGAAGTAACAATTTTTGTTTCTGATAATAAGTTTTCTGTTACAAGTATTAAGTTCTTCATAACACTAAAAAAATTTCTCATCGAGGTAAACACCTTTTTCCCTTAATACGAACAAACTTTTACGTAATATTATCAAATTGCTCTTGGAAGAAACAGGTTTTTTCTTAATAGTAAGAATTTTTTCTAATAACTGCACGTTTTCCGCCAAAGATAACAAATTTCTCTTAAAAGTAACAATTTTTATAATAACAAGTTTTCTGTTATAAGTAGCAAGTTTTTCTTAACATTGATGTTATTATAATATTAGGAATACATTCTAGGCAATCAATGCATAGTTTCCGAGCGCTTGCCAACTGGTGTTAAGCCTCAATTTATCATGCAAAGGTAATATGCAATTTTTGTTCCTGAGCCAAAAACGTAATGATATTATTTTGTTCTTAGAAGTACATTCTATGTAAATGCTATCAATGCGGTGTTTCCGCCTGCTTTTTTCGCATTATTTTGAGAATATGCATACCTCAGTGATTTGAGTTGATTGCTAGCCAGACATATTCTTTTGTACTCCAATAGTACCGAACTCACTGGTTCTTTTGATGGCCAAGGACACATGTTTTGGCCCCAAATATTGCAATAACTACAGCCGGCCAGGTATCCTTTTTGTAGTGTAATAGTCCCGATCACACAGGTTTTCCATTACTGGGCTTGCGCATGAATTTGGGTCCCCAGGTTACCCTCCAGGGCCCCAATGCCCCCCAACTATTTTGCCCCCCCCCCCTCCAACTATTTTATCCCGTGAAAATCAGTAACATGCAAAGTAAGCGTGTGCGCACGCTTACTGAGCCTAAGCAAACCTAACTCAAAATCAGATATAATAAAGTAACCTAAGTAAAAAATCAAATTGCCATCTAGAACTTTAGTAAATATGGTAGCACTTGGATAGGAAAATATAAATGGCGCCATCTATGACTGTAAATTATAAGATGGCAGCAGTAGGAGCGTGAGCAAAGTATTTGATGTCATGAACAAAAATAATCCCCAAACCGTTTGATAGCTTAAATTAATTGTATTTTGAATAAATGCAGAACAGAAGTTCAGCATTTCTCCTCTTTGGGAAAATTCAAAACTGAAGTGTGGCTCTTTTCCCTTCATTGGAAAAATTCTGCACAGAAGTTAAACTTTTTGATATATTAGAGTTCATATCAAAAATTATTTTGCTAGACAAGTTGACAATTCAATCACTGTTCAATTAATGGTAATAAAGCTCTCCAGAAGGTCAGGGCTCTGCTTGGATTCATTTTGTTATTTCATGAACAAAATGCTTAGCAAGCATGTAAATGCAATATGGGTGTCATTGGAATGATACAAAAATTTCCGGAAACAATTATTTCAAGGCAAAACAACAAGACCAGATGGTGACTTTCACTCTCTGGGAAATAGTTATAGCACTCGTGTAATGCACACAAAACTGAGAGGCACCAGGTCAAAAATTCTCGGAAACAACTCATGAAATTCTCGAAAACAAAGTGTTGTAAGAATGATGAAGATAAATTCCCCAGAAACAAAGATCTCAATGGCATAGCAACTGTTTTTTCTATGACCACCTGTTATAGAAAACTTATTACCTCTCCAGGTGGTTGTGCTGTAATGGGATACATTATGGCATATCATCAAAAACTATCTATCAAGCATGTCAATCACTGTGTGTTGTTGGAACGGTGTCGGAGCGGCAGTAAGACGAGACGGTAACTTTTACAAAAAAGATAGGAAAATCCAGAACAGAAGTGTAAGTATTTTCTCTTCTATGGAAAAATTCAGAACTTGAACTTTTTTCATCGTTTAGGGGGAAATTAGGACAGAAGTTTCACTTTTCTCTTTTCTTTGAAAAGAATCAGAACAGAAGTGTAACTTTTTTGTCTTCTTTAAGAAAATCCTGGACCAAATTTGAAATTTTTCGCATCTTTAGAAAAACCCAGACCAGAAGTTGAACTTTTATCTCTTTTTTGGGAAAATTCAGAACTCGAGTGTGACATTTTTCTCTTTCACGAAAAAATTCAGAACATATGTGTAACTTTCTATATTCTTTGGAAAAAAATCAGAATTGAAGTGCAACTTTTTTATCTCCTATGGTAAAATTCAGAACAGAACTTAAATTTTTTCTCCGTTTACAGAAAAATCAGAACAGAAGTGTAACTTTTTTCTCTTCCATGGTAAAATTCAAAATCGAAGTTAAATTTTTTCTCTTCTTTAGAAAAATTCAGAACAAAAGCTGAAATCTTTTTTTCTTCTATGGGAAAATTGAAAACTGTAGCATGACTTGTTTCTCTTCTTTAAATTAAGTCAGAACAGAAGTGTGGCTCTTTTCTCTTCTTTAGAAAAATTCAGAACAGAAATTTTACTTTTTGGTATATTAGAATCCTTATCACAGGTTCTTTTGCCAGACATATTGACAATTCAATCACTATTAAATTAATGGTAATAAAGTTCTCCAGATGGTCAAGGTTCCGCTCAGATCCATTGTGTTATTTCATCGACAAATGCTTAGCAGGCACTTTAACGCGATAGGGCTGTCATTGGTATGATGCCAAAAAATTTCCAGAAACAAATATCTCAAGACATTACAAATAGAACGGATGGTGGCTTTCACTCTCTTGAAATGTCTATAGCAGTCGTGTGTAATACAGACGACATTGAGAGGCACCACGCTGCGTAATTCTCGGAAACAAAGCATGAAATTCTCGGAATCAAAGATTCGTTGGAATAGTGCCAAGAAATCCCACTGAAACAAAGATCACTATGGCACAGCAACAACATCAGATTGTGAATTTTGCAGTACAGATGGGGAAATCCAGAACAGAAGTGTAACTTATTTTTCTCTTCTTTGGGAAAAATTCAGAAGTGTCAGTTTTTTCTCTTCTACAGAAAAATTCAGAACATAACTTAAAATGTTTTCACTGTTTTCGAAAATCAGAACAGAAGTGTAACTTTTCCCCCTTCTTTAGAAAAATCCAGAACCGAATTCGAAATTTTTTTCGTTTCTCTCGAAAAATTCAGAATAGAAGTTAAACTTTTTTTCTGTTCTTTTTGAAAATGCAGAACTGAAGTTTGACTTTTAGTTCTCTTCCATCGAATAATCCAGAACAGACTTATGTGTAACTTGTAACTTGTGTTCTCTTCTTTGGAAAAAAAATCAGAACTGGAGTGCAGCTTTTTTCGCTGCTATGGAAAAAATCAGAATAGAACTTTAACTTTTTTCTCTTGTTAGAGCAAAATCGGAACATAAGTGTGACGTTTTTCTCTTCTTTGGAAGAATTCAGAACAGAAATTGAACTTTCTTGTATATTATAATCCTTATCAGAAGTTCTTTTGCTCGACATTTTGTCAATTCAATCACTGTTTGATTAATGATAATAAATTTCTTCAGTTGGTCAGGGCTCTGCTCAGATTCAGGGTGTTTTCTCATTGACAAAATGCTTAGCAGGCATTTCAATGCGATAAGGCTGCCATCGGAATGATGCGAAAAAAATTCCGGGAACAACTGTTTCGAGACATAACAACATAACCAGATGGTTACTTTCACTCTCTGTGAAATATCTATAACAGTCGTGTAATACAGATGACACTGAGAGACACCAGGCCAAGAACTTCTCGGAAACAAAACATGAAATTCTCGGAAAAAAAGAGTTGTCAGAATGGTGCCATGAAATTCCTCTGAAACAAAGATCACAATAGCATAGCAACGGTTATTTTTTCTATGACCACCAGTTATAAAAAACCCAATAAATGTTCAGATTGTCGGGGTGTCAAGGGATCCATTATGACATACCATCGAAAACTGCCTATCCACCATATCAAATCACCGTGTGTTCTTGGAATAGAGCCAAGAAATTCGTGGAAACAAAGATCTCATGGCATATCAACAAGACCAGATGGTGACTTTTGCAGTATAGATGTGAAAAATCAGAACAGAGGTGTAACTATTTTTTCTCTTCTTTAGAAAAATATTATATCTCTGAATTTTGAAAAATTATAACCCATCTGCCTTTGAATCTTGATAACTTCCCACTTCATATGTCTCTAACACTAAAGAGAATTCAGTTAATCTATGTCAGACTTTGGTAAAAACGCTACCTACCCATTTCAGACTCTAGTACACCATCTGTGAGCCTGGTAATAGCGTCGGTGTCTTAAAATCCCTGTTCTTGCATCTTAGACTTTTGAATAAATATTCTAAACGATGAAGTTTCTAACGTACCCTATAATATTGAAAACATAACAAAGAAATTCACTGAAATATTCGTATTGAAATAATAGCACGTATATTACTACATGTCATCAAAATCATCATAAAAAATTTAATATTTCGAATCCATTTAAAAACTGAATCATCATGTTTTACCTTGACTTGGTATTTATTTCATTTCGGGGTCGTACATGACTTTTAACAACGTTTTACTTAAAAGCTCATCACACATTTCATAATTGCTATTATTCTGTACAATGATGGTATCTAATGGTAAATTATCAATGATACTATTAACATTCACTGATGCTTTGCTTTTCATTGAATTGTGTTTAATTTCCTTGTTGATTTTATCTACCAATGCCCTTTTTATTTTGCCAGGGACTTCACTGTCTATTACCACATTATTTTTGCACAAGTAACATTTATGGCACTGAGACAGGATATGATTTATGACGTTGGTGCAGCAGCACGCCTGTCTTCTTTTTAACTTCTGTTGAATGCTAATACCTGAAAGATGGTGAAAGGATTTATCTACAGGTAATGTGTTACCCGCGCTGTGAGCAAGAAGTTGACCCTCGTTGCCAACTATTACTTTTAGAAATGCATTATCTTTAAGCATTATCATACCCGTAAATTTTACTCTAGCATATCCACCATTAGTAATGTTGAATCTTTTGATCGTCTATAGAAATTTAATCTCTCACTGTCATGAAAATACTCACATGCATTTCCAATTATGTCACCATTAGTACTTTTTTGTAGTTCAAATATTTGTCTTTGTCAGCATTCAGTTCTGTGAGAACTCTATCATGGGCACAAGGTACGTAAGTAGGGGGGCCTCCGGGCCAGCCCTCCTCCCGAAATATCACGATTTTTTTTATTTTCCCATAATTGTCTGATTTTTCTCACAGAATAATGGGTTTGAAGGATTTGGGCCCCCCACCCCGAAACAACTTCCTGCATAAGTGCCTGATGTGCACATCCTTTCTTAAAGTATTTCATCTTTACTTTTTCATTATTGCTATTATTCTATTCAATGATGGTATCTGTTGGTAAACTACCAATGATACTATTAACATTCACCAAAGATTAAATGTCGTTTTAAGACATGAAAAAAAGTTGAAAAATTTTAAGTTCCAAAAAAATTATAAGCTCCAAAAAAATTATAGGTTCTAAAAAAACTTCCAAGTTCCAATAATTTTTTAGTCCCAAAAAACAAACTCTAAATCTCATCAAAAAAAATTCTAAGTTCAGAAAAAAATTTACAAGTTCCAAAAAAATATTTTCAAGTTCCAAAAAAATTCTAAGCTCAAAAATTCTTCGTTCCAAAAAAAATTATAAGTCCAAAGAAAAAATTCTACATTCAAAAAATTTCTAAATTCAAAAAAATGAAAAAAAATTCTTAGGCAAAAAAATTTCTTAAGTTCCAAATAAATTCAGTTCAAAAAAAATTAAATAAAAATATAAATTGTAAGTTAAAAATTTTAAGCTAGAAAAATGGGTGGGGGAAGTTAAGAGGGGATATTTTTTGGGGGAGGGGGGAGGATAAGACCTTAGGAGGGGGGGGGGGGGGCATTGGGGCCGTGGAGGGGGCCCTGGGACCCTGGAGGGGAACATGGGGACCCAAACTTATGTGCAAGTCCGATAATGGAAAACCAGTGTGCTCTTGACCATTACATTACAAAGGATACCTGGCCGGCTGTAGTAATTACAATTTTTGGAGCCGAAACAAGTGTCGTTGACCATGAAATGAACCAGTACCATTAGAGGACGAAAAGAGTATTTTTTGCCTAGCAATCAACTTAAATCACTGTGGTATACATATTAAAGGAATGATGCAAAAAAGCAGCCGGAAACAACGAATTGATAGCATTTGCATAGAATGTGTTTCTAAGAAAATAATAATGTCATAGTCTTTTTGGCTCAGTTGACTACCGCAAAATTTTTGATATTCTCTGAAAAATATCAAGAAATTTTCGAAAACAAGGAATTGCCGGAATGATGCCAAGAATGTAATTCTAAGAACATAATAATATCAATGACCTGTTGGCACAGTTAACTGACGCGTCGTTCTTTTACCATAGGAAATCTTGGATCGCGCTTTCGATTGCTACTCCAGACAAATTTCATAAAATCAATGGAAAGACTGCTGAGTAACAAAAAATGGGTCGTTTAAAAAGAAAATATGTCACCATCTGTAACTGCGGTTAACAATAACGCCATATATGACTTTAGTTATGCAGACGGCTGCATTGGGGGAATCCCCGTTCTTTTTGGTCTTAAAAAAAGTAACGACACCATGATCCAAAGGGATAGGGCTGTGACAGGACCAATTGGGGGAATACTACTGGCAAACCAATATTTTGGTGACAAAAATGCTTTTATCCTCTCATTTCCTCCTCCAAAAATAAAATATGAAGTTCTCTTAATTCCCCTCCTAATGCTTCATAAAAGTTTTGAATTGGTCCACCAGCAGTTCCTGAGATATTAAATATACGACATTTTGACAGCCTGGGTACACATAACGTCTTTCACTTAACTTAATGCTTCACCACAAAATAAGTCTCATAGAGGCGCATAGTGCAAAGACTCTTTTTGTTATATAAATAGAGACAATGTTGAACTAAAAAGTTGGCTAATGTATAGCCAAATTCTTAAGTAGTCATTCAAAACTTCCAGCTATCATCTGTACACACGTATCCGCCATTGTTTTATCGAAGAAACTAAGCACAAATTCCTTTAAAAAGCCAAAATGCTCATTCTTCTTTGAAGACCATTCATTTGTTTAACCTTACACATTGAAAAAAAAATTCCAACCTGAAAAATCGACCTGTTTTATTTTATTTATTTTTTTTCAGGCTATTGGTCTCATTTAAACTACTACTATTGTATAGCGTAATCATAGTCGGTTTTCTTTTTGAAGGAGCGGTTTACCTTTATATGTGCATATTTAGCTATATGTACTATATTGACATTTCTTGTAAAAGAAATTCGGTACTTGTCGGTTATTGGAAACACGTTCAAGAATTACGCTTAGGTTTCATCTCAGTAAACTGATTTCATAGCTACAAATCAAGTGATGGATGATTCAATTCATTGGAATTTTTGGGGGTGTTTCCAATAACCGACAAATACTGGAAATTATTTTCGGTCCCAGTCCTTGAGAAATTATCAGCTGTAGCAGCAAAGCAGTTTAATTTCACGTTTCAAAAGACTTCACGCAATATCATCGACTTTAGTTGCTTTTTGGATTTCATCCCCTAGAATTCTTTAGCAGCATTCTTTAGATTTTAAAATTGTTGAGATTTTAAATATTGTTTAAAATATACCAGAACTATTCTTTGCACGATATATGGTATATGCCTAAGTATTATCCAACTGTAAATTTTCAGTTAAAGTTCTATATACTGGTGTGCTATAATTATACGCCATCTATCAAAACTCGTTTTGTACATGGTTTAAACCAACTTAAGAAGAATGCGTTCCAGTATGACAGTAAAGCTAGTTAAATCAAATAAGACAGCTTATACTTGGACTTCTGACATAAGAAATAGGCCAAAAATCTCGATTTTTGCTACACTGGCACAATATAGACTACGGACTTCAGGTTAGTTACGAGTTCTATCCCTGTATAGACAGCTGTATCACCAGAAATTTCTAATGTCATTTAAGCTGTTGAAGTGCACAAATTTATGTAAGACTTTCTAAATTCTATTTTAAATTAATTATTAGACTAATACTTGAAATCAACTGACGTAATAATGTTAAGGACATATCTATTTTTTTGTTTTTTATTTGGATTATTTTTATGGCCCTTATTAATTTCTTTACTTTAACCGAGGGATAGAACTCTCGCCGAGTGGTTCAGTAACAAATATTTTCATAAATTTTAGCATGTCTGTCAATTTCCTATTTGGAGAAAAATTCCTTATTTCGTTCTTGTAGGCTAATTACATTTGCTTCTTGTAGTTAAAACAAATAGACAGGAAGTATTACTAAAGAGAATAAAAGAGAAAGAAGTTTGATGGGAGTATATAAATCATGAGGTAGATCGGTCTTCCTAGTTCATAACAGGATCCCTGTATATTCAACAGCTTTGAGTATATACAATATGTATGGTTATTACCCATGTTGGATTGCTTGTTGAAGTCTGTGATGTGATTAGACGTCTTTGTTTTTATTTATCCTTACCTTAAAGTCATTATATTACTGGCAGTTTTCTTCTGATCTGGTAATTTAGGTCTCAAAGCATGCTATTCCTATAAACCATTTAATGAAAACACTTGTAGAATTGAACATGATTTATTAATGCAGTTTGTTTTTTCCATGCCTAAGAAATAAAACGGCTAAAAGTTGTTTATCTTGAGAACAATACTTAGCAAGGAACGCTTTATGCGACGGTGATGCTGAGCTAATTCAGACATGATATGTCCATAAAAAACGGTCCCAACTAAGCAAGAACAAAATCTTGGGATTTTTTTCATCTATTTATTTAAATGTATAGGTTAGGAAAACAATGTGGATTTCCTAGTTTTTTAGAGATCTAACTATAAAGAAATAGCAAGGTAAATGGATACCATTGCTAACTTTAATTGGTGATAGTTCTTACTGTTGTTTGCTGCACGAGATCGCCTTTTCAAATTTATATTATGAGCCCTACTGACCTTTTCCTTTTGAAAGGTTTGAGTAGATGGCAGTGTACAAATTAAAATGGCAGTGCTGAATCCGTTCGTTAAGAAACAAAAATAAATCGAGAGGCATTTCACTTGCATAATTTAGGAGTCAAACATTACTCAAATATTAGACTAGTGAAAGCTCTTTTATTTGATGACCGAAGTATCCACAAATGAATCTTTAATACCCCGTATCTTAAAGATACTATTCAAGTCATTTTTTTCGCTTCAACAAGCACGTTCGTAGAGCAACCAGAAAGTGACAGAAAGACCAGGGGTTGTCGTTTGGAGGTGGCAAGGGGGGCAGTTGCCCCCCCCCCCCCAATAATGGGGAGAGAAAAAATATTATACATCCCAAGACTTTTGACTATCCAGATATTCACCCCTCTTGCCCCCCCCCCCCCCCCAATAAAAATGCTGGAGATTTGCCCCTGAGAAAGACCAAAGGTATCATTAAAAGCATTTGACTGTAAAGGCTGTATTCCAGGTTGTAAACCGCAGTAACTTTACTTTAACTTTAAAAGTTACTTGAAGTGGCATCCACTATGAACGGTTGTGAAGTAACTACTGGCTTACTCGGTTTGTAGGGGTATAATCTTCATAAGTTTTAATTGTTTTCATTACTCTTCCAGTATAATTTAGCCTAATAATATTTTCAATATGTTTCGAACTGTTATTAATAGCAATGATGATAATGATGCACAGTTACTTCACTAAGGTTGGTCGATAACTATCTTTAGTAAAGTTTACTAAAAAGTAAATTCAAAGTTTCTTTTCTGTTCATCAAGCTAGGCTACTACGGAGCATCACCTGGAACAAAAAAGGTACTTTTTTGTAACTTTTAGTTACTTTCTGATAAACTCAGAATGCAGCCAAAGACAATTGCGCTGAACATTTCGACAAACACAGCTTTAAGGTAATTCAGGGAGGGTGAGGAAGCTCTGTCCCATTCTTAAGGTATTACAAACATGTTTTAAGACTATAGAAGTTTATTTAAAATGGTTAAAGAAATATTTAGAAAATTGGATAAAATGCGAAATTTTGATATAAAAGGGGAAGGTAAAAAATATGGCACCAGGCTTTTTAGTCCAAACAGGTGGTGCTGACCTCTGTTTCGTGGCGCTTCAGCCAGGAAGTGCAACGGGGGGTTTGGGACCAGCAATCCTTTATTTTCAAACACCTTTCCTACTTACCTAGCCCAGGTTTCTCCAGGTACCCATTTAAAGCTGGATCGACTCTGGCTGAGCCTAAAGAGTCACGAATGAAAAATAAGAGCAGTATGAGAACCAGAAAGCAACAGATATTATTATCTACACGATGGAGGCTTCTGTCCCCCTCAGACCCCCTACTTCTTCACTAAATTTTGATAAATAGGTTTTTGAAAGTAGTTCGAGTATGACAAATATAGTCAGCTGATTATTGCAAATTGTTTCTTGACCGGCTTACTTTTGAAGAACATTTGAAGCGAAAAAGACAAGTTGATGAAGAACTACGATGCAAATTTGGCTTTTTATCGCGTTACGATTTGTTTCTTCAGTATTAAAGCATTCAGATTAAAAATTTTAGCGTAAAGAGGTGGAGGGGTAATGGACTACAGCCTCTTTATATGTACGATATTTTCTGTTTGTTTCAAATTTTAGAGTCGCTCTTTAAGTTAATTTGAAAAAATCTTGTTTTTATTTAATTTATGTTCGTTCTAATATCAGTTTATTTCCATCTAGATATTCTATTGCATCCTACTCTAATTATGAGGGGTTTGGCAGCCCTCCTCAATCCTACTGCCTTTTGCGCAACACTTTTGAACTACAGTTCCTCGAGATTAAAAGCTCGTTTAAAAGTATTTGGTTTACGCAGTAAAACAGTACTTTTCTTAAATATGAGGGAGACTGGATCAACACACCACTGTTGAAACTAAAGCTGAATTTCCTGCTACAATCCGCTAGATATCTCTATATTCAGTTCTTCATTCTTTCTACAACCATGCTTTACGTTTAGTCCACATATATTCCTTCAAACAAAGGGAGACAAGGATATAAATTCCCCCCCCCTTTATTTTGACTGGAAGAGCCTCTCTTGAGAGTTTGAAAATGTAAGACTAGAATTGTATTTGTTTTACCGTACTAGAATCCCCCCCCCCACTTACCTTCCTTCTCATAGCTGGTGCACAAGTATGCAACATAGTGAACTTTTAACTATTGCTATAATAGTCTGTAATTACTGTTCATATTGAATGGGCTGCATATATACTTGGTAGAATACCTATACATTTGCAAGTATATTTGTGGCAGTATGGCCTGTGAAACTGGGAGGTGGTAGAAACAATTTTTGATGGTTTTAAACTAATAGTCTCTCAAAATTGTTGATTTACTGTTTGTTGGCCCCTTTCAGGCCCTTTTCAGACTTTAAATGGCCGAAATCAGCAATGAGCTCGGTAGTGATCTCTTTTGTTGTTGGAAAGAATCATGGAGCTCTAAATGTAAATTAAAATTATCCTTTTTTTATATTCCGATGTCACTGGATCGATGATACCACCTCTGCTGTAAAAAAAAAAAAAAAAAAAAAAATGGAAGAGGTGAAAATATACGCACCCATGACCTCTGAGAGAGGGGGGTAAATGTAGAATTCTGCATTTTTAACATTCTTAATTAAAACATCCTCTTTAGGGTTCTCAGACATGTTGACCGTAATCTTTTGAATTTTACTTAAAGCTAAAGCCTCTTTGGTGTTTTTTCCTTTTTTTTTCTAAAATTATGCAAGTCTTCGTACGCTAATAGCTTTTGGTGGTTAAATAAAAATAAATGAATTCTTAAAATTTAGAATTAATAAAAAAAAAAAAAATTATGTTGACGCATGTACTCTTATCGGTATTTCATATTTGTGTTTTGGTTTCTATTGGCAGGGTTTGGTCCACCCCAAATGGCTTCAACTTGCACCTCAGGTAATATCGAAGAATTTATAAAGTTGATACTTCGAAATCTAAGGCAAATATTGCAATTTACAAGTCCGAAATCACAATTTAGGAATGGTGTTTGATTTTCACCAAAGTTGGTATGGAAGGATTTTAAAAGTCAATAATTACTAATACGACGCTAAAATTATAATATGAGAGCCTTGAAAAGCACAGTATATGGCTTACAATTTTCAGGATATTTACCAATACCTGTCATGGTTCTTATCGAGTGACTTTTTTTAATTAGATTATAAAAAAAAAGAAGAGTATGGTGATCTGGAAGTCCCAAGCTAAAACGGGGTAATGTATTCATTTCAGAAATAGAACTTGGTTTTCAATAAATGTGGTATACAAAGTTTTTAAGTCACTAATTTTCATTTCAGAAATAGCACTTGGTTTTCAATAAATTTGGTACACAAAGGTTTTAAGTCACTAATTTTCATTTCAGAAATAGCGCTTGGTTTTCAATAAATTTGGTACACAAAGTTTTTAAGTCACTAATTTTCATTTCAGAAATAGCACTTGGTTTTCAATAAATTTGGTACACAAAGGTTTTAAGTCACTAATTTTCATTTCAGAAATAGCGCTTGGTTTTCAATAAATTTGGTACACAAAGGTTTTAAGTCACTAATTTTCATTTCAGAAATAGCGCTTGGTTTTTAATAAATTTGGTACACAAAAGTTTTAAGTCAGTAATTTAGAGATTTAATTGTAAGATTCTTACGATCACTAACGCTACGCTTGCAATAGAAAGGCCTGAGAGTTAGCAAAGTATTTTGTCAAAATTTTTAAACGACACCAAAAGAATTTGAGTTTCATGACCACAAACTTATGGCTAATATTGAAATATTTTGGTTAAAAATTAGAATAAGATACGTGAATGATTAGGTCGATCTCCATCAATGTTGGTGCCTGGAGATTTTTGAAGTAGCCAACTATAAATTAGCAATTCCTATTATTATTATTATTTATTGGAAAACCTGTCATACAAAAAAAGGAAAAGACGGAGCAATAAACGAGAAAAAAGAAAAAAGAAGAAATTCGCATAAGGTTCTTAGAACAAATTACAAAGACGAGAAAGAAAAACTCAATTACATTGCACTGCAGGTGCGTGACATGTTTTTTGTATATGACTATCCAAAAACAAAACACAGCATATATCCGACATGTTTCACAAATGGCTTCTGTTTTTCATCGTAGCCTGTATAAGAGAATTTATTAGTTAAATCAGAGCCTAATATTCCAAAGTAGAAGTCCAAAACCAAAGTGTGGCTGGTAATAAATTTCACAACTGGTTTTTAATTTTCATTAAAATTGGTGTTCATGGGTTTTACAAGCCACAAGGCTCCAATTGTCTTAAAGCAAAATACAGTATGTTACCAACAAATTTTGATGTTTCGAACTATATCTGATACTCTTGATTGCAAATTTTACTATATAGAACACAAAAACCAAAGCAAGGTAAGTAAATATGTTCTAATTGGTTCGGGATTTCCACCAAACTCGACTGTAAGAGTTTAAAAGTAGTACACATGTGAGGCTAAAATTACAGTCTGAGTATACAAATCATAGTATTTAGACTACATGTTTAACAAATAGCTTTTTACTTTCACGCAGTTTGTGCCGAAGAGCTTATGAGCTTGTTAAGCTAACATATCAGATGTTAGTATTGCGTTAAAGAAACCCAAGATCAAAACTACGTAAGTGTATATTTCACAAATGATGTTGAATTTTCAGCAATGTGAAAATCACCGAAACTGCTTCAACCCCGACTGCAACCATGAATAAAATATTATGACCACATAGCACAAATGAAACTTTATTCAACGCTACTGCTAAAAATATATAAAAAAATTGCACTTTAAAACGAACAAATATTAAGTTGAAAAATAAGTTTATGTATAAAAATTAAAAATGAAAATAAAGCTCAAAATCATTTGAAATCAGCTTATAGCCTACAACCTGTCAAAGTCTAAAGGAAAAATTTCAATGAAGAAATTACTTCGAATTATCGCTGAAGTCAATCTTAAGACTAGAATAGCCTAATGCAAATAACTGTAGTGTAGCCAGCCCCCCCCCCCCCAAAAAAAAAAAAAGTTGCAGTGTCATTTACGCTTTATGAAAACAAAATACCATTTTTAACAAGTGTTCTTTTTTTTTTATCAGAAAGGGATTGTCAAGATTCGACAAAAAAAAAATGTAGATAATTTTAATAGTAGAAGAGAGAGCATCCAGGAATGTTGAAACTTCCAGCAAACTTTTCCAATATTAGTATATTTGTTAGTATCAACATAGCTTTACTCTGAAGGCAATTTTCATCAAAATCTTCTTCCTTATAAATACATTCCTTTCAAATTTAAAAAAAAAAAAAAATTGGTTTGACAGAATTTCTATTTAAGCAATTGATTTAGCTTCAGCAAACCACACCTGACTCTCCAGAGTTTAAGGGGGCTTGAGGGTATGGAAGCACCCATTTAAAAAATCACAAATCATTTAAAACATCAAGGTTTCCACATTTATTTAAATTTTTGCTCCATATCCGTCTATGAATAACTGAGATGATATTTTAGCTCTTATTTCACAGCTAACTAATTTTTGAACTTTGACTTTTTTCACGGCAGGAAGAATTTTTTCTTTCTAAGAAACAGTTGTAAGATGCTTGCTCATGGTACCTTTTGACTCTAGATAAAAAACTGACAGCTCGCAAGAGTTTTAAATTACATTAAAATATGGTTTATAAAAAAAAATTTTTTCGTATTTACTATAGTTCGACTTTTTGCGCTCTAATTCTTCAAGAATGACTCCTGAAAGACAAGGGCCGACGAATTAGAATAATAAGATTTTTGAAAAGTTCTAAGAAAAAATTTTGCATAAAGAGGAAGGTATTGAGGAGGAGGCTCATATGCATAATAATTTTTGCTCGTTTTAAGTTCTAATGTTGCTCTTTACTTTCAGTTGAAAAACCTTGTTTTCTTTATGTTCAACTTCTAATCGTTTCTTAAATAATACCAGGAATTCCAGCTTTCCCTCCATGGAAAATTTCTTTCCCCAACGGAAAACTTCTCCACGGGAAAAAGGGGTGTGGGAGGGGGCCAGGTGTCCTCCAATATTTTTGATCATTTAAAAGGGGCACTAGAAATGTTGATTTCCGATTAAATGAACCCTCTCTCGATCTTATAGGATATCTGGTTTGATACGATCACCACTGGGGAAAAAAAAGGAAAAAAAAAAAAAAACAACAACAAATAAACACGCCTCCGTGATCTTTCTTCTGGCAAAAAAGCAAATTTCCACATTTTTGTATAAAGGAGCTTGAAACCTCTACAGTAGAGTTCTCTGATATGCAGAATATGACAGTGTTATTTTCATTAAGGTGTATTTATGTTTGTGGGGTGTTTCCCCCCCCCCCATCTTTTTAAAAAACTGGGGAAATTTTCTCAGGCTCGTAACTTTTAATGGGTAAAATTAAACTTGATGATTTTTATATTTTTTGAATGAGCCTAAGAATTGAATCCTTTTGATGGTTTCCGGTGATTTCCCCCCGGTAATTCCCCCCCCCCCCCCGTAGGAGATTCCCCCCCGGAAATTTTACCCCGTAGGAGATTTCCCCTCCCCTGGAAATTCCCCCCTCCCCATTGATTTTCCCCTTAGGAGATGTCCCCCCGCTGAACATTCTCCCCTCCTCCCTCTCGGAAATAATCGCCACCGGAGACTA
The DNA here is from genome assembly GCA_027921565.1 of Artemia sinica. Classification (NCBI taxonomy): domain Eukaryota; kingdom Metazoa; phylum Arthropoda; class Branchiopoda; order Anostraca; family Artemiidae; genus Artemia; species Artemia sinica. Next base: position 29,691,892 of record CM051262.1, read on the forward strand.
CCCATGCCTCAGACTTATTTGCATCGGATGTCACCCATGGCTCGAAAATTTTTGCAAAACTCTTCTCTTTCTCGGCGGCTTAAAATATAAGAGCGAGTGGAGTACAATTTTTAATTGTCAAGTAAATAGTTGGTTATACACAGTAATACATACACGGTTAAAACGCTACACTTTAAAACTAATATTTCTTGCAATAAGCCTCAGGTACTCCAGCATCCCGACGTTCCCGTAGTTTCCCACCTGTCGTAGAATTCTGGCATTTAAATCCACATACTTTTTCTTAATTGGTTCACTGGATTGTCCCGCATGTGCTGAAATCACAACCTAGTTAAGTGCTTGTTCTCGCTTGAGAATGTCCAAGAACTTCCAAAGGCTAGGGTGATGAGCCGAAACTGGAGACTGCAATCTTCTATGACAACCCTCAACATTGTTGTTTGTCCTGGGGAGTTCATCTTTCGCTCTGTCGAACATATTCCAGACACGGGGCGGAAAGTTGCAAGGTACTCTCCTACTTCCACGCGTTCTACCGATGTAGTTATCTTCAAAGTAGGTGATGATCGGCCCAAACACATTGTCAGTAAGTTTTGCTACTACAGTTGTGACTGCAGAATGTACTTCCGAAATGGGCACGAATGTAAAAGCAGCTAGCATTTGAACGGAGACTGCAAATTCATCATCGTCGCTATACCTCGTCTGAAGGCCGAGGTTTTGTACTTTCCTGAAGATACTCTGGCTTAAGTGGAAAAAACAGCCCTTCACTTCGGTGGCTGGAAAGCCTTTCCTGGAGGAATTCTGCACACCCAACTCGAAATCAAACAATACAGGTGTTGGAACTCCATTCGTCAAATGAGACTTTAGAGAGTAGCGTGTGCCATGTGCTTTACTCGGAATATTTACAAAAAATTATTAGTCACATATTATCGCTTATGTGGATAGGAAGTCATATTACACTTTTTTTTAAATAAAACCTAAATATGGCAACTACTGCGTTTAGTGAAATCGAAAAGAACTGATTTGAAGATAGAAGAGCACTACATTGGGCATTAGAACTGTCGTTACTTGGCCTTGATCAGAATCAGAATGATCCAGATTTTGGATTGTCTCCAGAAGAAAGGTTGAAAAGAAGTCAAAATAGGACCGAATGTGTACCTGTCCCAAGCTATGAGCATGTTGCAGAAATAGTTGGAAGAAATCGTAAGACACTTACCTTCAGATATGTTGACAAAAAACTGGGTTAGAATCTGCTGCGGGGTTGCAAGCGTCTCTGTTGCTTTCCTCTTCATCTGGGTGCCGAGTTCCTGTACTTGAAAGTTAGACTGGATGGGAGCATGTGAATGTTCGTTCCAACGCCCAACCAAAGCACTATCCTTCACCTTGATCTTTGCCTTGCACTCGCCTTGCCTTTCCTTCGTCTCATCTCGCATTCGAAACTGACCACTCCAGCTGCTAAGTCTTTCTGTTTCGTGTAAACAAACCCTTCGAAGGCAATCTTGTCCACTCCACGTGTTGATTTGAAATATTCTATTATTTTACTAAACTTTACGTACTTCTAATGTGACACGAAAAAAATGAACTGACCCAGCATGGCACAGCTCTGGAGCCTAAATAACTTTCGAATGGAATAATCCGGGGTGGTTATCTGTTATGACATATTAATTATGGGATTTAACTAAGAAGATTAATAGATTCAATTAAGAGATTTCAATTTCAGTCTTAAGGTCTCACGGACCTTTTGGAGCTACGAGGGTCGGAATCTCCTACGGGGGGAAATTCCCGGGGGGGAATCTCCTACGGGGGGGAAATCTCCTACGGAAGGAAATCGCCTACGGGGGGAAATCTCCTACGGAAGGAAATCTCCTACGGGGGAAATTTCCTGGGGGGGATTTCCTCGGGGGGAAATCTTCTAGACCCCCTTTTGATGTATCTATCGTTATCAAGACTATGTTTCTTAAAGTTTTGGTTGCTCTTGAGCTGCATCGCTCCTAGGTTACAGTTCATTACCACGAACTGTTTGAAAATGTGGAATTTAGTTTTTTTTTGCCACAAGAAAGATCACGGGTCTCAGTAGGTTTTTTTTTCGGGAGAGGGCTCATTCAAAAATAAATTAAAAGTTTTAGTGCCCTTTTTAGGTGACCGAAAATATTGCATGGCAGCTAGCCCCCTATGATGCCCCTCCTTTCCCCAAATTCATCTGATAAAAAATTTTGAGGTATTCATTTCATTTAGCATAGATGAAAGGTCCAATAACTATACCTCTGGGTATGACATGACCCCCACAGCCCCGGTAAAAAGGGCTGTAAGTTATGAAATTTGCCCATTTTTTATAGAGAAATATGCAAAAAAAATGTTGGTGTGAATTTTCTATAGGGGGGGGGGGGGGTACATGGGGAAAATTTTCTGTGGTGAGGAAAGTGTACGCGGGGAATTTTCCAGTGGAAATTTTACACAGAAGGAGGGAGGAGGGGAGGGGTGACTCTGGCATGATTTGAAAATGGTCAGAAATTGAATATTTTTTTGTGAAAATTAACTGAAAGTAAGCAGCAACATAAAAACTTAAAACAAGCAGAAATCATTCCGTATATGAAGGAGAATATCCCTTCCTCGCCCCGTGTTTATTAAGCTTTTTGTCCTAATCCTTTAAGAAACGCTTTTTGAAACAAATAGGCCACAACATTTGAATGAGAAGTATTTTTAAAGAACTTTAAGACTTTAGCGTAAAACACGAGGATTGAGGAAGGGGCAGCCCTCCTCATGTACGGAACAATTTCTGTTCGTTTTATATATTAATGTTTTTCCGTACTTTCAGTTATTTTATTTAATAAAGCAAATGTAGCGATTGAACTGTAAGTCAGTTTTCTGTCTTCCACTATCAATCTTACCTTATAGCCGCCTAGTCCATTTACCGCAATATTGAGCACATATATTATGTATTGCATATATTATGCTGCGCACCTTCAAACTTAAATAAACTTTACATATTTAGAACCATAATGAAAAGAAAAATCCTTCTGCTGCATTGATTGTCTCCTTTATCCCTTTTTCTTGGTTTTTGTTATTATTGGCACAGCTTATTACAGATTTTTGTATTAATTTATTATGTTGCTCAAATTTTGAAGCTTGGTCTTTTTCTTAAAGTTTAATACTTTATTTTGAGGATGTAGAACGAGGGTCACAGTTGACTTTGGAGAGACAATTATATGAGGGTCAGTCCAATCATATAAAATAATTACTATTGGCTTTACCTTTTAATATGACTCTTAGAATCATCTGAGGAAACATGCTTTTTTTATTTAATTACAAAAAAAAAGAAACAGATTTGCATTTACCTTTGATACAGCATCGTAAAACTGAAACATAACTTAATCTTTTTGAATGAACGAAGCCTTTTCTTTTAACGTGGTTTAAGGTTTAAGGTCTTTTTTACGGTCATAACAGAAATAATACTGGTTATGACATCATTGGAAAAAACAGGAAATTCCCACTGTACCGAGTGCATCCATTTTTCAAAAAATCTATTACATTAGTTAGAAAACCCATAAAAGTTCCTTACATACTCAACAAAACCCTTTGAAAGGTGCCAGCTATTTTCTACGCATTTAAAACGCAATCGAATAATGCACAAAGTCATGCAGAGGGGATTATAAATTTATGTGCAGACTCAACAAAGTTTTGAATTTAAAAAGCATATAATTCTATAGAACTTTTCAATTAAAACATATATCTTAAGTTGATATTCGTAGCCTTGACAGATTACCTGAAACTAGATAGACCTATGCTTAAATCGTTTGCATCACAGGGAATCCCGAAGAACAACAACGTATTTTCCAAATTACAAAAAAAAAAAAAAAAAAAATATATGACCGATACATAGTATAGCTATAGTTGCATTTATGGAAAGTGCTTATAATAAAAACAGTTTCTAGAAATACACTAGCAATAGGAAATTCACTGTTTATGAAATTTTGTCTTTTTTTTGTTTAAGGTTTTCAATTCAAGGATATGTCTATTTATACATAATATCTTTATATTTATATCATATTTCAATAAAATAGCAGTTTTTGATTGTTCAAAGCGGTTGCAGTGGTCGGACTTGTTATTGTTCAACTCACTCTTCAACAGTTTCTTTCATTTAACTGTTTCCTTTATATGTCTCAAAATTTTCCTTTATTTGACACATTTTCAGGACTCAGATTTTCTGGCTGATCGACCAAGGGTTAATGTCTCTTGTTATACCAGCCTGTTTTCTTTCCTATTCGTGCATACCAGGTTTGTCAAAATATGAAGGTAGGATTTAAGACCCTAGTTTCTGGCAAATTTTCGTATCAACATTTTCACAAATTAAAAAAGGGGTTTTCAAAGTTTGAGTGACTTGGCTTTTGCTGCCTTTATTTTGGTAGCCACTTTAGCATTGAGATGCAAAGATTGAAATCAAAGTTCTAAAAGCAAGAACAGAAATCCAAAAAAAATTCTAAATATATCATCTCTTTATAGCCCCAAATCTTGTTCAAGGGAAACAAGTTCCGCCCAAGACCTAAACATCCCACAAACCCTAAACCCTTCGAGGTGGTGATACTCGCCATAAATTGTGAAAATCTCAATCCTTTCGTCCTGGTTGGTTTTTCGGATTCTGTGGGTTCAAGCTAACCAAAGTTTTAATATATTTGCGGTTCAAGACCGCCATCTATGAAAACCCCGAGTAATAGCTTTGAAAACGGGATGGCGTTTGATACAGTTCAAGTAAGCTTAAATAACTGATCGTAATGGACAATGTTAGAAGTCATATAAAAATTACTTTTATCATTTTTATGGCAAGTACTACAGATGTTAATAGCTCAAACAAAAGCTATTTCTCCTATCTACAGTTTCGTAAAAATTCCACCATCTGCATGTGGCAAATGGCACTAAAGATGGCACTATTGTTGTCATGTCTCAAGTGGAAAAGCTGGGACTAGTGGGCTACCAGAACTTCTCATCTTAGAGAGATTTTCAATGGCTCATTTGAAAGCTATTGCTCATATCTGAGTGTTTTTATCAATTCTACCATCTGTAAGTGCCATATAGCACTAATAGCGACACTTCTGATGTCACTTCTTAATTGGGAAAGCTTGGAAGTATAAAACGGCACCATTATAAAAATTACGATCCAAAACCCTTAACTGGAGATTTAAAAGAGTCCCTCCCGTATACTCCATCTAGTCCATCCTAGTCCATCCCGTTGTGGGTTCAAACAAGATGTGTTAGGTATAATTATTCTGCATATTATGAAGCAAGAATTGTTTTCTAACTTCACACTGTCCTAATACTTTACCCCCACCTCCCCCCTCTAATATTCAAATATATAGCCCAACTTACATGTTTCCCATCTATTCTGTCACTTGTTGTCTTGTCTGACGCTAAGCTGAAAAAAAAAAATAACGAAAGAAAGCGGTTTCACAGTGCGTCAATGGATGATGAACTTGAGTGTTGGTGGTATAATACATAAGTACCGTCACCAATTATAATCCTATAAAATCCAATAGATTTTAATTCGACTATCAGCCGCCGTAGTTCACTTACTAGCTTGTTAAACCTTGAATCAGAATTGTAAGGGTTCAAATCCTTAATCCTTTATTTCTATTATAGCTTTGTTCACTATTTTTGTGGACTACGAAATGTTCCATACACGATTTTTGGAACAAAATGCGCCCCGGACCACAACTCCTTGCCACTTAGGGATTGGAGAAGTGCAGGCGTTTAAAAAATGTAAGATCTTAAGAAGGTTCTGGAACCGCTCAAAGTTGTATCTTCAAAGCAGGATTACTTATTATTTTATTTACTTATTAATATTATTTACTTTTTATACTATTTGATAGACATAATAAAACTATTTGTAATGTATATACATAGAGAAATCATAGCACTCAAATCCTATATGGATTTTTTTTCTGTGATATTTTTTAGTTGTCAGGTTACTTTCCAACTTATTTTTATTTATTGCTATTCCAGATTTGTATGTCTAGTATTTTGTTATTCATCAGGGGCGAGGGAGAAGATGTTTAGTAAAATAAGTTTGACATTCCAACATTTTCCTTATGTTTTGAAAACCTTAAAAAACTCTTTAGAAAAATAGTACTCTTTCCTAACTGTCGAGGTTGACCACTTTCAGAAATCGTGTACATCATTTTGTGTAGCATGAATTTCTTGGCGTTATTTGAAAAACGATCAGAAATTAAATAAAAAAAAAAGTTTTTTTTCGACTGAAAGTAAGGAGCGACATTAAAACTTAAAACAAACACAAATTATTCCGTGTATGATGGGGCTGCCCCCCCCCCCCCGAAAAAATAAAAACGGTTATTTTAGTGTTGCTTCTACATTAACTTTAAATTAAAAACGGGCAAAAATTAATTTTAAAAAACAAAGTTTTTTTGGGAAGTAAAGAGTCGAATTTGAAACTTAAAACGAACACAAATTATTGTTTCGCAGTCTATCTAACATATACCAATAAAACTAGTACAAAAAACCAGCTAATTATATTTCCCTATATTTTTAGAATTATAGATAACTAGCGCTTCACTGAAAACACAAAACAATATGGGAGTTTTGGTATAGTAAAAGCAAACCGATTAAGGAAACTTTTTATAGTATAGAAATAAAGCATTTTAGGATTGTTGCTAAATTTTTCTTTTTCTTTAATTTGGTCACATTTCTGCAAAATGGTTCAGTCCAATGATTGGCTTTCGTTATCATAACTTGAAATTCTCTGTTGTACAGACAAAAATTAGGAGATTTCCAGAGTTCATATTATGGCTTATTTGATCTTCATTTTGAGTAATACTAAAGCATATTTCTTACAATTAAATAAAAAAACAAGTTTTTCTTGTCAAAAGCAAAGAGCGAAAATATGTCTTCAGCAGATTAAAAAAAAAATAATTGAATTTATAATCAGCTAAAAGTTAAAAGCAACAACTTAATAAAAATGAACCCAATAATAAACTTATAAGTTACAAAAAATAAAAAAATATTCAACTCAAACTCAAAACGAACAGAGATTACTAAAAATTTGAATGAGGAAGTTGTCTGTCTTGTACCCCAATTATAATTTTTTCTTTTCCGTTTTATTGATATATGTTAGATAGACTAGGAAACAGTAAATTGTTGGAATTTCGCATATAGAACGGAGGCGTGAGCGGTGTGGTTTTGTGGTTCAGGGATAATTACGCTGTAGGATAGTAGTATGGCTATTTTTATCTACTAGAAAGATAGATTTAGTCTTTCTAAGTCTGTGATTCGATTGGTAATCTTAGACCTTTCGTTCGGGAACATTTGACCCTGTTTCCTGGTTTGCGGCATAAAATGGCAGAAACAGGTAATTTTGTTGTAGCGAAGTCTGTTTTTTTAAAGGGCACTAGAAATTCTAACCTAAGTTTAAATGAATCGGACCTCGATGCTCTACGACCACTAATTTGACACTATAAAATTTGGTGAGAAACGACAAAGAAATAGTTGCACCAGTGACTATCTTCCTGACGAAAAATTTAAAATTTCGTATCTTCATTTTAGGTAACAGTTTTGAAGTGGTTAAAAAGTCTAGGTATGAAAGATAATGCTCTGGATCGGTTTCAGTCTTACCCTCACGGTCGATCTATAAGTGTCGTTCATAAAGATATTGTCACTGCCGTGATGACCGTTACTAGTGGTGTGCCGCAGAGTTTCGTTTTAATAATACTACTACTAAAAACTCACCGCAGCACTAGGCCGCCTGAAGCCAGCACAGCTACGCACGCTCCTCCTTCGTCAAAATCTATTCAAAGCCTCTCTCTTTACACCCTTCCAGGAAGTTCCCGTTTTCCTTAAACCTTTCTCTATGACACCCTCCCACACCAATCGGGACGATCTGCTTGTCGTTTAGCCCTAAACGGTTGGCCAAAAAGGACAATTTTCGGCAATCTGTCATCCTTCATCCGCAGGACGTGCCCTAGCCATCCCAACTGTTATCTCATTATAGCTCTGGAAAGCGGAATTGAACCACACTTTTCGTAAAGCCTACTGTTTGAAATATGGTCAGTCAGCCGAGTACCCAAAACAATCCGTAGGCAATTTCTCTGGAAAACATCTAGAAAATCTTCTTCCGTTGTCGGAGTAACCATGCTTCAAGACTATATTTCATCTCTGGCATCATTGTAGTTTCCAATATTCTAATCTTGGTTTGCAGACTTGACTACCTATTCTTTCAAACTTTTTTTAACTGTGAAAAAACACCCTGAGCCTTGGTTATTCTACTTTTAACATCTTCACTGCTCCCACCGTCTTTACTAATAATGCTACCAAGGTAAGTAAAGCTGTCCACCTGATCAGTCTTTTTGTTACCCAACGTCACATTTTCATCTTCATTTGTTCCTAGCCTTAGCGACTTGGTCTTCTTAACATTCAATTTCGAACCTATTATAGCACCCAGGACTCGCAAAACCCCCACCTAACTTCATTCATTTTGCTCACAGTTTCATCTAAAAGGCTTAAATCATCAGCATAATCTAAGTCCAGGAAAGTTTTTTTCCTCCATTTGATTCCTTGTTCCCCCATTACCTTTCCTGTGCTCCTTAAGACAAAGTGCATCAGAATTATCCTTAAAAAGGTGTTTAGAACACAACCCTGCTTAACTCCTGATTTAATACGAAACCAGCTGCTAACCTCATTTCCTACCTTAACCACAGCAGTTTTATTCTCGTACATAGTACTAATCACTTTAATGTATTTGCCTGGTATCAAACAGTTCGTGGTAAAGAACTGTAAGTAAGGAGGGACCCGGCTCAATAGTAGCCGAAACTCTAGAAAACGGGATTTTGATACCAATAGATACATCAAAGAATCAGATTTTAATACTGATTTCATATATATAAGTTTCACCAAGTTTAGTCCTACCTATCAAAATTTACGCGCCTGAGGAAATTTGGCTGATTTTTGACTAAAGGGGGAAAGACCCCCTAAAAGCTATAGAACCCTAATGAAAATCACACCGTCAGATTCAGCGTATCAGAGAACCCTACTGTAGAGGTTTCAAGCTCCTATCTGGAAAAATGCGGAATTTTGTATTTTTCGCCGAAGAAAGATCACGGATGCGTGTTTATTTTTTTTTTATTTTTTTTTTCCAGGGGTGATCGTATCAACCCAGTGGTCATAGAATATCTTGGGAGGGCTCATTCGAACGGAAATTAAAAGTTCTAGTGCCCTTTTTAAGTGACCGAAAAAATGGAGGGCAACTAGGGCCCCTCCCACGCTCATATTTTTCCCCAAAGTCACCCGATCAAAATTTTGAGATATCCATTTGGTTCAGCATGGTCAAAAATATAATAAATATGTCTTTTAGGACGACTTATTCCCCCAAAGTCCCTAGGGGAGGCCGAAAGTTATGAACTTTACCCAATGTTTACATATAGTATTGGTTATTGGGAAGTATGCAGACGTTTTCAAGGGGGATTTTTTTCTGGTAGTGGGGGGGGCTCGGGGATTATGTGGGAGGATCTTTCCATGGAGAAATTTTTATGGGAAATTTTTCATGACGACCAAAGGTGTTTAATAATTGAGGCACTTCTCAATCAACCAAAAGATGACCAAAGGTGTTCGACAACTAAGGCACTTCTCAATTATTAACTTAAGATTGAACATTTGGTTGACACATCCTCTACCCTTTCTAAAATTGCACTGTTCTTCTCTTATAGCTTTGTATACAGCATCTCTCAGTCTAAAAGTATATTACTAAGTAATTTGCTATCTGAAGAGACCAGGCTATTGGCTCTATAATTACCACACTTACTCTTATCACCTTTCTTATACAATGGTTTAATTAGGGTTTACCTAAATTCTCACGTACTTCCCCTTTTCAATGAACACATTCATAATCTTCAGTAACTTATTTATAACCTTAACTTATTCTGTTTTAGGACCCCTTCTATTCCTAACTTATGTGGATACCCTATGATATTTTGTAAGTTATGGTGTAGTAGCTTGTTTTACATTACTGTTTTTGCCAAGTCAGTTCAAGAAACCTTGAGAAAAGGGAAATCGTGCACTTGAGTGTCTCCGTCTTCTTGTGAGTGTGTGTTGCCTTGCTTCCAATGTAGGGAAGACCATCTTCGTAATTCTTAGCAAAACTGTGTCTCTGTCCCGACTGGATTCTGAAGTTTGGAGTTATCCAAATCTGGAGGTATCCAACAACTCTACGACCTATATTTTTCGTTACCTGGGATTCCATACTGTCTGCAATCTTAGTTGGAAGAAACGTAGCGAGATAATATCAGCCAAATCTTTCAGAGATCTAGGGATAATCTAAAGAATAGATTTTTCGAAAACTAATCAATATATCTCCAGTGTCGACCCTCAAACTTATGAAGCTCCATTCTTGAGCCCTATATTGGGTACGGGTGCTCGGTATGGGCCAGTAACTTCATAAGTAACTCCAGAAGGATACAAACAGTGCAAAAGAAGCAATGAGTACTCAGTACTCAGTGAGTTGCACCAGTGTGAAAATACTGGTGCATGTTATGGAAAGCTTGGTATACTGAATGTTGGACAACAGCGTGACTACCAGCAATCAGTTTTTGCATTTTAGTGTTTAAATAAGTTGTTCCCAGAGTAACTCCGGAATATATTTTTCCGGAATTCTGCTTACCATGAATATGGCACGAGAAACGTTGATCACCTGGTTCATGAAATCCGACATTTGACGAGGTCGGGTTTTGCTATTAGAAATAATGCTATTTCAGTGTGGAATGGTCTCCCAAATAGTATTAGAGCGGCCGATAACTTAAATTTGTTTAAAAGAATGTGGAAGAATTTTTTTATTGAAAAAGGTGGTTAAAATTTGTGGGTTTTTGGGAGGACGTTTAGGGAAGTGGGGTTGGGAAGATTGGCAGGTTGTGACGAGAAAAAACGATAAATAAAAGTTCAAATAGGGATAAAATCCTTTTAATAGACAGTGTTTCACAAATATTGATAGAAATTCACAAAAATACCAGATATTTCGGTCACATATGCAGTGACCATCACCAGTAGTAAAACATCAGTAGTTTCACTACTGATGGCGGTCACTGGATATGTGACCAAAATATCTGGTATTTTTTGTGAATTTCTATCACTGTTTGTGAAACACTGTCTATTAAAAGGATTTTATCCCTATTTGAACTTTTATTTATTGTCATGGAAAGGCATTGTGGTCTCCGAAATTATCGACGAGAAAAAAAAATGTCAAACCTTTTTTTTTGAAGATTATTTATTTCTTTGTTTTGTGAAAAAACAATAATTAAGTTGTGTTATTACTTATTAAATGCTATTATATTAAATGATGTATTAAATGACCTTTTTTATATTAGAAGATAGAGCCACCCACAGGAATTTTGTTTTTTATGTGTCTCATTGAGAGTTTATAAAAGTGTAGTTGTGTTTTATTTTTTTTTTGTGAAATAATAAATATGTGAATCTAAAGACTCCTCACTTCTCCATAAATAGCAGATTAAAACAGAATCCTCTAAACGCAAAATCTTTTAATATAAATATGAATAGTGAATATAACACAACTTTATAGGGTAACGGTAAAGTACATAGAACAGCAATAAAAATTCCTTTACAAACACCTCATAGGAACTTGTCTAACTTTTTGACACAGAAAAAAATATACGAGACTAGAAAAAAAGATACAAAAACTCTTAAAGCCTCGCAAAAACATCCGATAAAGCCCTTACAAAAAGATATGTAACACTAAAACAAGACTCCATGAGTTGGAAACTGAAAATATCATCTCAACGACTCCGTGGAGTCTATGACTGCATGACTCAAATTAAAGACTCCGTGCGTTAGAATGTATCCAATAATCATAGAAGACGGACATCGTCGTCCATTGTGTTAATATTTTAAGAAAACAATTAAACTGTACTAGTATATTTGAAATAAATTCAATGTTTATATGAATGCATTCTAAAGCCAGAATAATTATTCTCAGCTTTTGTATCGATTTTTGGTTAATGGCTTCGTTAACAACAGCTTTGGCAATAGCAAGCTAATGTTGTTTCAGCTCAGATTCCAGCAGTTATTTTAATATCGGAATATACTGAAATTGTTACAAATATTACAAATACATAGAAAAGGGCTGAAAAAAATAGAGAAATGATATATTTCACTGAAAACCAAAGTTAATTTAAAGTCTATGTTCTTTCATTGTAAATATATAAAGTATTTTAAACAGTAGCCTAGAAATTCAAGAAAAATAGAAAAGGAACTAAAGCGAGGTAGAAAGCTTTTCACAAAAAATGAAAAAAGTAAACGAATGTTCGATGAGATTCTTTCCGTTTGAAAAAATAACAAAAAAGACAAGGTAGATTCAGACCAAATCAAATACACCAGGAGAAAAAAGTGGCGGTACAACAACTGCTTTTCGTGCTTAAAGATTCCCAAATTGGTTTTTGCAAAATTTTTAATCAAAGTTGCAATAGACGTACAAAAACTTTTTTCAGCCAAAATTCGTTTATCTTGTGTTACAAAATACAGCAGCTCAGTAGCAAAAATTATAAATACTCAATCACTATTTAACGTCATAAAAAACAGGACCAACAGTGGTTTTACTGATTATATTAGGGTATTATTTAAAGAGGTTATTATTATGCCTATTTAAATAATACCTCTAAGATATTTACGGTAATTGCTACTAAGCCGCTTGATGCAAGATAGTATTTTGTAACATAAAGGATTTACAAGCCATTCTTGTTGTCAAACTTGTTTTATTTCCATGAATATAAAATAAGAATTTTAACATCAAAATTGCTTTTATTTCATTAGCATTAGGCCTACCGAAAAACAATCTCAGTCCCTATTTTAGCGTAACTTGATTATTGACATGTTATGTAAAGCTTCAAGGCCAGCCCACTGGTGCCTTCAAATTTTCTTTGACTAAAAAAATGTCGTTACAACTTGAATTTGAAATATCAGTCAAAGACTGTGGCTTTCGAACCAGTCCCGCAAATTGTCTTTTATAATTTGTATTCACGACCGCATTCACTAGTTGTTTCTTAACAAAAACAAATCTCCAATATGAAATTCTAAAGATGTGCCCATGACTCCTCAACAATTTTTGGCAAATCCTGAACTACCACACAAATTAATAAGACTGAAAAGACAAAGAATAATGCTAAAAATCTTTGGTTCAATTTCGAATAAGTTTCAAAAATATCAACAACAAAGTCATAAAAACTAATTGCCAACTGAAATAAATGTATATCAAAATTTTCAAAATTGCTCTGAATTCTCAAAGCAAAAGTTTATTGTAGTTCTCATATGTTAAGGCTATTGATAAATCAAACATTTTTGTCCGAACCGTTTAACCTTTCTTCATTTAATAAATGTTACTGGGTCAACCAGAATTATAATTAAAGAATGCAATATCACATTTTAACTGTTAAACGACAATGAATGCAAATTCAAGAAAAAAAAGAAGACGTAAACAGAGTTTATTGACAATAGTTTTCTTGGAATAAAAAATTTCTTGGAATAAAAAATTGTGAATTGTGGAAAAAACAGTCATTAGTGTACTTATGCCACGAGGTCAATTGAAGTGTTCTTTCTTACTCTTTTACCTAGAAAGGAGCATGAGGGCCAAACCGCTCAAACTATCATTTATTTTTATTCAGTTTTTCCGGAATTTCTCGACAATGCTTAATGCAATCCACCCATTTTTGGCAGTTTTTTTTTAATTTATCCCCTCTTCCACCGAAGTCAGGTCCCTCTGTGTCTTTTAATATTCAATAATGCTAAACATTCCTTCTTTAAGAAGAAAAATAAGCTCAATTTTTGGTGTTACATTTTTCAAAAATACGTCTTTCTAGTTTCATCAGTCAAGCAAAAATTTGCCGCTTGTTCCTGGGACAGTTTTAAGAAAAGCTATAAAGCGAAAAATGTCCAAATTTCTGTCATTAACCACGAAAATTTACTTAACATAAAAAATAATAGTGGTGGTGAAAAAATATCGTATATATATATATATATATATATATATATATATATATATATAGATATATATATATATATATATATATATATATATATATATATATATATATATGTATATATATATATATATATATATTATATATATATATATATATATATATATATATATATATATATATATATATATATATATATATATATATATATATATATTATATATATATATATATATATATATATATATATATGTATATATATAAACAGAAAAATACAGGTGATGTAGTGGAATTTGAAGTTAAAATTATATTAATTGTACTTCTTCATACATAAACTCATTAGAATTCTTTGGCGTCTTACTTTATTTCAATGAAACAGTTTTCGCTATATTATTGCATTTTATGATTATCTATAGAGAACATTTGGTACTTTTGACTTATAGCCACCACACTCAAGATCTTGTATCGCGAACGTGAGACAATAACCGGTTTTCATGGTCTTTATACCAGACAATATGAGCTTCGACTCGGTGGGAAACTACATTGTAGCTACATTTTAATTTAAATATTTAGTTGGTATGTTGGTTAGGTTAGTTTAGATTACGTATTTAATATAATGTGGTCTGGGCGGCCCCCCTTCCATAATTCCTTGTTCTAGTTTTCATAATTTTGTTGATAAGGTATTACATTTTCATCATATTTTGTTTTATTTCATTAGCATTGACCAAACTTCACTTCTCGACAGAACTTGAGTGTGGTGGCTATAAGACACAAGTACCGAACATTTCATACAAGGCAGCAAAACGACGCCGCATAACATAAATTAATTAGTCTAACATAAAAGAAAAAAACAACCAAAAAAACTTAATTAAATGCTCTGTTTTGACCATCCTGCTATACAACACTTTCCTTTTGAGCTGGTATACTGTCATCATCAGATTCAAATTGCTGAAACGCTAAACTTCCCATTCCAGCGTGCTTTTGCTGCTGCACGACGCACTTTCTCATGTGCTTCTCCAAAGTTGACGGAACAGAAAACGGCATTTCACAAAACCTACATTTAAAAACGTCTTTGCCTTGCCTTCCATGCGTTTTCATGTGTCGTGTGAGTTTACTGCTTTGCGCACACGCATAAGAGCAGAGTCCACATTTGTATGGTTTTTCTCCAGTATGTGACCTTCTATGAACTGTTAGGTTTGAACAATTTTTAAATATCTTGCCACAGTATTCACATGTGTCATTTCTTCTAGAATCTTTTTTCATTTGATTTGGAACTTTTCCGTTCAAGATGTCAAGTCCGAAGTTTTTTAGGTTATTTTTTTGAGCATTCAAGACATCCAAATTTGATGGATTTCTAAATGGATTATACATTTCTCGATTTGGTAAACCTGGTAGCCATAAATTAGCAAAAATTGACTCTGTCTCTGGCTTAAGTTTTTTCAGGGGTGGGATTCCGTGAGCGTCTAATGCTTTTAGAAGATTTGATTGTCCATAATCAAGACGGGGAAATGTGGGGAAGTGGCTCAGAG
The DNA here is from genome assembly GCA_027921565.1 of Artemia sinica. NCBI lineage: Eukaryota > Metazoa > Arthropoda > Branchiopoda > Anostraca > Artemiidae > Artemia > Artemia sinica. The sequence continues at coordinate 29,707,388 of CM051262.1, forward strand.
TCCCCTGTTCTGGCCCCCCTTGGAAGTTTTTTGAAAGTTCGCTTTCGACTTTGACCTCAGTTTGCACTCCATGCTGCGGATTTGTTGACAGGCCAAATCTGTTCATAAAATGTCCCATCAAATTTATTTTTTTCTCACACTGAGATTCTGGGGTTGAGTGGGGAGAGGTAGCTTTTATGCTCAAATCTTCTGGGGTATCATTTTTACTTCTGTCGTCATCGGTGACACCACAATCTTCTTCTTCAAGGTCTTGTTCACTTTCTCCTTCGGATTCTCTTTTTATCTCTTGTTCATCAATGGGTTTAGGCGATATGGGTGCCAATTGTGCCCCATCTGTTTCCATTGGACACATATTTTTTACAGGACTTAATATGGTCTCGCTAGAATGTTTGAAAGATTCTTGCCCAACTAGACTCAGGTTCTTTTTTAAAGTTGTTGTATGTAAGTGGTCTGTGGGCAAAGATGGATTTAAAGACGATCCTAAACCATACCGGAAATTCGGGTCTTGTCTCGAATATGGAGTATGTGCTGCTAAATTCGGTGCATATGGCCTTTCCCCAAAGGGAAGCCTTAAAAGTCCAAACGGATTATGTGGATCAAGGGGTAAATGAGCGTGATGTCCAAGAAGTAATGGTGCAAGTGATGACATTTGCAAGTTTCCTGGTGAAGGGAGAGGTGTACGAACCAAATTTCTAGGGGAAATACCAGGACTTGGCAATTTCGGCAAGGAGCTACGTGGACGTGATGGAGCTGGCGATGGCGTAAGAAATCGATCCGACGCTGGCTCTTGGTAAAGGTGTAGCCCATGTTCATGCTGAATATGTTGTAACAATGCCCAAGCTGAACTTTGCCTTCGCTGACAAGTAGAACAGAGGTATGAAATGGGTTCTGAAAAAAAACAAAGTATTGTAAATTTATTACGTAATTACTTAATCATGAAATGAAAAAAAATCACTTGGGATTACGCTGGTCCAATTTAGCAGACCAAAAGAGAGAGAGAGAGAGAGAGAGAGAGAGAGAGAGAGAGAGAGAGAGAGAGAGAGAGAGAGAGAGAGAGATAGAGAGAGAGAGAGAGAGAAAACATCCTGTAAAATATGCAAATCCCATGATACTTATTTTTTTCGGCAGAAGTTTCATACTGTATTAATTGCATTTTTACTCTTCAAAATCAATGAACGCTCTGTTTTATAATCTTTATTAAAATTATTCAAATTACATTTCTACTCCATAATATCCAAGACAAGCTAATTTGTATTTCTGTTTTTCGTCATCCCTGTCAATAAATATCAAAGAGAGAGAGATATATATATAAAATTTGAAAAACTATGAGAGACACACTGAAAGACATTAAACGATTAAAAACATTAATGAAGACTTAAAAAAAGCAATCAGATTCTTATTCTCGTTCTTAAAAGGTCCGTCTGCAATATTTAATTGTTCGGCAACGTTTTCTTCATGTAGAGGTTTATTTTCTAACAAGCAGCCTGAGCTATGAGCAGAGCCTATTTAGCCATTTACTGGCAAACTTGCGTATAGAACATAGCCATGCACGCAGGACAAAAGCGCTTCAGGTCTAAGCCCGCCTAAGAGTGTCGTAATTTTCACAATTTTAATATACCTTTTCTTAAATTTTCATACAATTTCCTTCGAAAAAATAGCCACCGAATTAAATTTCTGCTTAAAAGACTTTAGAACGAATTATCACTTTTAGATATAATGCTGGCCAAATTAGACGTTTGTAAATTTTCATAATAAACAATAAAAAAGAACAATATTATTTTGATTACCAACTGTTATCCCTGTGAGGCTACAAAAAAATAAATATTATTTTACAAAGCAAATTGTGTCATTTAAGGGATTACACACAGTTTGATTCAAGTTAGTTTAATTTTAAGGTGGTAAAAAGAGACAGATTCTTAATACATTTTTTCCATTATCATAGGCAGCGTAATTATAGAAAAAACTCTCTATAGAAGAACTCTAGCCCTCTGCAATGCTGTGTATTAGTCTACAACCAATACGGTCGTAAACTATTTATATAGTGTAAAACTTCTGCCTGAAAAAAAAATAAGTATCACTGGGTTTGCATATTTTACAGGATGTTTTTCTCTCTCTCTCTTGATCTGCTAAATTGAACCAGCGTAATCCCAATCTTCATTAAAAAGTAATTACTCACAATTTACATACATTCAATGATTTGGATAGACCATAAACTAAAATCTACATTGTATTGGTCCTAAACTAACACACAGCATTGCAGAGGTCTAGAGTTTTTCTATAGAGAGTTTTTTCTATAATTACGCTGCCTATGATAATGAATAAATTGTATTAAAAATCTGTCTCTTTTTTACCACCTTAAAATTAAACTAAACCGTGAAATGACACTACCTGTCATAAACTTTGAACCACGATTCCTTGGAATCATCCAAACCTACAAATACGTACTTATGCCTTTAGTCGGCAGTGTTTTTCATTTTTCCAACAAAACGAAAAAAGCAAGCAAACGGGAGCTGAAAACGTTATTACAACTTCCTCAGGAAATTTGAATCATTCTATAAGTAGTAAAATGGATTACGATTCAAGAAATTAGTTAGACTGTGTTTTCAGTTTCCTGAGGTGCTGCAGATCCACCTGGTCCCTTGCCATTAGATCGTTATGAATAAGAAATATTGCTCGCCCCTTTTATTTTTTGTCTAATGCCTTTTACACCTGCTATTAAACCGAAAAATAAGAACTTAAACATGTATATTTCAGCTTATTATTGGCTAGTTGAAGATATGCCGCTTTTCTTGTTTTTACTGAGGAAAGGACAGTAATGTTTTTTTTTTTATCAGATAAGATTTTATTTCTGAAAAATAGCAATCACAAACCCAAGTGGACCGGATTCTCAATTTAGAGTAAAAACACAAATGCAAAAAAAACAAGCAAATACAAACCTTGAAATTTTTATCCTAATTTCAAAAAGGTTGTAAAAAACTGTTATTAAAACATTTAAAACTCACGAAATAAAAATAATAAAAAGAACACACAAGGATAACTGACTAAGGAAAAGGTAATATGTCCGGAGGTTAAGGAGGGCGTTGTCGGTGAAATGTAAGGTAATTTTTGTACTCTTTTCCTTGAGGGTGACCACAACGCCTATTAATTAGAACATCTAAATTCATTCAAATAATTTGGAGGGTAATTCTTTAGAAGTTACCCATAAGTAGGGAAAGCAAGCCTTATTTTCCGACTCCATATACACTTTTGACCGGATCTAGAGAAATAAGTCATGCAATGCTGTTCTGCTTTTTACTTAATCGTGTTTTTGGATTTCTTTTTGTCCTGTTAGCTGCATCTACAACTTTTATAAATATAATTTTTCACACTCATGGCTGTGCCTGAATTCAACAAAAACCTTGAGGAAGAACCTTGAGGAAGGGGTAAATGATAGTAAAAATACAGACGCTACAAAGACTGCAATACTTTTTTGTGCAAAATAAATAGGAAAATAATGTTGACTTTATTTTTTTTTCCAGAGGAAGGACTTGTAAGGAACTAAAGAGTCTTTTTCTTTCACTGATGAGGCCATACTTTTACACTGTCAACAAATTTTACAACATTAAATACCAATTGGCTATAAGGATAAGAATGATAATTATTCATAAATATTTAAAATTAAACCTAAATGTCTATTCAAATTCTTGTTCAGCACCAAGTTATCAGATTACATAGCACCTCTCTGTTTTCTGTATTTTTAATATGCGAAATAATTTGAAAATGTACCAAAAATATGCATCTTTTGACCAAGTTTCTCTCAAATTTACTTTAATTTTGTATCATTTCTGATTCTATATTTTTCCGCCTTATGTGATTGTTTTCTATGTTTTTTGAGCTGGAACTCAAGTTTGGACCAACTATTTCATTTATATCTTGGTATGTTTGCTTAGATAGTTAACATGTTGTTGTATGGTTCCATAAAAAAAGAAAAAAGTCATCTCCAAAACTACAATCTAAGAGCTACTTAAACTAAATCCATGGCTAGTAAATGAAACATGGAGTAGAAAACAAGCAGCATAATTTATAGATAAATAGTAAATAATGTAATAAAATAAGTAAATATTATAGTAAAATAAGGAATAAAGAAAATATTGAAGACCTTTTTTATATTGCGTTTTTTTTTTTTTAATGTGACATATAGCATTTCAAAAAGGTTGAAACCTTAGTAGAGATGCCATTTGTATTGCTCTTATGGGATGGGGGTAAAGATTTAAGAAATTCTCAAGAGAATTTTTTAAACGTAACACCTTAAATAAGGTATTTCTTTTCTAAAACCACACTGCCTTTCTATGACAAACAAATACAAGTTCAAAAGGGGATAAGTCCTTTTATTAGACAGTGAAACATATACAAAAAATCGGGATACTTCGACCACATATACGAGTGGTCGTGTTCAGCAGAAAAACTAAAGCATTACAATTAAAAAAAAACGTATTTAAACAGAAAAATTACTTGGGGTCAAGGGGTGAATGCTAGAAAAAACAGACTTCGGAATCATCTGACCCAAGTAATGGGAGGAATGCCTCCCCTCTACATCTCTCAATGAATTTCCCTTAAACAAGTGTGTTATATTGAGCAAAAACTGTCAAAGCCAAAACAGTCATGTTAAAGAATAACTGAGGGCAGACTCGTTTTAAGCCTAAATAGTGAAGCAATCGAAAAAAAAAATTGCGTCAAGAGTAGGGGGGAAAAGAAACTGAATTAGGAAAAGAAATAATGAACTAAACAGCTGATAAGAAGTAAATAGCGATAAAAGAGAAAAAGATAACAGCATGTTAGCAAACAATGCGTATCAAAAATAAGCCAAAGCTTTCATTATTTCTTTCTTATACAACACGGCCAGGTCGTGTTTCTTTCTGGCCTTGGTAAGGTGAAGATGCTAAAATCTCATTTATGTGCTACTTATAACGTTCACTTAAAATGAGAGTTCAGAATAATGTTCACTTGGAAAGTTGGTTAACATGCATGGTTTGACTCTGAGAAGAAATTGTTTTTCTTTTGAAAACAAAACTCTTTCACTACAAATTAACAAACAGATCTACCACGGCATAGGGTATAATTAACGTTTTTGGCAAAAATTGCAAGCAAAAGATTGCTGAGCCATTTGCAAAAGAAGACGAAAGTATAATACTATGCGCCATGCACGTAAGCACGGTTTTGTTCAAATCGGGGGTGGGGGTGGGGTAGTAATGCCGAAAGAAGTACAAAAATGACCGATTTGCTATTCGGGGAGGGACATGGTCCAGAAATGTTGAATTGACTTACATCTTAATATAGACAAAAGTATTGACAGAATATGCAGAGCTCTTTCAATCTTATGTGGGGGCTAAACATGGAAGTATTAGCTCCGTAGATGATTGGGTGGTAGAGGGCAATGGTGAGGTATGCTACTTCACTATCAATTTTACGCAACTATATTTCCTCTTTCGTAGAGATGGCATTCCCTATACTGTCTTATCAAATTAAAACCAAAGCAAAAAGTCCATGATTATTCTCTAAGTTATAAAAGGATTTGCTAAACTTGGTTACGGTTGTTTGAATTCCACCTTCCAAAACTTAAAGGTAATTGCTCTCTGAAATTATTGCTCGTAGTTTAGGCTGAAGTTGAGTGCTTTTTCACCGTAGTTCAGGCTGAAGTTGAGTTCTTATATGCCGCCAACACTCAAGTTCTTCATCTAAGTAGAACCGGTTTCATCGTTAGTTTCTTTCTGCTTAGCGTGAGACAAACAAAGGCAAGGGACAGAATAGAAGGGAAATATATAATTTGGGCTACATATTTGCACATTAGGGGGTGGGGTAAATTATTTAGCCAGTGTGAAGTTAGAAAACAGTTCTTACTTCATAATATACAGAATAATGGTACCTAACACATTGTGCATGCAGATCCACTATAGTTTACCCCCCCCCAATTTGCAAATATATAGCCCAAATTAGTTTCTAAAGTATTATATTTTGATCATATTTTGTTATATTTCATTAGGATCGAGCGTCAGAGAAGCAGGTTTTTCTTAAATGAAGCACTTGAGTGTTGGCGGTGTAATACATAAGTACCGGAAATGCATAAGCCCTGCTTCCATTTACGAGTTTACGGACATAACGGAAAGCGAATAAACCAATGAAAACGCGAGAAAATTTTATTTTTAACACAGCAGTAGAATGTTGATGCTTAAACGAGGATAAATCAAGTAAATAAGTAATTCAATACAAATAAAACCTAAAAGTGACAAAAAAATCAGGGAAAAAGCAAAACAGGAAGAGCAAGGAAGTGTCAAGTTACAACGGGATTTAGCAGAGATGATGGAGATATGAAGTCCCCTATTTTGACCCCGATTACTCTATTGCACCTTCACTTCCGCTCACATAACCAATAGGTTCAAAACACACGTGAGAAAATCCAATATTGGACAATGGACTGAGCATACGAAAGGGGCATAGAAAAATAACTTCAGATGAGACAAACAAGTAAGTTTTTCCTCTGACTTCCAGCTGCAAAATTGATTGCGATGACAACATTTTATTTGATACGCAGATGCATCTTTTACATCATGTGTGAAATGACAAAGCCTATCCATGTTTTTGCGAGTAAATAACCTCAAATACACTATTTACTTTCATTAGCGATGGACAGGCACGTATGTATGAGATTTTGTTTTGACGGGAGGGAGTGTTAAACAAATAAAAACGCAAGAAATAGGCGCATTACATTAAAAACACGGGAGCTATGAAAAACTCGAAAATTCAGTTTTTGTAATAAATGTCCACTTGTTTGGCGAATCTTTAAATATCGTAAACAAAATTGAAAATGAATAGATTTTCTCTTAGATTGACTTTTATTAAATCTCGCCTTGCTATTAGAAATTTTACACCTCGATCTTCTGATGTTTTCAAAATGCTAGGCTAGTTCGGTACCGTAAATTTTTGCAATTCTCCAAATTTAGAATTATTTTGTATTACACTGCTACAGTTAGTCTTGGCATTTTGACAACTTTCTACTTTATGTCTTTTGTACTACTTAGTTTTGTTCTTGCAATGAAGGGCTCTATAGCACTGCCCTGAGAAGAAAAGGAAAAAATCGGAAGTCTCTAAATTTTGAATGCTGTGGGTCACCTAAGTTGTCTTGGTTGGCAACATTGCCACTGATATTCTCATTCACTCTTCACTGCAATGTTCATATCTTGCCGTTCATTTATTATAACCAGGAATGTTATCAGGGGGCGGGGGATATGTTGCAGTGCACCGGGCGGGTATTTTGCATTCACAGGGTGACCTTTGGGCCTATCCCTCTTCTAATGTAACTTTTTATAAATTGAAAATTTATAAAAAGGTAGTATAAAAGTATAAAAAGTTAATAGTATAAAAAGGTATATAAAAGTTATAAAAAGGTTTTTTAGTATAAAAAGGTATGAAAAGGTTTAAGGTAGAGAAAGATCACGGTTGCGTTTCTTACGAAGATTAACACGAATGTGAGCACCCCCCCCCTAAAAATGTTACAATGACAAATACTATACGTAAACAGTTGTTAAATTTTGTAACTTAAAGACCTTTCCCCATGGGCCGTGTAAGATCATGATAAGGTAGGTAGAAAGATCAGGGGCTGTGTAAGGTCATGATAAGGTAGGCAGAAAGGTTTAAGGTAGAGAAAGATCACGGTTGCGTTTCTTACGAAGATTAACACGAATCTGAGCAACCCCCCCCCCTCCTAAAAAAGTTCCTATGACAGATATTATACGTAAACAGTTGTTAAATTTTGTTACTTAAAGACCTTTCCCCAGGGGATGTGTAAAGTCATGATAACGTAGGCAGAAAGAGAAACAACAAAGATTAAAATGTAGGCTTATAGGTGGCTGCATTTTCAACATGTAAATAGTTTCTACAAATGAGCTTTGACCTTTATTTGGAATTAACTCCTTCAGATTTATGTCTAAAATATGGAAGTTTTCTTAAATTACTTTCCCAAAACCTTTATTTGCTGATGATGCAAATTAAAAAAGAGGTAATCTGAAAACAGTTGTGTCAAGAAGTATATTATTTGAAAACGGCTAATTATTTGAAATAGATCACAGTGTTCTAAATATTTTATTGTTGCTTTCCCTGTTTTAAGAAGTTCGCATCCCCACCCCTTCCAAATGAAAACATGTATATTTTAACATTAGATTGATTACCTGACATAGACTAAATAGCCAATTTGCAGAATATGCAAAAGCCATAGAAAAAATGCGTGTTGCCCCATTGTTGACTGCCTGCCAAAAGATTTTGGCCCTATAATGAAAGTGTAAGAGCCTAACTATTGATAACATTCGATCAAAGAATCAGTTTTTTCATGGTGATCCTAAATATGTATTTGTTTATTAGTAATTAGTGATGTTATTAGTACCCAAGAAAGATCGTGTAATTAAAGAAAACACTAGGAAAACAACCTAATAAGGGGCAATTTCGGTAAAAATATCCCGTCAACTTTTGCTTGCATTGCCAGAGTACCCATGAGCTGATATTTGAAGCCACTATAATCAGAAATATTTCCCCTGAACGGAATGCTGGGAATTTTTGTATTTTCCCCCTGAATGGATACGTTTTTTGTATTTTATTGTCATTATTTATTTTTCGAGGAGATTTGAAAAAGATTAATTTTTTACAGTTATGAAGAATAAAGGTATCAAATATAATGGTTTTTGATATTCAAAATTAAATCAAAAATTTGAAATTAAAATTTTTATTTGATTTTTTAAATCTTAGTTTTAATGTTTTACTTTGAACAAAATACTTTGATGATGCATTATTTTTTATAAACAATTGAGTATATTTGTTTTAATGTCGCTCCTTACTTTCAGTTGAAAAAACTTGTTTTTTTTATTTAATATCTGATCGTTTTTAGACACACCAGGATACCTGGCTCCACCTCCACGGAAAAATCCCCTCCCCATAGAAATATCCTCTGGACAATTCAATCCTAGCGAAAATTTAACCCTGGCAATTATCCTTAACATCTCCACGCCTAAAAATAAATTGGTAAAGAAAAAGCAAGACATAAAGAACTTTTGTATAGGAATTCTGGCAAATTCACCAAGTGTAAAATTTCCCCTGAAAAGTTCACCCCCTGGAAACTTCCCTCTCCATGTAAAATTTGCCCAGTGTAAAATCCTCCCAGCAGAAAATTCTTCCTCCCCTCCCCACCCAAAAAATGTATGCATATTCCCAATAACAAATAAAACAATATGTTAATTTTATAACTTAAAGACCTTTCCCCAGGGGCTGTAGGGGGTCATTTTATCTCTAAAGACATAGTTATTGGGCCTTTAAAGTATGCTAAATAAAAAAGCTGTCTCAAAATTTTGGTCGGACGATTTTGGGAAAAAAGTGGCTTGGGAGGGGGCCTAATTGCCCTCCAAATATTTTGGTCACTTAAAAAGAGCACTAAAACCTTTCATTTCCATTAGAATGAACCCTCTCCCGACGATATAGGCCCACTGGGTCAATACGATCACCCCTAGGGGAAAAAAACAAACAGAAAAACAAATTAACACGCATCCGTGATTTTTCTTCTGGCAAAAATTACAAAATTCCACATTTTTGCAGATATGAGCTTGAAACCTCTACAGTAGGGTTCTTTGATACACTAAATCTGACGGTGTGATTTTCATTAAAATTCTATGACTTCGAGGGGGTCTTTCCCCTTTTTTAGAAAATCAAACAAATTTTCTTAGGTTCGTAGCTTTTGATGGGTAAAACTAAACCTAATGAAACTTATATATTTGGAATCAGCATAATAAGCCAATTCTTTTGATATATCAATTGGCATCAAAATTCAGTTTTTTAGAGTTTCGGTCACTATTGAGCCGGGTCGCTCCGTACTTATAGATCATTACCAGGAACTGTTTGATTGCCCATCAAAATCCAAACAGAGATCATTGAAATATGAAATATTTTGTTTTTCTTTCGCTATTGTATTTCTTTTAATGTCTGAATATATAAGATGTTTAAGTTCGAGGGGGGAATTGTCCTGTTGTGAAACAGGTACATTTTATATGACTGTTATAAAATCAAAATGTGGTAGCAGGATCTGTGCAAGCAGGATGATTCTTTTCTAGTATCTCTACTCCTTCTGTAAACTATTCTAAGGCGTAGGAAATTGTATAAAGACACGTCTATATCTGTTATAATCTACAGAGGCAATCTTTCTGTAATTTTGGTTTGAGTTTGAATTTATTATTAAGATTAAATGCATAATAATTAAATATATTATTGATTAAACAAATTGATTCCTTTGCCAGGGATACTTGCGGTTTAAAATTTACTGTATTTCGTTTCATTTTGCATGCAATTTAATTGTTCTTTTTATTTGAGAGTTTTCTCCTAAAAGTATTTAAAATAAACTTATTTCAACGTAATTTTTGAACTGTAAAAAAAATCTAAAAATATATTCCCTGTCACCCAACCACTAGTGATACTTTGGCATTTCCCCCCCCCCCTGGAAAATTTTCTGCCGGTGCCCTTGTACTTACTTTTCGTTTTTGAAATTAGCATAACACCCACAAAGCTCGTACGTTACCTGCCTATGGCGTAGATAACAAACTGCCAGTACTTTTATTGCTTTTCGATAAATGATTCTTCATTTATAGTAAAAGAATAAATTCGGATTTAAGAATTCATTTTAGGCAATTCTTTGCTGTGTGAGTTAAGAATTTCCAAGAAGCTTTTTTGCAGAGAAGCTTATGTTAACAACACTCAAAGCATTAAAATGAAAATGAAATACGATGCCAATACGTCGAAACTAATTTGACTAAATATAATCACTGAATGAGGTCAGTAATTAAAAAAGTAAAAGCTACAGACGTTTGGAGCTCATTAAATCCCTTTGATAAGAGAAAGTGCATCTGACTTTCAATTAGTGTGTCCTAGTAACAGTATCCCCTGTATGAAGGGATTGGTGCGTTTTTGCCCCCTTCGGTAGCTGGAGAAAGGGAAAGGGTAAGATAGCCAATGAGAGTGTTAGTAATAATGGCCGACGGTCAATAAGGGTGGGGAAAATAGCCATTACATATGCAAAGATATAATCCAACGTAATTATTGTATTGAAATTTTGGGATTTGTCTAAACGTCAAGTAAACAAAAGACCTTGGAATACATTTCATTCATGAAAGTATGATATGCGGCGTAGCTGTTCATTGAACATGAATCAGGGAGGTGAGGTTAAATCGTAAACATTGTTCCTACTCTTTGAAACAATGTTTTTATTCAGTAATTGAATTCTAACGATAATGAAACGTTGCATTTCAAATGACTTTTTAAGATTGTGTCCAGTTTTTAAAACGAAAAATCGCAATCAGCAAGTTCTGTTGCTTGTTTTTATTGGCAATCGCTAAGAAGGCCCTAGTACGAAGAAAAATTCCTGCCCTCAAAAGTATTAAAACACATAAAAAGCAGGCCATATCACAGACCAAAAACAGACACCTTGGAGGCACATGTAATACCACTCCATTGCCTCAGTCCGAAACACAGAAAATTAAACGACAAATTCAACCAAAAAAGGAAACAAAGAAATTACTTAAAACATTTGAAGGTAGTACTTATGGATACGGGGGAAATGTTCCTATCTTTTATGCTAAAATACTCCTAGTTGTGATTCTAAGAAGATGTCTTGGCGATAGGGCTAGTGAACCTTCGTAGGCATTAAACACTTTCAAATTTTATTGTAGCTTCAATGTAAGGCTTGTCCATGCTTGCTTGCCTGCTATAACAGAGCCTTCTGCTCGAAAGTACAAAGAGGGTTCGAAAAAACGAAAGGTTAGCACACCAACTTAGCGGAACAAATTTAGGTAGTCATCTCTGATATAGATTAAATAAAAAAAAATAGGTTTTTTTAATTGAAAGTAAGGAGCGACGTTAAAACTTAAAACGAACAGAAATTATTCCGTATATGAAAGGGGCTGTGCCCTCTTCAACACCTCGCTCTTTACGCAAAAGTTTTTTGACTTTTTAAAAAAAAACAGATGTTGTGAGAAAGTCAAAACTTTAGCGTAAAAGAGCGAGGTATGAGGAGGGCACAGCCCCCTGTCACTATAAGACTAATTTCTGTTCGTTTAAGTTTTAAACGTCGTTCCTCACATTCAGTTAAAAAAAAACTTTTTTTTAATTAATTTGGTGAACGTTTTTGAATTAATGCAGGTTTAGGTTTTGATTTGGTATCACCGTATCATGAATAATTAAAACAAAAAAATTTGCAAATTAATTTTATTTTTTTCGGTTTAAAGACTTTCTCGAAATTTGTTTCATTTATTTGTGAACGTTTTTATTAGTATAAAATATACTAAACTTAAATTTAACTTACGTAACGACTTTAATTCAGATTTTTAATACGTATATTAGGGGGTTTCGCCACCTAGTTTAATACCTTGCTCTTTAAGGCAAAGTTTGAATTTTGTTCTCAATTCTTTAAAAAATGACCCATTAATCAAAAGGCCGTTAATAGAATAAATACCTCTTATGAAAGTACTAAAAATCTTGGCTTAAAGCGCGAGGCATTGAATAGGGGTGAACCAATCACATACGTAATATTTTCTGTTTCTTTTTAATTTTGATGTTGCCTCCTTACTTTCAGTTGAAAAACTTTTCTTTTGATTTAATTTCTGATCTTTTCTTAATAATGCTGGAATATCCGGGCCCTTTTCATAGCAGTGTCCTTCCCCCATGACGAACTTCCTTGCATGGAAAGACCTCCCATATAACCCCGACCCCCCCCCCAAAACTAACAGAAAAAATAATCCCCCTGAAAAGTCTGTATACTCCACCAATAACCAATACTATATTGTTAACATTGGGTAAAGTTCATAACTTTCAGCCTCCCGCCGGGGACTTGGGGAGTTAAGTAATCCTAAAAAGACCATAGCTATCATATTTCGACCATGCGAACAAAATGGCTATCTCAAATTTGATCGGGTGACTTGGGAAAAAAATGAGCGTGAGAGGGGGCCTAGTTGCTTCCATTTTTTTGTCACTTTAAAAAAGGGCACTAGAACTTTTAATTGTCCGGTCCAATGAGCCATCCCAAGATTAGTCTAGGACCATGGGTCGATACGATCCACCACTGAAAAAAAAAAAAAACAACAAAAAAAAACAGAAACACGTATCCGTGATCTTTCTTCTGGCAAAAAACGCTATGTTCCACATTTTGTAGATAGGTGCTTGAAACCTCTCACAGTAGGCGTTCTCTGGATACGCTTGAATATGAATGGTGTGATTTATTAAGGTTCTAGCTTTAGCTGGTTTTTCTTCCCTTTTTGTCTTTAATCAGTCAAATTTTAGGCACGTAAATTTTGATGGGTAAGACTAAACTGATGAAACTTATATATTTGAAATCAAAAAATTAAAATCTGATTCTTTGATGTATCTCTGGTATCAAAACCGTTTCTAGAAATTCGGTCACCATTGAGCGGGTCGCTACTACTTACAGTTCGTTACCACGAAACTGTTTGATCATAAGAATTCACGTCGACTCACATATTGTAGGATTAATTCAATGACCAGCGAAAAAAATCCTACATACAGACTTCAAAAATGTAATGCCATATTTTGTCAGTCTGGCCTGAGGTCCACATTTTCTGTGAAATCCAGAGAGACCACTTTCTAGCAACAAACCAACATTGATGCCACAAAGAACAAATACACGACAAAACCAAAGTGATGCTAACGCAACACAATTAAATGTCCAAAAAAATGTGATACAAAATAAAGACAAAGAAAAAAACCATCAAAATATAGATGGATAACTCATTTAAAGCATTTTTTCTTTAATTTGCATTCTGTTAAATGGCCTGACATTTCAAACTGTTCTTTAGTGAACTATCAACCAATCAAACTGTAAGTATGGAGCGACCCGGCTCAATAGTAACCAAAACTCTAAAAACTGAAGTTTTGATACCAATAGATACATCAATAGCATCAGATTTGTATGCTGATTTCAAATATATAAGTTTTATTAAGTTTAATTTTACCCATCAAAAGTTACGCACCTGAGAAAATTGCCTTATTTTCGAAAAAAGGGGGAAACAACCCATAAGAGTCATATAACTTTAATGAAAATCATACCATCAGACTGAGTGTATCAGAGTACCCTACTATAGAAGTTTCAAGCTCCTATGCGCAAAAATGTGGAATTTTGTATTTTTTCCCAGAAGAAAGATCACGGATGTGTGTTTGTTTGTTTTTTTTCCCCAGGGGTGATCGTATCGATCCAGTAGTCCTAGAGTATCGTGAGAGAGCTCATCTGAACGGAAATTAAAAGTTCTAGTGGCTTTTATAAGTAACCAAAAAAATTGTAGGGCAACTTGGCCCCCTGCCACGCTCATTTTTTCACGAAGTCACCCAATAAAAATTTTGAGATAGCCATTTTGTTCAGCATAGTCGAAAATCTAATAGATATGTCTTTCAGGATGACTTAATCCCCCAAAGTTCCCGGGGAAAGGGCTGCAAGTTATGAACTTTGCCCATTGTTTACATATAGTATTGGTTAATGGAAAGTATACAGACGTTTCAGGAAGAATTTTTTTTTTGTGGGTGATAGGGTCGGGAGAAGGGGTTACGGAGTATGATTTTTCCATGGGGGATGTTTCCTTGGGGGAAGGAACATTTCTGTGAAGGGGGCACCGGATTTCCCAGCATTATTTCAAAAACGATCAGAACTTAAAAAAACAAGTTTTTTTTCAACTGAAAGTAAGGAGCAACATTAAAACTTAAAACAAACAGAAATTATTACGTATATGAGGGGGTTCGCCCCCTAGTCAATACCTCACCCTTTGTGCTAAAGTTTTTTTTAGTACTTTCAAAAGAGCTATCTATTCTATTTAACCGGCCTTTGGGATTCAGGGGTTTGTGATTCGAACAAAATTCGAACTTTAGCGTAAAGAGCGAGGTATTGACTAGGGGTAAACTCCCTAATATACGTAAAAAAAACATACAAATATAGAAGTTCGTTACGTAAGTTAATTCGTAAGTTACGTCAGAACAAAATTTCGAGAAAGCCATTTAGCCAAAATAAGTAAAATTAATATGCAAATTTCATTCTAATTATGCATCTAAGGTGAGCCGAAATCAAAGCTGCATTAATTCAAAAACGTTCAGAAATTAAATAAAAAAACAAGTATTTTTTAAAGTGAAAGTAAGGAGCGACATTAAAACTTAAAACGAACAGAAATTATTCCGCATACGAAAGGGGCTGTCTCCTCCTCAACGCCTCGCTCTTTACGCTAAAGTTTGACTCTGTCCAACAACTTTATTTTTAAAAACAACAAAAAGCTTTAGCGTAAAGAGCGAGGTGTTGAGGAGGGGACAGCCCCTTTCATATACGGAATACTTTCTGTTCGTTTTAAGTTTTAATGTCGCTCCTTACTTTCACTTAAAAAAACTTTTTTTTATTAATTTACGTTAAGGCCAATTTTGTTTTATACAGCTAAATCTATCACTCATCTTTAATGTTTTCATTGAAAGGTTTTAATCTTGATCAGAATTCCTCTCCCTAAGCTGTCTTTGTAGGAAAGAAGCTTTTACTTTTGGGAGCTCAGACTTGCAACTCTTTAACACGAATTGGACAAAAGGCGCGAAACGGAGTCTTCTATGTAAGAGGGAGAACAAAGGGCCATTTCATCTTTGGATAGGTACTATTCTTGATAGGTCTTCACAAGCAAAATTTCAAATATTAAAGGTTAGAAAATCAATATTCAAGAACTGGACTTAACAATTTAACAAAGGACAGTACTTCATTAGAAAATGAAAACGCTCCGAATGCTGTTGAAACAGCTTATAGCCTTTTATATTTTTTAAGGAAGCCTCGAATCTACTGAAGAGTTCATTGACGAAAAAGCAACTAAAGTAGTTTGGATGAACAAGGCAATAAACGCCAGTAAAGCGACATAGCAGTAATGAATGCCATTCCGATTCAGATTTAGAATCAATCTGATGATCAATTTCATTTCAAAATTCTTTCGAAATTCTTAGACTGCACTTCCATGGATTTTATATTGAAAGAAGATGCCTAATTTTTGGCTAATTGTGTTTTTGACAAAACATCCGACCCTATAGAAGCAACCATTAGCCGAATCTGTATGGCGTTGCTCAAAATAAGTCTTCGAGCAAATGCTTTGTTAATGAAAACAACAGTATATAAATATTAGATTATCTAATTATCTCTATACAGTGATGAAAACGTTGAAATTCTTTAGGATAGAGTCTGTTCATGGAGGAGATCGGGGTCCGGCTTATTCCTGCCTCCTGGAAAATGAGGGGGAATTCCCCCTTGGAATTCCTCCCTCCAAAATGGAAAATTCTTCCAAATGTAAAATTGAGCAGCCAAAAGCAAAACTAAGACAAATAAAAATAACAGAGAAAAGTTTGTATTTGTCCAAAGGTTATTGTGAAGGAGGGGTTGTGGATCATTATGTAGGTGAGGGGTATGTCAGATACCTAAAATAGCATATTTCAATACCCAAATTCTCTAAATACCCACATTGAGGGGATTTAGACAATTCCCCTTGGAAAATTCTTCCAAATGTAAAATTAAGCAGCCACAGGGAAACTAAAACAAATAAAAAGAAGGAAGAAAATTGTATAAGTGTCCAAAGGTTATAATGAAGGAGGTTTTGTGGGTCATTATGTAGGTGAGGGGGCGCCGGATGCCTAAAAGAGCGCATTTCAATGCCTAAATTGTCTAAATCTCATATTACCTTCAAATAAATATAGGAAAGGGTATTGGGGGTATAGGAAAGGGTGTGAATTAATATCTCCTCTACCTTCATTTAGACTAAGCCTGGACTACAGACAAAAAAGACATGATATTACATAAACTTGATATTACATACACAAAAAGTTTTACATACACTTTGTGTCTGGCCTGAACAAAGGTGCTTCAGGGTGATACTCCTTCTTCTTGCACAAAAATGTTTCCTACATTCATTTTAAAGCTTTATTTAACTAAACAAATTTGTTTCATATTTCTTAAAATCATATGCAAAAATCATATGCAATATGCAATGTAACTGCACAACGGCTATTATGAAAAAAGGGCGGTATATCATTTTTTAGGTGTGGGGGGCACCTCAAAGAGTGTATTTTAATGCCAAAACATCCTAACTCTCATTGAGCCTTCAGATAAATACGGAATCAGTTCTATACGGGAAAAGGGGGGGGGGGGTAGAAATTGATATATAATTCTCTTGACTCAAGAGAGTGTTTCTAATCTGTGCATTTATTATAAAAGTAAAGATTAACATGAAAACCCACAACGTGCAGAATTTATTCCGTATAGGAGGGGCCTCCCCCCGACTTAACTCTCTCCCCTTGTAGTTGTAGGAACTTCAGACGTAGATGATTTCGAAGACCACACTGCCTTTCAATGTCGATAAATAAAAGTTCAAATACGGATAAATCCTTTTAAGATACAGTGATAAATTTCACAAACAAATACTAGATATATCGGTCACATATGTAGTGAACGTCATCAGTAGTAATACCAACCGTCATCAGTAGTAATACGGATAGCTATCAGGGAGAATAAGCCTGGCACCAAGAAGATTACATGAACATTTGTCAGGCCTTAACCAGGTTTCAGTCAGAGTTGACTATCTACTTCTGTCAAACAGCATATACTACAATAATAGGGCGGATGCAACAACAATGAATTAAGATTTTTTTTTTTTTTTTTTTTTTTTAGTTTCAAACCTCTATTGCAATTTAGATTCAGTGTTCAAATTCAAAACTAAAATTTGAACTTCCATAAGTTGAGTTACTTAATAGGGCTAGGTTATTTCCATTCCCCAACTTATGTCGCAAAGGTAATTCCAGCCTTCATGTTTCGAACTGTTCTTCAACTGAAGCTTGATGTCGCATTGGGATTCGACTTACCAAATCGAAGGCCCGAACCATTCGGAAGCATAAACAACCAATGAACAGTTAAAGTACGCTCCTTGCCGGGCGTAGAACGAGTATTTTTTACAACATTTGAACATGTCCAAATCCTGAGGGTTTTGGTTTGGCATAGGGTTTCTTTAACATTAGAGTATTTTTCTTTATTGGTCTTCAATAATGTTTTCGCTTAAAACTATAATACGCAATAAAGTGCAATAATATTGAAACTTTGCTGATCAAGGGTAGAAGGTTTATCTACCCTTGTGATTTATTAACTTAAACGAATTTTTACCAAAAAATAATTTTTCAATGAAAAGTAAAGAGCTACATTAAACAAAAGACGAGGAGAAATATAGTTAAATAATAATTCAAGCTTAAAACGAACATAAATCATCACGAATAAATAATTAAAGCCCGTTACGAGCTGAAATTACATTAGATGATCAATTCAAACTTAAAACGAGCGGAAACTATCATAAACTGGAGTAGGATTAACGCTCCCAATGCCTTATAAAGAACAGAAAGTATTTTGCGCTTAACCGAAAACAACTTTTATTTCGGGCCCTGTGTTTCTGTTTGTCATAACTTCAACAAAAAAAGAACTATAATTGCCCTACTAGCAAAGGATTACTGAAAAGCACTAACGAATTTAGATTGAGAGTTTATATTGAAATTTGTTTCTAATTTATCTATTGAAATTTATTCCGGAAATCCTCGCCATTTTTGGATTGAAACGTAAAGACGTTTAAAATATATTTTGTATGATTAAAGAGCAAATACAAACACTAACTTTATATAGTCTGAAGGAGGTTTAACTAACATTACGATTTATATGAACAATGCATCAATATTGATTAAAAGCATTTGATTTATTTTATTTCTTTTCTTTATAAATTTAATGTCTTATGTCAAATTTGATGTCTTATGTTTTCCTACTTTGCCTTAGCAAGAAGTAACCTAGATATTAGCCGAAGCTGCAAATAAAGCTTAAAGGACAGAGGAGAAAACTCCAGGCTCATTCATAGGTTCTTTTCTGTTCAAAGAAAAGACGTACGAGGTCCTAAAGGCTTATGAGCAAATTCACGAACTGAATTAAGACCAGTTTTTTTTCAAATTTTGTAAAAGGCAGAAAGGTAGTTCAGCCGCAGCAGCAAGTGTCCCAAAACTGGATGAATATATGAAACGGAGAATAAAAATAACTTAAAGCCATTTGAAAAAATGGCATAACAAATTTTATTAGTTTTCTTTTCTACTCTCTTACTATTTTAATTCATCAACGAAAGACAACAATTTTGCTATCACTCAATAGCTTAGACGAATTAAATATAAAGAAAAATAAGTTTCTTCGACTAAAAGTATAAGAAGCAACATTAAAACTAAAAAAGAACAGAAATCATTCCGTTTATGGGGGGGGGGGTAGGCCTTCCTCAACCCTCGCTCTTTACGCTAAAGTCATAGCGTTTCAAAAACACTTCTCACTCAAAATCAACAGCCCTTGTGTTTAAGCAGTCTTTATTAAAGAATTGTGGCAAAAAGTCAAGCTTTAGCGTAAAGAACGAGGTTTGAGGAAGGGGCAGTTCCCCTCATATACGAAATAATTTCTGACGGTTTAAAGTTTTAGCGTTGTTCCTTACTTCCAATTGAAAAAAAAAACTTGTTTTTTTATTTAAGTTTTGACTATTTTTCAAATCATTCTAGGAAATCCCCATCCCTCCTCTCCGTGTAAAAAATTTCCTCTGGAAAAATTCCCCCTACAAACTCTCTTGTCAACTATGTTGAAAAGAGACCTTTCAACTATGTTGAATCAAACGGCTATCTTAAAGTTGTGATCGTATGTGATGGGATAGAAAAAGGGGCATGGGAGGGGGTAAATCGTCCTTCAATATTTTTGGTCACTTAAAAAGGGCACTAGAACCTATGATTTCTGTTTAAATGAGCCATCCCTCGATCTTCTAGGACCTTTGGTTCGATCCAATTACCCATGGAAAAAAAAATCAGACAAACATACATCCGTGATTTTTCTTCTGAAAAAAAAAAACAAATACAAAATTTCATACTTTGCACATAAAAACTTGAAACCTCTACACTAGGGTTCTCTGATATATTGAATATGATGGTGTGATTTTCATTAAGATCGCTTTATTTTGGGGGGTTGTTTCCCTTCTTGTTCTAAAATCAGTAAAAATTTTCTAAGGTTCATAGCTATTCACGGACAGCATTAAACGTTCATATTTGGAATCAGCATCAAAATTCAAGTCTTTTATATATCTATTGTTAATATTTTTTTTTAGTTTTGGTTACTATTGGGCCGAATAACTTTTTTTTATATAACTTCAGATGTAAAATACCCGGTTGAAACTTCCATTTCGCTGAAAAGAGTGATTTCTTGTTATGTGCATTGCATTCACGGCTTAAAGTACCATGAATATCATATCAAAACAAAACATTTTTTGGACCTGGACCCATCTTTGACCCGTAAACAGCTATCTTTTATGGTTTTTCTATAAACCTTTTTTTTCAAAATAATGAAGTTTTTAAAGTAACCTTACATTTTTGTTACTGTTGCCATGTTGAACTGTGAAAACAAAACTAATTAGTTAAATTTGTCAACGCTTTTCGTCAAAAATTCAAGCACTAAAAATCTGCTTATTCCCAAAAACAACCCCAAAAAATAACTATAGCTTCTTAAGCTGTTTGGTTCCATATGTTTTAGCTTATATTTTTGCTGATTGTTCGCCCGCGTTTCTATTTTTTTTAATTTGGCACCCTCTACTAACCAAAACCGTATCCAAAGGTCGTGGTAACGAACTGTAAGTAAGGAGTGATGCGGCTTAATAGTAACTGACACTCTAAGAAACAGAGTATTGATAGCAATAGATATATCAAAAGAATTGAATTTCAATGCTTATTCAAAATATGCAAAATTTATCAAATTTAATGATGCCTATCAAAAGTTACGAGGCGGAGAAAATTTGCCCAAATTTTCAAAAAAGGGGGAATACCACCAAAATATCAATTGATCTTAATGAGAATCACTCCATCATATTCAGCATACCAGAGAGACCCACTGTACAGGTTTCAAGAAAGATCACGGATGCGTGTAAAATTTGTTGTTTTTTTTGTTCTTTTTTCCCAGGTGTGATCATATCGAACCAGTGATCGTATAAGATCGGGAGATGGCTCATTTGATCGGAAACCAAAAGTTCTAGTGCCCTTTTTAAGTGACCAGAAATATTGGAGGGCAGATATCCCCCTCCCACGCTCATTTTTCCCCAAAGTCACCCGATCAAAAATTGAGATAGCTATTTTGTTCAGCATAGTCAAACAATCTAAGAACTATGTCTTTGAAGATGACTTAACCCCTCACAGTCCCCGGGGGAAGGGCTGAAAGTTATGAACTTTGTCCATCGTTTACACATAGTATTGGTTATTGGGAAGCATAGAGACGTTTTCAGGGGGAACTTTTATGGAGGGGAGGGGGGGTTACGTGGGGGATCTTTCCATGGAGGAATTTTTCATGGGTGAAGGGAATGTTCCATGGAAGGTGAGCCGGATTTCCCAGCATTATTTAAAAAACAATCTGAAATTAAATAAAAAAAACAAGTTTTTTCAACTGAAAGTAAGGAGCAACATTAAAACTTAAAACGAACAGAAATGATTACGTCTATGAGGCGGGTCACCCCCTCTTAAAGAATTTTGTCCTAATTCTTTAAGAATGACTCCTGAATTACAAAGGCCGTTTAATTAGAATAAATATTTGTTTTAAAAGTACTAAAACAAACTTTAGCGTAAAGAGCAAGGTGTTGACGAGGGGGTGACCCCCTCCTAAACATAATAATTTCTGTTCGTTTTAAGTTTTAATGTTGTTCCTTACTTTCATTTGATTTTTTCATTTTTATTTAATCCCGTCAAAACTGAATTCCTGATTTTCCGTAATCTGTTGCGTAAGTTTTCGGTTAATCAAATCAAACAGTCACATTTTATTTTCGCTATCCTTGGTAATTTTTTCCTTTTTTTTCTATTTTATTTTTATTATATGTTTACACACACACACACACACACACATATATATATATATATATATATATATATATATATATATATATATATATATATATATATATATATATAATATATATATATATATATATATATATATATATATATATATATATATATATATATATATATATATATATATATATATATATATATATATATATATATATATATATATATATATATATATATATATATATATATATATATATATATGTATACATATAAGATATGTTTTATTCTTCATTAGACAAACATACAATATTACATGTTATTACTCCCCCAAAGGCTCATTGGCCTGTACAAAGGGGGAAGACATACGAATTGCTTACTCAGAGATGAAAAACAAAAGAAAATTTAAAATGATCACTTACTCACATATGAAGGAGAAGAAAAGAAAATGTAGATAAAATAAAAACTATAGAAAAAATAGAATAGATAAACAGAATTTTAAGATACAGATATTTTTTAAAGCTAACAGTAGAAAATACAACCACCTAGAAATTCCTAGAATCGAATATTTTGGGTACTACCTAAGGACAGTGAAAATAAAACAAATATATATATATATATATATATATATATATATATATATATATATATATATATATATATATATATATATATATATATATATATATATATATATATATATATATATATATTATATATATATATATATATATATATGTATATATATATATATATATATATATATATATATATATATATATATATATATATATATATATATATATATATATATATATATATATATATATATATATATATATATATATATATATATTATATATTTGTTTTATTTTCACTGTCCTTAGATAGTACCCAAAATATTCGATTCTGGGAATTTCTAAGTGGTTGTTTTTTCTACTGTTAGCTTTAAAAAATCTCTGTATCTTAAAATTCTGTTCTGACATGCTAATTGAATAATGTCCTATGTAGCACGTCTGTAGGATATCTGTCTAACCTTCAAAAGCTCAATATTAAAATCGTGCATTGAAGTCAAATATTTCCAGAGCAAGCTGTTACATTGAAAGGGGGAAACACTAATATCCCCTAAGATGGACATCCCAATTTGAAATTCCTAGCCGTGATGTCGGAATATTCAACAAAATTTCATAAAAAAAGGCATGTGATACTGAAGAGATACAAAAATGTTATACAAAAGTAATCAGTCTTCAGGACACATGCTTTATAAAGTCCATGTGGATACTTGAGAAACAAAAGACACCAAGACACGTTTACAGTGGCGGATCCAGGAGGGGGCGAGGGGGAGCCCCCTCTAACGTCGTCTAAAGTAGTGTAATTTACTTAATTAATGCAAGTTTGCATTAATTAAACTTGCTCCTAACGCAAGTTTATCGGATCAACCTATTTTGCCTATTAAAAGTCCTGGATCCGCCCCTGCACGTTTACTAAGCAGTTTAAGCAAAAATTTTATAAACATATATACTATATGCACAGGTATCTACTAACTGTGAAGTTTCTATGTAAAGGGTTTTCCTTAGAAAAATGTATACTATATATACTATATACTGTATATACTATATGCACAGGTATCTGCTAAAAGTGAAGTTTCAACACTATGTAAAGGGTTTTCCTTAGAAAAATGTATGCTATATATGCTATATGTAGTATATATAGTATATACTATATACTATATATACTATATGCACAGGTATCGGCTAAAAGTGAAGTTTCAATACTATGTAAAGGGTTTTTCCTTAGAAAAATGTTTGTCCACAAAAAATAAAAAAAATTAAGAAAAGTAGAAGAAACGGAATAGGAGAAAAAAAAACAACTTTGAAAATTACAAACAGTTTACAGGTGCTATTTAATAGCTGTGAAAGAAATTTTTAGTTAGTGACACCCCCCCCCCCACTTCATCCAGCCCAGTTCATGGTACAGGCCTGTCTTCCACTTGTAGAAAACAGTTTGAGGGCCATGTAATCAAATTTTTAACTTATGAAATTAAATTGTCAGGATTGTCGTAAAATTTTCTTTTAAAAAAATGACTAAAACTAGCCGAAAGAGTGTTTACTTTTGCCAAAATAAGTCCATCTCTTAACAAGCATAAAAAGAAAAAAAAAAATGCTAAAATAGCAATACAGTCAAATTTGTTAACTTAAAAAATATTTTTGTTAGCGCTGTCGCAAATATTTTCTACAATTAAAAAACAATGATTATAGCTGGTTAAAATATTATCTGCTCTTTGTCAGAAAGTCAAAATATTGTCTTAAAAGAATTTTCATCTTCTTTAGAGTCTATATTACATATCTATGTCATTTTGACATTCATAATGGCCAAATTCTCCTTAAAACTGTCTGAAATTAAGGTTTTTCACGTCCAAATTTAAAAGTGCATAAAGGTAAAATCAAAAATATCATTCTAACAAGAATAAAGTCCTAATGGAAACCCTGAATAGCCGTCTGAATGTCTGTTATCTTTTGTCCAACACTACTCTAAGATGACCCTTGCCGCTGTGTCTGGAGACCATCCTTTTAGAATGTTTTTTTGTTTTTGTTCCCTAAACGAGAAGACCATGTAAGAAGACATTCCCCCCTTTGTAAACCGAAAACTTTGCCAGAAAGCACATGGACTAACGGGTTAAATTTATGAGACAGATATGGAATGACATATAGCGACAGAATGCGGTGGAAGAAATAAACCAACAAGGACGATTATAAAGGTTGGCTGTTCAAAATCGAAAACAAATTATCTACACCTAAGACACATTGCATGAAATGTGTTTTTATTTCGATTGGGTATAAAGCAGTTTTTATTTTAGTACAATTTCTACCAAAAATTCAGCTCTTTGTTTATAAATCTATTAGGCACTGACGAGGGGATTGAAGTTGGCACAACCACCTTAAGTTCATGAAGTTTTACCGTTTTGAAAAATACACAATCCCTCGAAATATGGACACTTCCCCTGAAATAAATCCCTTTTTAGTTGCCCGCGATGGCAATCAATCCGTTCAGTATGTTTCCAAAACGGAAGGGTTTCCAAAATGGTTTCAAAATATGTAGGGTCATTATCCAAAAATATTATCCAAAAATGTATGATTATTATCCAAATGTAGATGTAGGGTTTATAAATATATAAATGTACGGTTATTATCCAAATGTAGATATAGGGTTTATAAATATATAAATGTACGGTCATTATCCAAAAATGTATGATTATTATCCAAATGTAGATGTAGGGTTTATAAATATATAAATGTACGGTCATTATCCAAAAATGTATGATTATTATCCAAATGTAGATGTAGGGTTTATAAATATATAAATGTACGGTTATTATCCAAAAATGTATACCAGACATATAGTTGTGGAGGAGGCTGTGAATCTTCGTCCTACGTTTGACCAAGTTCAAGTATGCAGTCACTACTTCCTTTTTGACCCTATTTCTAATTTCTAAGGGATGGAAATGAAACCCCAAGGAAAATTTCGTTTATAGGTTTGGCCCTGAAGAGCACCTTCAAATATCATGGTCATTATAGGGGCTGGATTCTTCCCAAGAAAAAGCTAGACAATGTGGAAAAGGTCAAATGACAACCTGGGCAATGATAACTAGGTCCGGTTATTAATGTTCATAAGAGATAGGGATTTTGGGCATTGCACTATAGTTTCGTTTATTCATGACATACTCAGAGACCAAATTTTGTCTCGATTTTTCTAAATATTTCAGAAATCTAAAGTTTTAAAGACTCTTTTTTCAAATAGTCGATCACGTATCACCTTAAATTACGGCTGTCATGTTCATCGTGGTCGCAGTGGTAGCTTCAACCTACTAAAGTACGATTTGTGTAGGCCCCTCCCCCAATCCCTGAAACCATTTAACATTCGTTAAGAAAAGTCACAATAATTCGTTTTTCTAGTTTTTAGCATTGGCTGCTTTAGGTTACATATATTTCTCTCCTCTCTCTCTCTCTCTCTCTCTCTCTCTCTCTTCTCTTCTCACTCTCTCATCTCTCTCTCTCTCTCTCTCTCTCTCTCTCTCTCTCTTTATATTCCTCTTTTTTCTCTCTCACTGAATGAGCTGTGTTGACTTCGACATCCTTTACAGTTGTCCGACTAACTGGACTTTTCAATCTCTTTTTTTATTGTCATTTTCATCTACACGATCGCTTTCACTTGGTGAAAAAGGTCCCAAAGGTGGTGTTGAAGACGGTGTCGTTCCCTTATGGGGGGAACTCATTGTTGTACTTAATGGGGGAGGTGAGCCACTGCTATCATTATGAAGTTGACGACCCTCGTGGTGTCTTTGGTTGCAGTTCTGAACTTTGTGTTGAATAAAACTTAGAATGTCACCTAATGGAAAATCTTTCTGACAACTTCCACAAGTCAAAACGTCTTGGTTCGTTGAGTCTGTTTCAGCTGGAAAAACCAACACTTCATTAATCATTCATAAAATTGTCCAGTTAGAGTTTGGTTGCGAGGACCTTATTGATCTTATTGATAAATATTCTTCTATCCATTTAATAAAAAGGAATCTTATATTTAATTTACAAGGGTGGATCCAGGATTTTTTTCGGGGGGGGGGGGGGGGTTACTAATTTTTTGACTTTTTCGGGGGGGGGGGGGGGTTTACTAATTTTTGACTCAGTTTTTGACTAATTTTACTGATTTTTACCTAGGTTTTTCTAATTTTCAACTTATTTTCGAGTCGGTCAAAAATTTCGGGGGGGGGGGGGGTTCAAACCGGGTAACCCCCCCCCCCCACTGGATACGGCCTTGTTAATTTAGTTCAAGATTATCTTTAATTTAGCGTCTATTTAATAAGATAAGGTTGTTTCTATGGTTCTGTGCCTCTGGGTTAATCTTCTAGTATTAATTTATATTTAATAATATTAAATTTTTTTTATGGATCCTGGGCTAGCTGCTACTTTCTTATTACTGTCGTGTTATTGCATGGCTTTGCTGTCGTGTTTATCTTTGTACTTTACTGTTATTTTTATCTTTGTCTAGGCCTAGTTTTTCAAGCTTGTTTTCCCATGGGCCTATGTCAAATATATACATGAATATGTGAATAATAAAATGATTGAACCCCTCACCTTTTTTATATTAATTTCAAAAACATATGTTTTATTTAAAGTATATTTTTGCCGTTTAGCTATTTTATGCATTTTTAGCCATAATACAGAATTAGTTGCCATTTAATCTAGTCACATATGCAAGAATTTATTTCCGAAAAACAGATAAATTATTTGAAAGTTCAAAATTATGGAAGCACTACATTATAGAACATTTGGAGGATGTCCTCTTTTTCATTATTAATTCAAGAGTTCCCACAACATTTTATTTTTTGTTTAATTAAATAAATATAAATGGTATTTTATTCCAAACACACCATATCAGTTGTGAAATTCGGCAAAGTTACAAAAGAAACGGCCAAGCGCAAAAGTGATTTTAATCTGGATTGAAATCCTTGAAAGGGTAAAATTGTCTGTCGCTTAAACCTTTATCGCCACCAAAAACAGTACAAAGAAACCGCTTAGGATTTGAGGAATACGCAGAATGATCTTATCAACAAAATAAAATGTTTTTTTCCGTTTAATTTACAAGGAATTAAGACAGTGAAACCATGTATTTTTTTTTTTTTTTTTGTCAGAACGGAAAAGCGAACTTTCGTATTCATGAAGTGATCGAACACACGTTAACTTAACAAAGAGCGAAGTGCCTCAATTTTTGATATAATGCTTATACTCGGATACTTCGGTATGAAAATGGGCCGAAAGGGTCAATTTACGGAAATTGTTCGTACTGGTGCATATAGGGGCATCGCTATATACTGTATCAAAGAAACCAGTCACGAAACCCGTCAAACTGCTATTTCATTAGCAGACAACGGGTGATTTGTTAGATAAATTGATGGCAAAATGGGGTTTTCTCAATATTTAAATATTGTTTTTTGGGGTTTACGAGGGAAAAAGGTACCTAGGTTAGGTTAGGTTACATATTCAATATATGCTATGCTTTACCCACCCCTAATGTACAAATATATAGCCCAAATTTATTTCTAAACTATTATATATTCATCCTACTTTATTTTATTTCATTAGCATTAACCAAACTTGACTTCTTCGCGGTGCCCGCATAATGCACCAGTACCAAATTGTTTAGTTCTGTTGGCCTTCATAATCAACAAAATGTAGTAAAGGGTACCCACATTGTACTACCTTTGGGTCTCCTGCCCCCCTTACCTTCACATTGCGTCCAGTCGAATTTCTAGATAGCCATTTAAGTCAAAATCTTTGATAAGCAAAAAAAAATTGACCTTTAGGGGGATTAAATAAAAAACAATTTTTTTCAAAAGAGAGTAAGGAGCAACATTAAAACTTAAAACGAACAGAAATTATTTCGTATATGAGGGGGTTCACTCCCTAGTCACCCTAGTCAATGCCTTGCTCTTTACGCTAAAGTTCGAATTGTGTTCGAATCACAAATCCCTAAGTCACAAAGGCCGTTTAATTAGAATAGAATACTCTGTTGAAAGTACTAAAAAAAATTTAGCGTAAAGAGCGAGGAATTGACTAGGGGGCAAACCCCCTCATATACGTAATAATTTATGTTCGTTTTAAGTTTTAATATTGCTCCTTACTTTCTGTTGAAAAAACTTGTTTTTTTTTATTTAATTTCTGATCGTTTGTTAAGTAATGCTGGGAAATCCGGCCCCCCTTCATAGAAATGTCCCTTCCCCCAAGGAAACATCCTCCATGGAAAGACAGACAAATCAATTTATCGGTAGGCTTTATAACTAAAATGTTGTTTTTATCAAACATCTCGTGGTAACGAACTATAAGTAAGGAGCGACCCGGCTCAAAAGTAAACGAAACTCTAAAAAACTCTAAAATTTTTGATACCAATAGATACATCAAAAGAATCAAATTTTTATGCTGATTTCAATTATATAAGTTTAATCAAGTTTAGTTTTACCCATTAAAAGTTACGAGCGTGAGAAAATTTGCCTTATTTTCGAACAAAGCGGGAAACACCCCCTAAAAGGCATAGAATCTTAATGAAAATCACACCATCAGATTCAGCGCATCAAAGAACCCCACAGTAGAGGTTTCAAGCTCCTATCTGCAAAAATATAGTTTCGCATTTTTTGACAGAAGAAAGATCACGGATGCGCGTTTATTTGTTCGTTGTTTTTTTCCCAGGGGTGATCGTATCGACCCAGTGGTCCTAGGATATCACGAGAGGGCTCATTCTAACGGAAATTAAAAGTTCTAGTGCCCTTATTAAGTGACCGAAAATTGGAAGGCAAGTAGGCCCCCTCCCACGCTCATTTTTTTTCAAAAGTAACCTGATCAACATTTTGAGATAACCAATTTTGTTCAGCATAGTCGAATAATATACTAACCACGTCTTGAATGATGAGTTAACCCCCACAGTCCCCAGGGGAAGGGCTGCAAGTTTTTTTTTGTTCAGTACTTTCAAAAGAGCTACTTATTCTGATTAAATGGTAAAAAAACAAAATTACTTTCAGCTGGAAAGAAACTTTTTTTTATTTAAATGCTTCAAAGCTTGAAAGGTATCATCTAACTTCATTGATCAAAGTAAAAATAATCTTTCTAAATTCATGATAATTTGCAAAACAAACAAGGGTTAAAAAATTGTTTTGAGAACCAAAAAGAAACAAATTTACGAATATATTTTGTACCAGATTTAGGTTATGTGCATTTGAGATTCAGGCTACCCAAACCAAACTTGGTGTAAGGAAGAAAAAAAAAACACATAAGCAACCAGTGGCGGATCCAGGGGGCGAGGGGGGCGCGCCCCCCTAGCGTAGTCTAAAGTAGTGTAATTTACTTAATTAACTAAAGTTTGCGTTAACTAAACTTGCTCATAA
Source organism: Artemia sinica (assembly GCA_027921565.1). Taxonomy (NCBI): domain Eukaryota; kingdom Metazoa; phylum Arthropoda; class Branchiopoda; order Anostraca; family Artemiidae; genus Artemia; species Artemia sinica. The sequence goes on from CM051262.1 coordinate 29,737,260, forward strand.
CGCAAGTTTATCGGATTAACCTATTTTAAACCCCCCCCCCCAAAAAAAAAAAAAAAAATTGGATCAACCTATTTTGTGTCCCCCCTCTCCCCTAAAAAATCCTGAATCCACCCCTCTAACTGTAAGCAACTGAATCTTGAAGCGAGCAACTAAATCTTAAAGAATGGATTCCAGAGTGACAGAGCGTTTCAAATCTTTAAAGAATGAAACAAAAAATGATTCAACTGAAGGACATAAAGCATCTACAAAAATGACCATTGATCAATCCATCTTTGGAATAAAAACCTGTCTGCCATGCACTATGGACGTCGTGTGCAATTATGGTTCTTACTTGAATATTTTTGACATTTAATTTTTTCACGTAATTCTCCGGCGGTCAATCCGTCGAAAAAAGTAATAATCAACGACTTCGGAAGCGGGTCGGTTCAACATTTGGTAACCGTAATCGTAAAAATATTCGGAGTTATTGCCCTCGCATTCCAGATTTATGTCAATAATAGTGTTTTCTTCAAAGGTAGCACAAGGTAATTTTTTAGCTCAAGTCTCACTAGCTTGTGATCGATCAATAATTAAGCGCAACAGAAGAACAACAGAATGATATCAAGCTATATTGCTAGAGTGCGCGACAACAAGTATACGTCACAGTGAAATGGTATAATCAGCAATTTGATCAAATTCTTAAAGGTTTGACCAAACCCTTAACAATAATTCCAAGGGATTCCATTAAATCACTACCAAAGTTTTACTGACTTGATCAAACTGTTGATTTTATGTCACGACGAACCATGTTTTATTTCATTCTAGGTGAATCATCAGTTTTTTTTGGTAGGAACTAGTAGGCTATGCGTTCCTTATCTAAATCTGAATACAAAGTTTTTGAAGGTTTTTTATTAGCTTCATGCACAATTTGAGTTGCTACGGTTGATTTGAAGCTAAACAAATCACCCTTTTCCAACAACAAAAAAAACAACTTAAAATTAATGTATTTGTATGTTCAAAACCTATTGTGCCAAAAAATCATTGACAGGAATTATGTTTATTTTCCTTTTTTTTACAAAAGTTAAAGTAGTTCAGCAAAATGAAATAAAAAATGAACAGGAAACTTTTCTTTCCTTGAAATTATTAAAAGGATTTTCAGATCGGTCAAAATATTTTTAATCAGAATTTTGCATAAAATCTTCTGACCACAATACTAAATTATATTTACCATGAAACGCGTGTTATTTTTCAATTTAAAATGAGACTGAATATTAACAACATTAGTTAGTGACACGTCTAAAATCACTAAATGCAGAAATAGACTCATAATACTAAAATAAGACACTGGATTTCATGAGAATTTCGGCATTACAAGTAAACCAAATTTCGCAAAATACCCCTTAAACCTAGTTTAAAACCTTTTCTTTACTCTCTTTATGAACCCAAGTTTTTACACAAAAGAAGACACACAAAAACATTAAGACCAGTTTTCTAAAATTTGGATTATTAATGTTTTCAAAAAATACATTTGGTCCTATAGACCAAATGTATTTTTGGACGATGATTAACTCATCGTCCTCAAATCATTGGACGATGATTAACTTCAATACAACAAGCATGTAAAACTGTTGCAGCAAAAGATCGTCACTAACTAACTCCTAAATGGCTTGATTCCAGCAAAATTAGAATTGAAATAGGAATTGCCACCCCAATCAACAAGTTAGGTCAAGCAATTTTGGGTACAGTCCAGCATCAAGCTAGAAAATGCAAAATGGGTGTCCTATATACACCATAACCGATACGGCTCCAAAAACAGAAAATATGAACTCTTACGTACTCCGTAGCAAAAAACTCCGTGGTATGAACTCTTAAAAATGAGGAAAGGGCGTATCTAGGGGAGGGGGTCAGGGGGTTTGAACTCCCCCCAATGTTTGACCGATTTGTAAAAACGTGACAAAATGAATATAAACAAATTTTTGATGCGGTTTTAGAAGTTTTTTTCTAACTCCCCACCGGTAAAAAAAAAATCCTGGATATGCTCTTGAAGCGAGGTGATGCATTGTTGACCTAAAAGCTGCTTTAGGACCATACCATTCTGAGTCTATTCCAGTAGATCTCTTCAAGAACAAGTAGTGGCATCATAAACTACAAGTAGCGGGTTAGAACCAGGCTGCGAAGCAAATTCGTTTCCTATACCACTTAGCAGTGGTATGTTTTGGGACCATACCCTTCTGAGTCTCTACCACTTGAACAGCTCCTCAAGAACGTGAATTAACGTCACAAGACTACAGGTAGCGGGTCAACACCAGGCTGCGAAGCAAATTCTTTTCCAACCAACCTTTCCGGCCTTTTTTTTATTACTCCATTTCTATACCCCCATCACAGTGTTCAGACGAGGTCCCAACTAGATACAGCGACCATATCCCTCTGTTATAAATCACGGAAATATAGGGGGAATATTTTTGAAATCTAGGGAGGGGGGCAAGCTTGTGTTTTTTTCAATTTTTTGACTGAAAAATGCCAAAACCGGCATTTTTCTGCGAAATACTCTTTAAATCTGTCTGGGTAAAACCGGTCTGCTGTCTGCATTCGGAGACAATTAGCTTAGGCGCAGTGAGATAAACTACTATATAGATGTTTAATATAATGCGTTCTGGGCGGCCTGCTTTCCATAATTCTTTGTTGGAGTTTCCCTAATTTTGTTACTAAAGTATTATATTTTCATCACATTTAGGTATATTTCGTTAGGATTAACCGAACTTCACTTCTTGAGTGGGGTCGCTATAATACATAAGTACCAAAGGATATATTTCAAATTCAAGGGAGGAGTAAAAGCCCCCTTCCCTCCCCCAATAAATGCCCCTGCCCTACCTATAGAGAAATTAAGAGAAAATGAATTCTTGTCACAGCTGGATTTCTGAATACGTAATGAGCTATTACTTTTCTTTTTTTGTAAAGCTCTTTATTTGGCATATTATCTTCTGACCACCTCATAGGGAAAGGGTGACATCATCAGACACAGGAAACAATCGAAAGCATCAGAGATAATTTTGTGTGTGGACCGGACGCTAGCTAAGAAGATTCGATGTGACCATTGGCGGAAGTGACTGTTTTTCTTAGCGGTCATTTTCTATTGTTCTCTAGCCAACGCTCAAAATTCAATTATCTTTTTTTGTGTCATAAGATTAAAACCTTCCTGTATGTAAAGGAGAAAAAAAAAATATATTGGTGAGAGAAACCCTCTGAAAATGGCAATGTGAGATAGAGAAATTCTGACTTCAGTTTTATCCTATTTAATCTTTTTTTTTTTATTCGTAAGAAAAATTCAGGTTCGATCAACTTGTAGTCAATTCACTTTTTCCAAAATAGAACTTGGAGGTAGGTACAGAAACGCAAACAAGATTTCTTTTTCCGAGGGTGATGTGGTTGCAGTTTTAGGGGGGCTTCAAAATTCGTCAGGACGTTAAATAATATAAAATTACAAGAAATGTTTAAGAAAGCAAAAACATGAATCCAGCAGGGATCGGGCCCAGAGGTACGCTGGCTCAGATATGTGCACAGGAATTTTTTCAAGGTCCAATGTTAAGGAAAAAATAATTTTCTTTAGTAATTTGAATACAAAATGCTAGGATATCGAGACAACTTAGTACTTGGTGAGGGGGGAAGGTTGTTCTTTAAGGGCCCCATGAGTAATTTCCTTCACTGGGGATAGGGTTGTCGTTTGTGAGGGACAAGGGGGGGGGGGCAGTTGCCCCCCAGTAATGCGGAGGAAAAAATTGTTGTATAGCCCATGCTCCTTGAATATCCAAAAGTAGAACCCTCTTGCCCCCTCAATGAAAATGTTGTGGATTCGCCCCTGCCTGGGGATGTGCCTTGATGGATTGATCTAGGACGGAGTTCTATACGATTATATGCCGTGATTTCGGTCTAATTTTTTCAGTTGATATTTTATGTCCTGGGTTTTGAAATCAATTTAAAGATAAAATTTGCTAAAAATCCAATATTCCATCATTCAAAGCGCATTTTAGAATAAACTTAGTACTTGGTGAGGGGGGAAGGTTGTTCTTTAAGGGCCCCCATGAGTAATTTCCTTCACTGGGGATAGGGTTGTCGTTTGTGAGGGACAAGGGGGGGGGGGCAGTTGCCCCCCAGTAATGCGGAGGAAAAAATTGTTGTATAGCCCATGCTCCTTGAATATCCAAAAGTAGAACCCTCTTGCCCCCTCAATGAAAATGTTGTGGATTCGCCCCTGCCTGGGGATGTGCCTTGATGGATTGATCTAGGACGGAGTTCTATACGATTATATGCCGTGATTTCGGTCTAATTTTTCAGTTGATATTTTATGTCCTGGGTTTTGAAATCAATTTAAAGATAAAATTTGCTAAAAATCCAATATTCCATCATTCAAAGCGCATTTTAGAATAAACTTAGTACTTGGTGAGGGGGGAAGGTTGTTCTTTAAGGGCCCCATGAGTAATTTCCTTCACTGGGGATAGGGTTGTCGTTTGTGAGGGACAAGGGGGGGGGCAGTTGCCCCCCAGTAATGCGGAGGAAAAAATTGTTGTATAGCCCATGCTCCTTGAATATCCAAAAGTAGAACCCTCTTGCCCCCTCAATGAAAATGTTGTGGATTCGCCCCTGCCTGGGGATGTGCCTTGATGGATTGATCTAGGACGGAGTTCTATACGATTATATGCCGTGATTTCGGTCTAATTTTTCAGTTGATATTTTATGTCCTGGGTTTTGAAATCAATTTAAAGATAAAATTTGCTAAAAATCCAATATTCCATCATTCAAAGCGCATTTTAGAATAACTTCTGGGCTTTAAGCAAATACTATTGTTTTTACACAAAGGAATTAAATTAAAAATATTGATAAACTATTAGTATTTAAGTAGCAGAATTTTCTTCTATTTCAAATCTTGTGCTCTCCAATTGAATTTGAGCTTACCAATAATAGAGGTCATATAAGTTTTTGCTCGAGGGTCTGCAAAGGACCACTGTTTTGTAATTAATTTAAGTTTCACTTTAAGTTTTTGAAGCAAGAGTGTGTTAGAGGGCCAAATACAATCAAATATGGCCCAATTAGTAAATATTAAATATATCTGAAAGTTTAAAATTATACACAATCTCTTATTTAAAACCGATCTGGATTGAATTGGACAGGAAGAAAATAGGGGATGATTGAAGATTTTATTTCGCAAGGGACTCAAATCGTTTGTCGGGAGTGAGTACTGACAAGGGAACAGAGTTTTACATCTTCGATAACTTCATTTACCGTAGTATCAGACCCAGACACAGGGGAGGTCTTAGGGTCCAGCCCCTCTGATATTCGAAAATCTTTTGATTCTTCGTTTTTTCGATTTATTTCACATAAGTAGCTTGTTTTGGACTTTTTCCGACCCCTCTCCCCAACAAAAGAAATGTGGAAGCTCCTAAATAAAATTGGATTAGACCTATCATAAGTAGTATACATTTTGTTGTTACAGTCCAGGGCTCTAGGGGTTTACAACCCACCCCTCCCCCCCCCCCCAAATGCACAATACGTAGCAATTGACCTTTTAAAAGTTTTTTTGGACATACTGACCTTCCCTTCTCGAAATAGGATAAACCCCACACCTCCCGTGAGATATAAGCTCGACTACACCAATGGCTCAGAAGTAGTTGGAACAAAAACGAATCTTAAACAGGGGTACAAGGAACACTAGTCATAGCTAAGATGGTTGCAGTAGGACATTACACGGTAGATCTAGTTGTAGAAAACAAGTAGGTTATTTCGCCCGGAGACGAATTATAAAATTATAAGGTTAATTCTTGTTGTAATTTAAATGTTCATGAATAAAAGCCGTAGACGAAATTACAATAATTGGGAAAGCCACTGGACTCAAGCCCTAAATTTTCCAACTTATAGATAAAAGCAAAGGTATTTTTTACTTCAGTCGATTAAAGTCAAACCACATTACCTGCAAGAAAGAACAAATTTCAAGTGACTAAATTTTGAAGTTGGTACTAGCCTATTATTATGGACAGTCTGACAAAACTGAATCTACACTAAAACTACGAAAGCCCATTGCCTTCAGAGTTTGTAGCTGTGCGTTTACATTGAAAATAACACAAAATATAGCTATGAATGAGGATAAATAAAAAAAAAAAATATATCTAACGATGGTACTGATTAAGAAAGCGGTAAGCGCGCGACAATTGTATTGAAGACCAGATAGGATAATAATCGGGTAGTCTCCAATGTATAGTGATTGAACAAAGGTGTCTGTAGAATATTTAAACTTTAGTTCTTTGGGGTTTAGGGGGAATAAAAGGTACTTAGGTTGGGTTAGGTTACATAATTAATATATGCTATGCTTTAAAAGTATGTGCAAACATATAGCCTAATTTTTGTACACAAACTATTATATTTTCATCCTATTTCGTTTTATTTCGTTAGCATTAACGAAACTTCAGTTATCGCGCGCTTACCGCTTTCTTAACCAGTACCCTAACGATTTACGAGACATCATGAATCGATAGCAAAAACATTACTACATACTGACTCGCGACCTGTTTTTCGCAGGGAATATTTTTTTATCAAGGCCGTATCCAAGGGGGCTGAGCCCCCACCGAAATGTTTGTCCGATTCGTAAAAACGCAACAAAAATGAAGATACAAATTTTGTTTGTTTTTCGCAGGGAATATTTTTTTATCAAGGCCGTATCCAGGGGGGGTTGAGGGGTTTGAGCCCCCACTGAAATGTTTGTCCGGCTCGTAAAAACGCAACAAAAATGAAGATACAAATTTTCTATGCCTTTTTAGAAGTTTTTACCCCCCCCCCCCCCAAAAAAAAAAAATCCTTTGGTAACAACCCCCCCCCCCCGAAAAAAATCCTGGATACGGCCCTGGTTTTTATTACTGTGACTGATTTTATTATGGGAACTAGAATTAATAGTGAAAAATCAGAGGCTCAATTCCAATACTAAGAGGCTTACATCATCAATTAATTTGCGCATGACTTAACAAAATCCCAGCATAGTTAAATGTCGCCGTATCAACCCCTTAACTTCCGGGCTCAGATAACCCTACACTTTACCGCAAACATGCGGGCTGCGGTTTGGCATATTACCGTTACTACAGGTGCCGAATTGATTCGATTAGAATATCCACTTCGGACAGCGGTCATCGTATCTCCGTATCAGGTGCAAAGAGGTTGACAAGCACTTTCAGCAGGTGATTAATTTTAAACTAGACCAAAATTTTTGGAAATAAAAGAAGAAAAAAATAATTACGCCGAATAGTTTGGCAAAGTGAAAACCTGCTGATAATGAATTTTACCAATTTGGTTATTTATGTGTTCAAGTCATTTTTAAATCCAAACGTCGAAAGAATTACATTTTAATTCCTTTGAGAGGCAAAAAACAACCAAACTTTCGTATCGTAATCCAATCAAAAAGCTAATAAATAATCACTTGCAGTTTAAACAGAGAGGTCAAGAAGACTTTTTTTCTCTAGGCTATTAAATTCTGGGCTATTTTTCAAGCAATATTTTTCCTGGACCAACTATAAACCTACAACCAGGGATATACGCTGCGGACAGAACTTGGGACCTGCCACCCCCCCTGAAACAAAAAATTTCTGGATTTTCAGGCACTTGCTGTTATAATAAAATTAATTTTATTATTATTGCCCCCTCCCTTTAACGAATCCCGCGTACGTGCCTGCCTATATCCGTGCTAGTGAACAAGAATAAACCTTTCTTGGGCTCTACAATCACATACAAACTCAATGATAAAAAAGATCAACTTGAAGTCCAGGCACAGGCACCTTTGTAACATTCCCCCCCCCCCCCCAAGATTTTGCTCATTACCGCCCTTATCACATTGGGCCTCCCCCAAGATTTTGCTATAGATCCGCCCCTGGTCGTATAAAGGGGTGGGGATCTAAGGGTCCTAAAAACTATTATGAGTCAAACTGATATGCACAGAACCACGTGTACAGAGGCGGGAGGAAGGTGTCAGCCCATGCCCCCTTCCATATATTGATATTTTTCTATAGACAAATTTCAAGACAAGGAAAGACGAACAAAGGATTACAAAAAGGTTTTTACGTTTTCCACCCAGATGGAATGATCTTATAGCACATAATTACGCTTTCCATTGCATATACACGACTAAGGTCATATTTTGTGGGAGGCAGCTGGAACCCTTCTACCCCAAAGATCCTGAAAAATCTCCCATTTTGTCTCACGATTTAGTCCCTTTTCCAAAGATACTTTACAAACTGCAACAGAATTCAACTCTTTTACCTAACGTTCTTCACTTGCTTTATTTGATTAAACAAATTATTTTACACTATTGCATTCATTTACTTTCAAATAAAAGCATAGAAAAAATATTGTTATTATACTAGCCCTCCGATTCATAACTTAACTGAATTGTATTATTTCAGGTATTATTAGTTCCTGGCATTTGAAGCGTTACAATATATAGGGCGCTTCTGGGTATATCTGCTAATGCTCGAAGAATACAATTAATTGCATAGCTTGAACCTGGTCACTGAACAAAATATCAAGAAATAAATTTAGCCAATTTAAATATCATAAGATTTTGAATTGGATAAAAATCAAACAGCACAATAGACCCCCCTATGCTCTCAAATCGGATCCGTTGACCAAGCTTTCATGTCTAACTTAGAGCTCCCTACCCGTCGCCTTTTGTCACGAGCGTGGGAAAGGGCCTAGGACACGATAGCACACGCAACCCACCTGACTCATGTAGAGATTAAAGCCGTGATTTGCTACCCTTCGGGGCTACTAAAATGCGATTATAAAGTTTTTGATGGTCTGAATTGCACTTAATGATGTACTGGTCAGACGGATGGCCACTGGAATTACGCGCTTTGGGCATTTGGTCTGCAATTACAAAAATCAAAATAGAGAATACATTGATTTGCAGAAACAACCCGGGTATTATTAAAGTGCTAATAATCTGTGAGGCGATTAGATCCTTAAATGAAATAGTAGAAACATCCGACGTGCAAAATTATCCCCTTTCGTATTAAAACTAATGGAATAAAAGATCGGTGGAAACAGAAGCATTATTAAATGACTCGCGAGTAAAGTCCAGAAGTGTATGTAGTCGAGCATTGCTGGTTTTTCACTTCTCTCTCTCTCTCTCTCTCCCTTCCCCAAAAATGTGTGGTGTAGTAAACTCTTTTTTGTCAATTTGAACAATAAATCATAATGGCTGTAAAATAACATGGATCTTTTAAAATAGTCTCCGTAAGCTGTTAATAAAAGTATTGATGAAATTGAGATGACCATTCAATAATCTTTGACAAAGAAAAAAAAATAAACCTGTTCGGGCCACTAAGGGTGAGACTAGGCCCCACGGACAAATTGAATCGAAGGCTCTTCCTCCTGTATATTTTCGGGCTGCATAATATAACACAGAGATTTCACTGCTGGCCTATTTTGATTTTCAATTTAATTCGGAGATCCTGATTCACTAATTCCGTCCAGAAGCAGGCACGCGCGAAGAACCTTTTCTCGGGGGAGGGGGTGCAATTGTACTTGTATGATAAACACCCTTCCGCTCAAGTTGTTCATTCATTGACGAATTATAGAAACCGGTTTTTTTCGTTAGCTTCTTTCAGCTTAGCATGAAACAAGACTAAGAGAAGTGACAGAGTAAATGGAAAATATATAATTTTGGCTATATATTTGCATATTAGGTGGATGGGTGGGGTTGTAAAATATTTGAACAGTCTGATGTTAGAAAAATTCTTACTACATAATATGCAGAGTAATTGTACCTAACACATTAAGCATACATACCCGCTATATTTTACCCCCACCCCACGTAATGTGCAAATATATAGCCCAAATTTGTTTCTAAAATATTATATTTTTATCTTACTTTGGTATATTTAAATTAGGATTGAGTCTCAGAGAAACATATTAGAAGAACTTTAGGTAAGGCGTATCTACAAATACCGGTGCAATAATAAGAAAACTGTTTTTTGGCGGAAGATAATATTAATCTAATTTTATTTGATAAGTGAACATGAACAGAGCAGAAATTCAGGATAACTTGGGATTTCAAGTGGGCCAGATCACAAATCACCCTCCTACGTACGTCTCTGTACGGAAGAATAATATCATTGAGCTATTTGCCAGTCTTACATTTAGCATATGGATCATGGACACCATAAGAATTGTGTGTGGACCCTCAAGGGATTTGCATATTCCAGTTTTAGAAACCCTACCATGGCAGGAGATCCTGAGGATAGCTGTTCTTTCATACTTATATTATGTAAGCCATCAAATTATATCATTCACAGTCTACAATAAAGATCAGAACTGAGGGCATCTAAATGAATGAGTACTAATATTCTCTCACCAGCCTAATATATAATTTCTGGCATAATTTCTGGACCTCGAACTGCAAACACAAAGCTGGTTCGCAATGCCATTCAGTAGCGTTGAGTGATTAACCGTAAAGAATTTAAAATGGTCTCTGATTGATCAGCTGCAGAAAATCCACCAATCACAATCAAATTCACATTTTTACGGACCTTAGGTAAACCAGCGTAATATACCTACCCAACTAATATGAATAAGCAATAGGTTTAAGTTCTCCAAGCATAATATTCCAGGGATCAAATCAGAACACCTAGGATGAGACTTGGGGTACTAATTGTATTAACTTCGTAATGATTTTGGTTGCTGCTGAAAATCAGTACCCCATTTTGGTTCTTTTTGTACTATGAAAATTTTCCTTACTGAAGTAAAGAAAGAGAGATGGAAAGAAGGAAGAGTAAAGAAGGAAATAAAGAGGGAAGATGGAAAAAGAAAGAAAGATTAAAAGAAAAAGAAGGCCGTCAGAAGTAAGGCCGTCAGCAATCTGAAGTAAAGAAATAAAGATGGAAAGAAGGAAGTAAAGAAGGAAGATGGAAAAAGAAGAAGAAAAAGAAATCGGCCGGTGATTCGTTTCCCTGCACACCGGTTTTAGGAATTCAAAAGGTCGCTTGACTTTCGTGACGGTCGTGACTGTGACTGGTTATGGGACGGTCGTTTGTCTTGACGTTGTGAAATCTTTAGGAGAGCAGAACTATTGAAAATCCACTATTTTTTGTTGACGTTACGGACGAATATTTCTTATTAAGCGGTTGTTTTATCCCACGTTTCCACAATTCCAAATCCAAGGGGCAACAGCTTCAACACATCTCCAAGGGCAGAAACAACTTCTATATAAAAACTCCAAGTTCCAACTATTTTTGAGTTTGTGAAAGGAGATATATCGGTAAAATATTAAAAAAAGAAGAAAAAACTTTATCTCATGGACAAATAAGATTGGGGTAAACAAGTTGAACCACTTGACCGAGTGTGCTGAATTTAATAGAATCGTCTTTATAATTATCGCCTTAAAATGTCACGTAACGGCTTTAGAAATACCGCAGTGGAAAATACTTTTTGAATTATTCATTAGTCTAGCAAATTACTTTCAAAAGGCTTACAACCTGCGCTTTTGAATTTTGATAACTAGTCTGAGAAACCCAAAAATAGACACTTAATCATAGTAGTCTCCACACTTGTAAAGCCCTACTTAATAGTTTTATTTATTTGACCTTTTATGACCGATAATAACCAATGATAACCTTATAGACACACCATGTGGCGACTAAGAAAGTTTAGCAGGTTTTGCTAAAAACGCGATAACTGCATTGAGCAATTATCAGCAATCAATAATAATTCAGAGACTTGGACCCTGATGATGACTGAAGCTAATGACTTACCACCATTGTGTTAGGCAGGTGGTCACTGTTGAAAACAAATGCTGTGTTTGAATTGATAATTGTTTCCTATGTCTGAGTTTGTTGATGATGTAGTTATCATTTTCATCCAACACATTTAAGTAAAACAGGGTGGTGTCATTTAGGAGGGGTTCCAAGCTTGTTAACGTATCGTTGGGGGAAAAAAAAACCGTGTATTACAATGCAAAATACCTTGCATTCGTTGAATACCTTGTATTCGTCTAGTCGTCCCCTCCTCAACGCCTCGCTCTTTACGCTAAAATTTGACTCTGTCTCAAAACTCTATTTTTTAAACAATAAAAAACTTTAGCGTGAAGAGTGAGGCGTTGAGGAGGGACTGCCCCTTTCATATATAGAATAATTTCTGTTCGTTTTAAGTTTTAATGTCGCTCTTTATTTTCAGTTAAAAAAACTTGTTTTTTTATTTAATAAACAATAACAGTGTATCTTGTATTTGAATTGTCTGTGTTGTTTTCTTATGAACTTAATCAATTATGCTTCCGAACCAGTCGTAAAGCTGATTCTAGAAGAAAATATCTTTCGATTTTCTTTTATATATAGCTATGTCTTATCCATTAACCAATCAGATTAGGGAATGTCACTCATTTTTTTTTTTTTTTTTTTTTTTTTTTTTTTTTTTTTTTTTACTGCCGGGAAAATGAATTGACTGGATTAACCTACGATATTTCATATTAATGCTATGACCTAAGAACAAAGCATTTACCACCTTAATCTCCTTCTGTTCGTCGTTCCTTATAAGCAATATTGTCTTAGAGAGGTCATCTCTGGGATTTTATTATTATTATTTTTTTTTCTTCTTTTTTTTTCAGCCCAAATGAGCATTCAAATAGCGAACTGCTAAACATGCACAAACCTTGTTCAACAATTTTCATTATTCGAATGAATTAACAGCCTCAAATGTAGCTCCAGTTTTCAATTATGATCCTATTCCGGGTTAAAAGTTATTACTGCCCTATGATCTGAGTGCATAGCCCAAAAGGGCTATTACGGTTTAACCTTTTGATAGTCAAAATGTGTTGGAATTAGTTTGACCATAATATTAAATCCTGTTTGGGTTACAGTTCTAATTTAAAAGTTACCATGATAATTGCAGCCAAGTTGACAGAATTTAAGTCATTATCTTGATAGATCTAAAAGAAAACAAAGACAAAAAAAAGTGATTTTTAACCTTTGTCAGTTCAACGGTTTCTCTGGCTATTCCAAGTCAAATTTAAATAAAAGAAAAGCACCAAATCTGTAAAAAAAAAATTTAACATTTCATTTCATTTTATGAAAGCTGATACATAAAAGAAATTCTTATGGACACAAACATACATTTAAATATCAAGTACACATTTTTAATATCAAACTGGTTGGGAGGACATTTTTGGCTCTTTTATGTAGATATGAAACATATTTAAAATTTAGCGTGGGGGATTACCCCCCTGCAATCCAACTGGTATCCCAGCTCTAAATTGGAAAAATACTAATATGTTTCCTTTTAGGAATGAAGTCACGCACATGAATCCAAATTTACTTATTATGATGAACAAGTTGATTCAAATTATTGTGCCAAGATCAATTGTGAAGATAAAATTGTATTAAAGGAAACTCTGATGTGATCTCTAAAATCAGAAGCGTCAAATATGAATTTTACTCCCCTAGTAAAACCCCGCTAAAGAAAACTGAATTATTAATATTTGAGTTCAATATTATATATATTAGAAGAATCTGTTTTTATAGTCTTTTCAAATATATGTCAAATATAGTTTCAAAGCCCATTAAGTTTCAAGTTATGCTCCAAAAGTCAAGAGCCTGACAATATTTGCCTGACCTTTAAAAAGGGCGGAAATACCCACACAAAGGTGATCAATCTTGATGAAAATTACACCATGAAATTCAGCATATCAGAGAACCGTAATGTGGGGGTTTCAAGTCCCTATCTACAGTAATGTCGAATTTTGCATTTTTTCCGAAAGGGATCAAGGCGCTTGTTTACTTTTTTTTTTTTTTTTTGTCCCAGGAGTGGTCGGACCGAATTAAAGGTCCTAAAATTTAGGTAGAAGACTTATTAGAAACGGAATTAAAAGTTCTAGTGTCCTTTCAAAGTAACAAAAAGATTGTCCGACAGCAGAGTGGCATTTTCTGCTGTTTTGTGGTTTAAAATTATAATTTGCCCCTAAAATGACCTAGATGTTATCGATTGAAAATCTTGAAATAGTCAATTGATTTAAAATTGTCAACAAACTGAATACAGAAATCTCCAGTTCCAGAGGTAGTAATACCAATCGGTGGTGCATTCACTCTTAAAACGTCACGCTATTCGTACTTAACAATGTGTTAACTTACACATCTAGCTTAAGCTTTATTTAAAAAAGTTCATTCATTTGAGGCTTGATAAAATATGCCTGACGCCTCAAAAAAGTGTATTTTTATGCCCAAATTTTCTATCTCCACGAATCTTCGCATAAGTATACAACGAACCTTTCTTCGTTTCTAAGGGGGTGGGGGGTGTAGAAATTAATTCCTAATTTGTTTTCTGGGAATATTTTTGGACTTGGGCTGTAATATGGGTGCTGCAGGGTCATAGAGCTCCTTTTATTAAAGGCAATCTTTTTCTGTATAACGTAAAAGATTATATTCACTTGGTTACCGGTACTTAAAATGGAGACTACAATGGAATTTCAAAGGGGGACGGGGCAAGTGCTACCAGAAAAACATTTAAATGTAAATATGCTAACTTATATGCATTGTTTAGAATTTTCTTACTCCTTCGGCGCTTTGCCCCCTCACCTCTTTGCTGGTTTCCAAGGGGAACACCCCTGTAAAATTTTTCTCTGAAAAAACTCACCTTGAAAGCTGTGGAAATACTGACCCTATAATTAATCTTTGATATTTTAGACCCCCTCCTTCCTAATCAATAGTTGGAGGTAAATTTTTCACTGATGATTTATCGCTCTCGACGTACTATTATACGCATATTAAACTGGAATGTAAAACACGTGGGTTGAAGGATTTGTCGCAATATTGATTAAATTGTTTTGTTCGCGTAGTTCTTTTTTTCTACTCCATTTACAACATTTTGTATATTTGATAATGAATAATAATAATAATGGACATTGACAAAATTCAAGAAGAAGATTTATTGTTGGTTTTATCTAATTCACCATTGATGCAGTGGAAACTAAACTGCAAGCTCTAGCCTCGATCAGATATTATTACAACCTCCAAGTAATAAGACATTTGCGTAGTATCAATGATTGATTTCTACAAGCACATCTATTACCTCTTTTTGATGAGCTATGATGACTAGTTCTTCCGCTTGCTAAGGTGTCATGGCAAAACCATCAGACTACTTGGAAGAATCCCCCTGATTCCTCTGTAAACTCTTTCGCATATTATAAACGGTAGTATCAGATGACCTAACCGTCAACATGCTGGTGATACATAAATTTAATGTATTTTATCACGGAATTAAAATGATTCCATGAATTTATTTGTAACCGGTAGTAATTACATCCGCGTACATTTCATGTTCAAATCCGTAGAAAAGAATCGTATATATTTGTATGTTTAGCCCTTAGTAAGGAGAGTCTAACTTCTGTATTGAGGGAGATAAGTGTCTGCTTCTGGTTTGATATAAATAAAGACTTTTTATATATACATCTATAGACTTAAATATCTTGGTCTGCAAAATGGTATATAGTTTGTAAGCATCATTGGATGAACCTGCCAACTATTAGACAACGAAAGTAAAGCTTACACCTCACCCTCAGTAATTGAAGAACGGGTTCGCAGACCTTGCGGTTCCACTTGGGACGGTCTCACAGAAAGACATTATCCCTGAAAACCTGTCTGTTAATTCTTTTTCAAAAGAAAAATTCAACAGACAGAACTTTGGGGGAAAATAAACCTTGATAAGAAAGGTGTTGACAAGTGACTTATCAGGTCCTAGGTTCTTAGTGACTTTGCGTCAAAAGAGGTTTCAAAAAATTAAGTGCTTTGACGCAGAAGAGTAGAGAGAAAAAATATATACTTGGTAGAAATGGTTTCTGAAAGAGTTCACGGGGTTATTTCACAGAAACAATATGATAATGTGAGAGGAGTAATATGGAGTTGTTTCACAATTGTGTTGTCGATCCTTGATAAAAGTAGCTATTCTTAAAAAGAAAATTCCAAATTAGCTTAATCACTTCACCTCCTGCAGCATTTGAACAAAGCCTTAGGTTGGACTCTCTCTCTCTCTCTTAATAAATCGTTCTTTTCATTAGAGTTGATGAGCCGAAACGACGAATGGACATGTTGTTCTAAGCAACGGGAAACTCTGTTTTTCAAATTCCTGGTCTTTACTGGCCAGGGCTTCCTGTTGTTACTTATTAACGCACTTGGTCCATAGTGTGGAACTAGGGGGACGACCATGCAATGTCCAAATAAGACCAGTGTGTTTCACTTCTTGTTAGCAAAAGCTAAGTATGTTGTGCAGTTGTTATCAAATTAGATCAATATGTCGTCGTTACTCCCAAACGGTTAAAAACAATATCCATCCATTACTTGTTTCCATTTTCTAATATGATTCAGAAGGACATGCTTAAACTACACAGTTTTTTATTATGGAATAATCATGCTATTTCCCTGGCATAATAAGTTTTCTTTAGTTCTTTCCCTTGCCCCACCTGCAACCATTTCTCTGGGCCTGCATGTTGGGGTTACTTGATTCTATTCAATTTTTGACTGTTAAACACTTAAAGGCCTGCCTGCATAGGTCAACAGTCCTATTTACGCAGGCAAAACATGCAAAGAAAGATAATTAAAACTGTCCCAAGTTTCAATAACAAAAGCGACTTTATATTAAGAGACCTTAATATTAGACATGTTATGGACATCAACCAGGTGATTTGCCATAACCTATCTTGAAGTATGTTACCATGTCAAATGAGGACACAGGTATATTAAAGTCATCTGCACACAAAATATTTTGACAATCTACCCCATTATACTCCTGATTCTCTTATTAAATAGATATGCATTGATGCTATTTCTAAAATATGACAAAACGGACACTTACCTGAATTGCGGTGAAGTGTGCGATATTTTAGCGAGTTGTGCCCCTTGAAAAGTCACTGAGAAAAGTATCTCTAGTATAAAAATATTTTTCACATAATCTCCTAGAATTTAGACGTTATGAAAATGCCCTGTCTTTCATTGCTATTAATGCTTCATTTAGAGAATAAACTTAGGGTTTGTTGGCAATAAATATGGTTAAATATGTTCTGTCGAAAAAGCTTCATAATGTGAAATATAAGTGAATTTTAAATTTAAGATATTACAGCCTTTGGATTAAAATAAAACAGCAATGAATGGTTCCTGATCCATGAATTCGGTAAACTAACAAGATTCACCAGCTATTATCAAAGGTTATATTATTAAAATGATGCGTTCCCCCTAAGATATAGTTTTTCTTGTTGTTATGTAGATGTATATGCAGATATAAAATTTCCTTTTAGAAAAGAAAGTAAAACTCATGACGCAACTAAATGAATCTGAGGAAAATATGGTTATTATTAACCATAGGCTATATTTTACCGACTATAGAAAATTGTAAAAAGAAGCGGCAGAGTAGCAAAAAAGTAAGGCAAAGAAACCAACAATAAAAAGACAAGCAAAACAACAAAAATAAAGACTGTACAATGAGCCCAGCTAAAATGTGGTAAGGCCGTAAAGAAAAAAAGTATCCCTTGCAAGGCCTTATCCAAAGCGGTGGGAAAGGGTATAAATCCCTCCCGAAACTTTTGTCTAACTCGTAAAAACATAACAAAAATGCAAATAAACAAATTTTTGGTGCGCTTTTTTAATTTCTTTGTACCCATCCCCCGATCAAAAATCCTGGATACGTCCTTGATCTCTGGACAGCAGCTGCATCGGATAAGCCGCTTATCCGATAACTTTTCGAAGGGCATAATAATACCGGCAGCTTGGTGAAACGCAGTTTTACTATGCTACTAGGTTTAATAAAAAGTGATGGCAGAGATTAAAATTCTGCTTATGGGTAGTGAAGAATCACAAGATAAGTCAAAAAGAGAGAAATCAAGCGATTTCCCAGACATAGCCACTTGACAGGCCGCAGCAGGGCTAAGTATATTCAATTTAAAACTGTAAAGATGTTTTTATTTTGAATGACCAATTTGTGAATGCGCGCTAAATTAGGTGCTATTACAATACATATCTGTATCTTGGTTTATACAATTTGTGAGAATCCGTAACACCTAACCAACCACGTAAGGCTATACAACGGGTAGCTAAAGCCAAACCTTCTCTAGAATACATTTACAATAAAAGTTAGTGTTAGGGGTTAGAAGGTTGGGGAAAGGGGCCAAAACACTTTTCTCCTGTCCTCACAAAAAATATACGCTACATTGTTTTGTATTTGTGATGCAAGTAGTCCGACAAACTCTTTGGCTAGTTTACATTATAAATTCATAACCGAAGGGCTGTTTATTCCACTTTTATGTCAGCAGGCTCCCGGTCATGGAGATACAATTGACCATTTTTACATCTGCTTACAGGAAAAGCGGTAACCATCAGGGAAGAATGACAGGCTAAAAAATAGCTTGCACCTGGTCCTCTAAAAAGGTCTGTGTAATCATCAAGACTTTCCACTATTCCGTTGAGAGAGACGATAAGGGTTTAGGAAGACCTTGATAACAATTTAACAGAGGAACAAAAATTGTATGTTTTATATTTTCCGTGGGGTGGGAAGTTTCCAGGGTTGAACTTTCCAGGGTAGATTTTACACAGGGGAATTTTCTAGAATTCGTATAAGAAATCTCTTTATTATTCCATTGTAAGGTAGAAGACAGGTCAAGGGTTGAGGGGGGGGGGAGGGGCCAAATAATTTTTTTTTGGGATAAAGGCAGGATTAAGAACATGAAAAATATATTTTGCATTCAAAATTTAATGTGAATGATGCCATATAAGCCAATTGTTGGTGGACAAACCATTCCACATCCTAATTGAGTGTAGGTAAGTTTAGTAAACAAATAGATAATTAGAAATAATAGAAACAATAAAAACTTGCCAGCAAAGCGTCAGGAGGGTCACAGAAATTCGTTAAAGTATTTGAAGCTTCAAAAAGTGAGTCTAATCTACTTTGACGGTCAATCAAGATGAATTTCCCTTATTTTCCCCATTTGTGTAGGTAGGTTTAGTAGAAAGGTGGGGCCGATGAGAAAACACTACTAATTTCAAATATGAGAAACTGTGGAGGCATTCGCAAAAATATCGAAATTTTGGACGAGGGACAGACTAAAGGGATCCCTTCAAATTAACAAACTGTACTTTAGCCTGGGCATAATAGTAAATAAGAGACATTTTTGGTACTTGTTAAGAATCCAGTAAACACGCGGAAAAGACAGCATCGAAATGTCAAAGATGCTATATGAAAAACAGGTTTTCTCTGTATAGTGAGGTAATGTTGATAATTTTCCTCTGAATCCTTTTATTCCAATTTCAGAATTAAAATCTTTTTTTCGGTTAACTGCACAGCCGGGTTATTTCTTATTAGTTTACGGTTTACCAATTAAACAATAAAGTTGATTTTTTCGATGTTTGCTAAATTAAAACGCCAAAATATTTGAGTTTTGACGTAAATCCATCTGGAGAGGGTTTAGCATTTTGCACAGAACTAATTGATAAAAAAAAAACAACAGATTTCACTCCAATTCATTGTATTTTAATTGGTAATTGTGTCTTGACAAACAAACTGAAGAAAAAGGTTTACCAAGTAAAACATTTAAATCAAAGAAAGAATCGCCAGTGTTGCATTCCATGTCTCTTTTGAAAACACTAAATCTTGCCAGCCGTCAGATAACCCTTCTTTCACCCTCTACCTATCTAAATTTAAAACTTCTTCTTCATCATGTGTGAGCAATTAATTACGCTTGGGGGCGAGTTGAAAAAACTTCGTCAAGTCAAAAATAGAGTCGGGGATAGGGAGGAAACCACATTTTTCGGACATGTCGCAAACCGAGACTTAAGTTTCGGAGAAGGGTCCGATAAAGAACGAATAAACAGCTGCAAACTATAATTAAATGGAAAGAATGTCATCATTAAAATCAAGGGCGTCGTTTTTACGATATATGTAGACTGGGTCTCAAAGGGTTTTTGACTTTTTAAATATTTATGTAGCTCTTTGGGATGAACATCAGCTTACTTCCTCACATTGTCTAGTGGCCGTATACATAAACTTTCATGTTCTCTTCAGAATAACTGAAATATATCCTTTTTAACATGATGAGGTCTCATATACTGTGTATTGACTTTAAAAAAGAAAAAAATGGAACTTTCTTGTTGAATGGGGAGGTGGGTAGCCCTCTCGATAAATCGCAACAAAAAGAATTAATAAAGGAACAAGAACAGAAATTGTAAATTTAAAAGATAAGCGTTACTAGTTCAAAAAGTTACTCTCATGGTAGCGTCCATAGCTTCCAGTTTCGGACAAAAATACAATTGAGTAAGTCTATTACTCCTGAGCGATGTTTTTAAAGGAATGAGTAAGCATTACTAGTCTATTCAAATACGTTACTTCTGTAGGTAACTAGTCTGGAACCCTCTGGGCTAAATACAACCCAGTGTGTGTAACCCTCTGGGTTGCACATACTAATTGTCAGTAATTAAAAGTGATGCGTAATCAATCCAGCATAAGGCGAGTTGAAAAAATTCTTATATTTTAACTAATCAACCAGCACTTTTAAGATATAAGAAAAATGAAGTCTTTGGTAATCACTGTGATGTAATTTTGTGTAGTTACAGCACAAAAGAATGTTTGAAAAATAGCATCTCACTAAATAATCAACAAGGGCAAAACAAATAATCATGCTAAGATGTGCAAAAGCCAGATATTTGAGGTTAAAAATGTAGCTTTTTCGAAACCAAGGGGGCACACTCTATATGTAAGTTCAACCCCCTTCCTACTCCTGAGGTTTAGACTTTTTTGTCTGTCCAAATCAAAATAAATTCTCCGTAATAATCGTTTTGAGCTAATAGCACCACATGACGTTATTGACCCTCTTGTGTCGATTGATTGTGTCTGTTGAATCGCAAGATGTACCGTTTTTTAAACAAAATTTACAACCATTTTCGTTAAAATTGGGTAAATTTAAATTGTAATCGCTCACATCTGTTTTTTTTTTCAGGGAATGTGTTTTGATTTTGGCTGGCCGAAATATTTATTAATTAAGACAACAGTTAAGTAACTTAAGAAATAAGTGACTACCGTTAAATTATTCATATAAACAACCAATACGGAACTGCCCGAGCGATAATTTTGTCTAATATTTAAGTGGCATTATTCACACCCATCATCTACTATAAATAACATAATTTTCCTAAAAACATATAAATCTATATACAAAGATATTTGCTTTTAATATATCATATATTAATCACTTTTTCCAAAATGTACATGTTATTAACCTACCCTCTAAGGATTAGAACTAGGATGATTTACCTTGTGCTATTCTCATTGCAGGCATTTTAATCCTCATCTTTTCAATCTAAATAGTTGGAAATTTCCACCTGTCATCAGCTGTCCTTCCGTGCCGCTCTGTACCGTGGCACAGAATGGTCTTCAATGGGACACTACACGATGTCTTCCCTTCTTTAGACGGACTGCAGTCCGGTCCGCCGCGCGCCGTCGTTGTGAGGACTTTTATGAGATCTACTCAAGAGAGAAGTCCAGGCTACGCGTCATCTCCCAGAGGGAAAGCCATCCGAGTCGTAGATGCGTTTATCTTGAAACAGGTTGGAAGAAAAAGCCATGATGTAGGAACATCAAAAAAAGAAAATTATTGCTACTAAATGGATGAGCTTGGGAAAATATTAATCCAGGAGAAATTGAAGAAAAGACAGACAAAATAAAGCCTGGATGAAGTAATAGCCTATCTTGTGGAAAGCTGGAAAATCTATTTTTTTGAAAAACGGTTGTATATATTATATGTAATTCGCATTCAATCATAAGGCAAAAATGCATCCATTTTCTTTGCGGAATCAAAAATTTTTTATGTAAATTTAATTTATTATGCCCAATTTAAAAACAAAAACGATCCCGAATAATTATTTTTGGATTTGTGAAATTAAATGGAGTTACTGTTATTTTTAATACATGATTTATACTGCACCTAGTAATCACATGGTATATGATAAATATATTATGTGATAAATATATTAATATTTTTGTAAAGGTGGTTGGTTTCACAGGAAGTTCGAAACATTGAGAAAATCAGCACAAAACACCCAAAAAGCGGCCAAAAATAAGTAAATGTCATAATTTTTAATCCTTGAAAATAACTCAAACCAAATGTTGTAGCTTTTACTGAGCTATCTTTAAAAACCAAACACGCAACTTCATTGTTATTCTACAAATTAGTCAGAAATAAAAACTTTAAAAAAGGGTATTGCATGTCATTAATCTTTAATAAAATCCTCACATTCTTTAAACAAATGTTTTGGCGCGTAACACGTAATTGCTTTTTGATAAAAGAAATAGTATTCAATCTCAAAATCTGGCGGGACATTCTTTATCTGAAATCAAAGTATAAAGGTCCAATTATCATTTTCCAACCCTAATTTACCCAAGTTTACCGCAAGGGACGGTAGTTTTATGGTCAATTTGTCAATAGGATTAAAACCGTCGAAACCTGTCAATTGTAACTGATATCTCTGTTATCTTGTGATATACTAACTGGTAAATTGACCATTTTGGCAACTTGATCTATATTCGTTCAATTGAATGACCATTGGCTATCTTGACGGCTGATAGACAACCTCACAGCGGGGGCTGGAACCACATGCAGATTTATATAGGGCGGTATCGCTTGGAAGCGTGCTGCAAAGTCTTTAGTTTGGTGAGGATCTTTGGGTAACCTGAAACCTTGAAAAATTGGTTTATGTCCCTCCTGTCAATCAAACGTCTAATGATGTATTTAACAGACTGTATTGGATGGAGATAATATATGTAAGAACCATTATTTGAAATGAGACGGAGCTACCAAGCCCACCTTTAAGCATATCCTTGAAATCAAGGCCGTATCCACGAGTGGGGTAGGGAGTTTGGACTCCCCCCCAGAAATGTTTGTCCGATTCGTTAAAACGTAACAAAAATGCATATAAGCAAATTATTGATGGGTTTTTAAAGTTTTTGTGTGCCCCCCCCCCTCAAAAAATAACCACTCCGAACAAAAACCTTGGCTACGACCCAGCTTGAAATAGATAACTTATATATTAAATCGAGACCATTAACCTATAGGCCGATCAATTATCTACATGTTTGTAGTAGCATTAGTAACTGCTCTAAATAAAAATAGAGATATTAAAATGTGTCGACAGTAAAAATTGAAACTTGTAGCATTGTACTCACACCAGCCAGTAATTAATTGGGGGGCGAAGACTAAGAAAGAAAGAATTGGCTAATTATACTAACACATAAGACAGAATGGGGAAATCATAGAATTCTTGAGATTTCACCAGAGCAAGAGCCCAAGGTAGACGCTTTACTTGCCCCTAAACACTAGCAAGGGGGTGGAGGAGGGTTTCTCTTCCCCTAATAGCAAGCCAATGACCCAAAAGAAAAGAGTTCAAATGTGCAAAAGTCAGATTATACCCTAACCTTTGGTGAATTCTTTTTATCCCCTAAGAATCTGGAAAATACTGTGGTCAACCCTCACGACTTGTTTATATTACAAAAAAACTACTATAATTGCGACTTGAAGATTTATTTGCTTAGACTCTGCTGCAAAATTAGAACAACACCAAAACAAAGTGGATAAACGGTGAATTGAATTTTGTTGAATAATCTTTAAGATTTTTACAGTAAACCAAAAAATGCTCTGTAAAAACAACATAGCGACAATTGCTTCAAACCTTAACACAGAGAAACTCTAGAGAACTCAGACGTATTACGCAAGAAATCCTACAGAACTGTTAATATAGAATATATAATGGCTATGTATGAAAGACTGCACCGATACGTGACACCTCCCCTAGTTTTGTGCCCCTTTTTGTTATAAAACGTAAAAATACCTTATTTTGGTATTTCCATTGAAAAATTCGAAAGTACAACTAAATTATTCCTTCCGAATTCTTAAAACGTATTTTTTTCGGATCCTCATTTAAAACAACTTAAAATATAATATACTCCCCTCCCCTATATTTTTGCGAATTCCCCCCCCCCCCCCGGTGTAATCCTACTATGCATCTGGCATACCTAGGACTCAAAAGTGGAAATTAAATTCGACATTTGAAAAGAAAAAAAATTCCTGTCTTGCCAGTATGGTGGTGAAGCAGGGATACCGTTTCAAATGTTCTAGATGCAAAGAGCCAAAAATATGTCTAAAGGGAGACTAAACGAAAGAGAAACCAATTGTACCGGAAGAATTTATTTGCCAATGACCCCCACTCCCCTCCAAAAAAAATCTGAAGAAATTTAGCTTAGTTCCCGGTGTTTTTGGTAGAATTCATCAACTTTTTGGCATTTTCATGTTTGGCCCCACATCCAAAACGATGTGCCTTCCAAATAGACTCTTGTGTGCTTGCTTGCTCCATTATCTGGATATCTTGCTGAAATACTCTTAATACATATTTGAACGACATTTACATTTTATAGTGCCTATTTAAGGCTTCATTTAATTGAGAAAGCCTTGAACTACAAAAAAGTAGAAAAAGACCTAAAAATTTGGCCCAAACATGAAAACGTGAATAGCTCAAGGAAACAACAAAAATTCCTCCAATTATAAATCGCTAAACTAAGATGAGGTCAGAAAATGGAATACATACTTTCTACGTTTTTTCCGTTACTGGTATAAAAGATAAACAACATTTGGTAATTTCCTTTGACACCTAATTAAAATTAAATGAAAAAAGAAGAATAACTGAGTTTTAGCTCTTATTTTCATTTGTCTAATTAGATTAAAAAACTAATTGAAATTTGGGTACATTTTCAAACAGTTCGTGGTAACGAACTGTAAGTAAGGAGCGACCGGCTCAAAAGTAACCAAAACTCTAAAAAACGGAATTTTGACACCGATCGATACATCAAAAGAATAAGATTTTAATGCTGATTTAAAATATATAAGTTTAATCAAGTTTAGTCTTACCCATCAAAAGTTACGCGCCTGAGAAAATTTGCCTTATTTCCGAAAAAAGGGGGAAACACCCCTTAAAAGTCATAGAACCTTAGTGAAAATCACACCATCAGATTCAGCGTATCAGAGAGCCCTAGTGTAGAGGTTTCAAGCTCCTATCTGCAAAAATGTGGAATTTTGTATTTTTTGCCAGAAGAAAGATCACGGATGCGTGTTTATTTTTTTATTT
The DNA here is from genome assembly GCA_027921565.1 of Artemia sinica. NCBI lineage: Eukaryota > Metazoa > Arthropoda > Branchiopoda > Anostraca > Artemiidae > Artemia > Artemia sinica. The sequence goes on from CM051262.1 coordinate 29,762,405, forward strand.
CTTTTCCCAGGGGTGATCGTATCGACCCTTTGGTCCTAGAATATCGTGGGAGGGCTCACTCGAACGGAAATTTAATTCGTAAGTTACGTATATTTATTACTAGTAAAAACGTTCGTAAATAAAATTAAACAACTTTCGAGAAAGCCATTTAACTAAATAAAAGTAAAATTAGTATGCAAATGTTGTTTTAATTATTCATGTACGGTGAGCCAAAATCAAAACCTGCATTAATCAAAAACATTCAAAAACTAAATAAAAAAAACAAGTTTTTTTTTAACTGAAAGTAAAGCAACATTAAAACTTAAAACGAACAGAAATTATTCCATGTATGAAAGTGGCTCTCCCCTCCTCAACGCCTCGCTCTTACGCTAAAGTTTTTTATTGTTTTAAAAAATAAAGTTGTGAGAGAGAGTCAAACTTTAGTGTAAAGAGATAATGTTTAGGAAAGTCAGGGACAAGTGGACGTTGATTTATGACTTGGAGGATAGGTCAGAGCTAAATCAAAAGACACTTTTGTTCGAAATAGTCAAACGGTTCCATAAATATGCCTTCGCAAAAGACATGACCCCCACATCCACTGGGGCACTGGTCGTAAATTATACAAGCTGCTAATAGTTTAAACATAGATTTAGCTCGGGAATGACTTTGGGGATTGAGTTGAAACTTTCAGGGAATGTAGGGAGAGGCCCCCCAGTGGATTTTGAATGTTGACTTAGGGAAGGAGGTAAGGTTAAATAAAAAAACACTACGTGCATCCAGGTAATCAAAATAGTAAATCTACAATAAGTCGGAAATGGCTTAGTGCATGGAATTTTATTTACATTGTAGGTACTTTTTATAAAAGGATGAAGAGGGTAGGGCATGGGGTTTCAAATTTTTGCGGGGAGGGGGAGGGGGAAGGAGTAAACGTTTTTTTTTGTCTGATGTACCTAAACAGTTTTGTACCACAAGCTGCTAGGGAGTAACGAGGTAAATCAGAAGACATTATGCTTTCCAGGTTATCAAAATGGTTTGGGAAGGGCTTTGGGCATCAAGCGGATGGACTCCTGAGGGAAGAGGCTGCTCTGATTTGAGCTATGACTTGGGGAGAGGGTTGTTTTGAATCACAAAACATTATGTATATCTAAGTTATCAAATTAGCTACTACAGCTACCATGCTTCGGGAACGGATCCGGGGAAGGAGCTGAAACTATCAGGTGGTGCAATATAAGAAAAAGGGGAGAAGCAGGGGCATTTAATTTTGTGTTCGGAATTGGAGTGGTAAATGTCTCTGATTTACCGGAGCTTTTTGCACTATTTGTCTATTTGTCTATAAGAATATAAGTCTATTTGGGAATTCAATTCATTCACGTCTTAGCAGCAAGATAAATCAAAAGACAATATCTGATATGCTATTATCAACATTGCTTAACTGCAAAATTTCTGGAATGACAAGGAATATCGAGATGAAACGTTCAGAAAGTGTTAGAGGGTGGGGGCAAGTGTACGTTCTGCTTTAACTTGAAGGAAGAGAGCAGAAAGGGTAAGGCCCACTTATGTTTTTTCTTCGACATACCTAAACGTGTTTTCTTTATAAGCCTCTATGAGACCTACAATCTATTCGCGGTTGAGCAGTAGGGTCAATCAATTTCTTTCTACACTATTTCTTGCTGACTGATTAAAACAGTGTATATGCAATATCCTGGGAATAGCCTTTAGAATCATCTATCAGGGAGTATTGTGGGGGGAGGGGAGAAACGGAAATAAAATTTTTACTTGGGGGCAAGGGACAGAGGGTAAGGATCTAAAGATTTGGTTGCAAATATGTTTGAAATATTTGGCACTTCGAGCTCTTGTTGGACTAGAATCTATCCCCAGCGAAGAAGAGATGTAGACTAAAAGAAATCATGCGTGCCGTGGATATCAAAATAACATATCTCCAGTATCTCAGTTACAGCTTGGTTTTCGATTTGAAATTTTCAGGGGATATTGGGGGGGGGGGTGGGGGGCTGTGCAGGGAGGTAAATTTAAAGCTGATTTTTGGTTTGTGATGCCTGAAATTATGTATATTTTCAATCCACTTGAATAATTTCCCCCCCCCCTATACCCTAAATTCCATAGTTATTAAAATTTTATTTGTTATTAATCTATTATTAAATTTGTTGCAAAATTGTGTCAAAATTCAAATTGCTAGCCGAGATTTTAATTCTTAAGCAGAAAAACTAAAAAAACTTAGTAGATTTTCTTATACTAGCCAATAAAAAATATTGACTAAGAAACACTTTTTTTCCAAAAAAAGAAGTGATGAAAAGTAAAGAGCCATATTAAACCAAAGACAAGCAGAAAAAATCATATAATAATCAGATAGTTCGTGTTAACGAACTGTAAAAAAGGAACTATTCTGCCAAATAGTAACCTAAACTCTAATAAACATAATTTTTATAACAGTTATACATCAAAAGAATTGAATACAGAAAGTCAATATATAAGCAAAATTAATTTAAAGCAAATGATTACAGTCTAATAAGTATGAAGCTAATAATAAACTAAAGACATAACCAAAGACAATGCCATATAATGTCGCAGAAAACTTTTGTGTGAAATTAAATTAAAAAAACAAGTTTTTTTCAACTACAAGTAATGAGCAACATTAAAAATTAAAATGAACAGAAATTATTGCTTATATAAGTGCCCCCCCCCCAATCTTAATACCTCGCTTTTCACGCTACAGTAGTTTTTTTAGTACTTTTAAAAAAGCTTCTTATTGTTCTAATTAAACAACTATTGTGTTTCAGGAGTCGTTTGGGACAAAAAGCCAAACTTTAGCGTAAAGAGCAAGGTATTAAGAAGGGGGCAAACCCCCTCATATACGCAATAATTCCTGTTCGGTTAAGTTCTATTGAGATACTGATATCAAATATTTATTTATATCAAAAATCTGTTCTTTAGAGTTTCAGTTACTATTGATCTACATCGCTCCTTACTTACACCTCGTTACCACGAACTGTTTGATTTGTCAAAGAGAACTTCGAACAATACTATTAAAAATATATACAATTTTATGTACATAAAATGAATAGATACATGTATTTGTTTATATAAAATATTCCCCTTTTTTCACTAGCCTGATATCTCTTGCTTTCTGCTAAGTTACTTTTCTATCCCGTAAGATGGAATCATTGTCTTGAAACAGAGAAAATTCTACCATTATATTAGAAATGTATAAATAAACTAAAGTAAAATAACTTAAAAGAAATATCATAAATTGATCTCTCTTGGAAGAAATAAAAATAACCAAATGCAGGAGCGTAGCCAGTATCAAACAGTTTGTGGTAACGAACTGTAAGTAAGGAGCAACCCGGATCAATAGTAACCGAAACTCTAAAAACCGGAATTTTGATACCAATAGATACATCAATAGAATCAGATTTTTATGCTGGTTTCAAATATATAAGTTTCATTGCGTTTCAGTCTTACCAATCAAAAGCTACGCGCCTGAGAAAAGTTGTCTTATTTTCGAAAAAAGGGGATAAAAAACCCTAAAAGTCATAGAACTTTAATGAAAATCATACCATCACATTCAGCGTATCAGAGAACCCTGCTATGGAAGTTTCAAGCTCCTATATGCAAAAAAGTGGAATTTTGTATTTTTGCCAGAAGAAAGATCACAGATGCGTGTTTTTTTTTCCCAGGGGTGATTGTATCGATCCAGTAGTCCTATTATATCGTGATAGGGCTCATCCGAACAGAAATTATAAGTTCTAGTGCCCTTTTTAGGTGACCAAAAAAATGGAGGGCAACTAGGCCCCCTCCCACGCTCATTTTTTTTCCCAAAGTCACCCAATCAAAATTTTGAGATAGCCATTTGGTTCAACATTGTCGAAAATCTAATAAATATGTCTTTCAGGATGACTTAATCTCCCACAGTTCCCGGAGGAAGGGCTGCAAGTTATGAACTTTCCCCATTGTTTACATATAGTGTTGGTTATTGGAAGTGTACAGACGTTTCAGGAGGGATTTTTTTCTGGTGTGGGGGGAGGGGGTTGTAGGAGGGGGATAAAACGGGGGAGGATCTTTCCATGGATGATGTTTCCTCGGGGGAAGGGACATTTCTATGAAGGGGCGCCAGAATTCCCAGCATTATTTAAGAAACGATCAGAAATTAAATAAAAAAACAAGTTTTTTCAATTGAAAGTAAGGAGCAATATTAAAACTTAAAACGAACAGAAATTATTACGTATATGAGGAGGTTCACCCCCTAGTCAATACCTCGCCCTTTACGCTAAAGTTTTTTTTTGGTACTTTCAAAAGAGCTATCTATTCTAATTAACCGGCCTTTGTGATTCAGGGGTTTTTGGTTCGAACAAAATTCGAACTTTAGTGTAAAGAGCAAGGTATTGAATAGGGGGCAAACTCCCTAATATACGTGATAAAAACTCTAGTAAGCCAAAAATGAGCAGAAACAAAGTCAAATAATCTTCCAAGCGTAAAACTACCACAAATCACTATCAACAATTAAATGAAATTCAAAGTGAGCAGAAATTATAATAAATAGCCGAGTCAAACTCAAAACGAGCAAAAATTAACATTACTAGGGCTGACAACCACCATGCCTTCTCAAGACCAGAAAATAACTTAGGCTTTACTGAAAAAAAAAGAAGAATGACCGTGGATTGTCAGTTTAATATACCTAGACTGATATTTATTGCTTAAAATAAAAAAATGGGTAAAAAAAGTGAGTAAAAAAAGTTTTTTACCTATTTAAGTAAAAAAGTGAAAACATTTAGACATATTTTGTTTTCAGTAAAGCGCAAATTATGTTCTGGTCTTGAGAAGGCATGGGGGTTATCAGCCCTACTAATGTTAGTTTCTGCTCGTTTCGAGTTTGGCTCGGCTTTTTATTCTAATTTCTGTTCATTTTGAGTTTCATTAATTTATTGATAGTGCTTTGTGGTAGTTTTACGCTTGGGTGATTACTTGACTTCATTTCTGCCCATTTTTGGCTTAATGGAGCTCTTTACTTTTCTTTGAAAAGCTTCTTTTGTGGAAAAAGTTTTTTTAGATGAATTCTATTCGTTTTTTATTGACAAAGTGATTTTCATGAAAAAAAAAATTCATGTCTTTTCGTTTTTTTTTTTCAATAAGAATCCATAGATTGGCATAACTGTGGGGATTTGACATGCCTAATATTCCTAAAGACATAGTTGCTGGACCGTTCTACTATGCTGAACAAAATAGTTGTCTCAAAATTTTTACTAGATGTGTTTGGGAAATAAATCGGCTTGAGAGACGGGCTGACTGCCCTCCAATCTTTTTTTACTCTTAGAAAGGACCCTAGAACTTATAATTTTGAATAAAATTAGTTTCTTTAAATGTTTCAATGATATTTCTAGCTATTATAGAGTGGTGCTGCCTTTGATATTGAATGCCTTTTGGAAAACCTGCATTTATACAGTTTTTTCGTTTAACTGGAACACCCCCTAAACACTTCCTAGAAGTTTCACCTTAATACTCTTAGCGTCATTAGTTACAGTAACTGTATATAGTTGTAGTACTAAAAGTATACAAATAGTGCCTTCTGGCTAGTTCAAAATCCCCCATAACTTGTCTTAAAGATCTAACTTAATAATATAAGTTATTCTTGAGATATTGCTTTGTCACCTTTTTGAAAGTTTACATGTTCATAGTTTGTTTTGATCAAACAGTTCGTGGTAACGAACTGTAAGTAAGGAGCGACCTGGCTCAATGGTAACCGAAACTCTAAAAAACGGGATTTTGATACCAATAGATACATCAAAAGAATCAGATTTTAATTCTGATTTCAAATATAAAGTTTCATTGAGTTTAATCTTACCCATCAAAAGTTACGTGCCTGAGAAAATTGGCTGATTTTCGAAAAAAGGGGGAAAGACCCCCTAAAAGTTATAGAACCTTAATGAAAATCACACCATCATATTCAGCGTATCAGAGAACCCTACTGTAGAAGTTTCAAGCTCCTATCTACAAAAATGTGGAATTTTCCATTTTTTGCCAGAAGAAAGATCACGGATGCGTGTTTATTTGTTTGTTTGTTTGTTTGTTTGTTTGTTTGTTTTTTTCCCCAGGGTGATCGTATCGACCCAGTGGTCCTAGAATATCGTGGGAGGGCTCATTGGAACGGAAATTAAAAGTTCTAGTGCCCTTTTTAAGTGACCAAAAAAAATGGAGGGCAACTAGGCCCCCTCCCACGCTCATTTTTTTCCCAAAGTCACCCGATCAAAATTTTGAGATAGCCATTTTGTTCGGCATGGTCGAAAATATGATAAAAATGTCTTTTAGGATGACTTGATCCCCCAAAGTCCCCAGGGGGAGGGCTGAAAGTTATGAACTTTACTCAATGTTAACATATAGTATTGGTTATTGGGAAGTATACAGACTTTTTCAGAGGAGATTTTTTCTGGTAGGTGGGGGAAGGAGAGGGTCGGGGGCTATATGGAAGGATCTTTCCATGAAGGAAGTTTTCATGGGGGAAGGGACATTGCTATGAAGGGGGCGCCGGATTTCCCAGCATTATTAAAGAAAAAGATCAGGAATTAAATAAAAAAAACAAGTTTTTCAACTGATCAACTGATTGTGATTAAGAGGTCATTTTTAAAGAACTGGAAAAAAAATTTGAACTTTAGTTTAAAGAGCAGGGTATTGACTAGGGGGCGAACCCCCTAATATACGTGTTAAAAATTTATGAATATAGAAGTTCGTTACGTAAGTTAATTCTAAGTTACGTATATTTATTACTAATAAAAACGTTCGTAAATAAAATTAAACAAGTTTCGAGAAAGCCATTTAACCAAATATAATATGCAAATTTTGTTTTAATTATTCATGTACGGTGAGCCAAAATCAAAACCTGCATTAATTCAAAAACGTTCAAAAATTAAATAAAAAAAACAAGTTTTTTTAACTGAAAGTAAGGAACGACGTTAAAACTTAAAACGAACAGAATTATTCCGTATATGAAGGGGGCTGTCCCCTCCTCAACGCCTCGCTCTTTACGCTAAAGTTTGACTTTCTCACAACTCTATTTTTTTAAACAATAAAAAAACTTTAGCGTAAAGAGCGAGGCGTTGAGGAGGGGACAGCCCCCTTCATATACGGAATAATTTCTGTTCGTTTTAAGTTTTAACGTCGTTCCTTACTTTCAGTTAAAAAAACTTGTTTTTTTTATTTAATTTAGTTCAACGTCCGCCTAAATATTGCTTATATTTGATTACTGAAGGCATTGTTATATTCTCTTTGGACTATTGGCTACAAAATGCCTGTCTCACAATTTCGATTGAATGTGTTTGGGGAAAAGAGGATATCAGGGAGAGGCGTGGGCTATTTTCTCTCCATCACGCTTGACTCTTAAAATGGAACTAGAACTATGCATTTCCAATTAAATGAGCCTCCTTTAAAGTTCACAAGACCACCTCTTCATAAAAACCTTACATCCCCCGGGGGCATTACTTAAAGCCCTTATCCCCCTACTTTGGGGGGTTGTGTCAACCCAAAGGCCGTGTTATGAGATCTTCGGACTATTTTTGAACAAATGGCTATCTTAAAATTTCTATCGGATGCATTGGGGGAAAATATGACATGGGGTGGTATAGCTGCCCTCCGATAAATTGGACTCTTAAAAATGGCTCTTCAAGTTCTGATTTCCAATCCAATGAGCCTCCACCGTAGTTTACACAACCACCGTTTCCATAAGAACCTTAAATGCCCTCATGGCATACCTTACAACCCTTGCCCTGAGGACTGTCAGGGGGTTCTCATCCTCAAAGACATAATTTCTGGACTTTTAAACTACGTCAAACAAAATAACTACCTCAAAATTTTGACTGGAAGTGTTTGGGGAAATGATGGGCGTGGGGGGATGGTTGCCCTCCAATCACTTTTGACTATTAAAGAAGGCACTAGCCCTCTCAATTACCAACCAACTGAGCCCTTTTCGAAGTTTCTACGACAACAAATGGTCATCTTAAAGTTCCTATCAGATGCGTTTCGGGAAATCGACGTGTGTGTGTGTGGGGGGGGGGGGAGGGGGTGGGCTATTTGCCTTCTGATCACATTGACTCTTAAAAAAACACTATAACTTCTGATTACCACTCCTATGAGCCCTCTTTGAAGTTTATACTACCACCATTTCTATAAAAACCTTATATGCCACCAGGCCGTAACTTACAATCCTTGACCTGAGGGTTATATGGGGGGGGGGGGGTGAGTTATACTCAAAGACATAATTTCTGGACCTTTCAACTAGACTGAACAAAATAGCTATCTCAAAAAATATGATTGAATGTGTTTGGGGAAATGATTAGTGTACAGGTGGGGGGGGGGGCTGGATTACCTCTAATCACTTTTACTGTTAAAAAGGCCAGTAGAACTTATGATTACCAATCCAATGAGCCCTCTTTGAAGTTTATACGACCACCATTTCTATAAAAAACCTTATATGCCGCCAGGGCGTAACTTACAACCCTTGACCTGAGGGCTATATGGGGGTGGGGGAGTTATCCTCAAAGACATAATTTCTTGACCTTTCAACAACACTGAACAAAATGGCTATTTAAAAAATTATGATTGAATGTGTTTGGGGAAATGATTAGTGTACAGGGGGGGGGGCTGGATTACCTCCAATTATTTTTGACTATTAAAAATGCCAGTAGAACTTCTGATTACCAGTCAAATGAGTCCCCTCTGAGGTTTATATGACCACCCTTTCTATAAAAAAAAACTTTATATCCCCACAGGGCATAACTTACAACCCTTGCTCTGAGGGTTGTGGAGGGGGGGTTGTCATTCTCTTATTCATAGTTTCCAGACCTTTAAACTACATTAAACAAAATGGCTATCTCACAATTTTGATTGGATGTGCTTGGGGAAGTGATTGACGTGGGGGAGGGGGAGCTGGTTGCCCTCCATGTGCTCTTTTGAAGTTCCTATGACATTTCTTTCTATAAGAAGTGCCCTGGTCTAAAAAAAACAATATATTGTGCCCACATTGCTCTTTAATCAGGCAGCGCTATCGCGCTGCCTATGATATTTTGTCTTGAGACTTCAATTATACAGCACTGAAAGGGCCGATTAGACCAGGTAAGCCCCCCTAAAATTCAGTCTATGGGCACCCATGTTCCTATCTACACATTATCTGTTTCAAAATTCTCAAGCAACTCAACTGCAGCACCCTCATTATTCAGGGAGACAAGGTACATTAGAAGATCTCAGAAAAATTTGCAATTCAAAAATAAAAAAATGGGACAGTTGCATATTCCAAAATTTGTGTCAGATGGACTACTGAGTGGTCAAAATAAGTAAACAGTCAGCCTGGAGCAGATTGTTACCTACAAGTCTTCTTCTTTGCACTAAGTTAACTGATATTAAATTATTGACCCTATATTTGTAATTGGTGACACCAAAAGCCACTTCGGTCAAAGTGAAACCTTATTTATGAATTATTTACTGAGCGTGTTTCCTTTTGGACTATGAAGTGTTATGTCTTCCCCAAAGGTATAGTTATTGGACCTTTCAACTATGCTGGAATAAAATCCTTTCTGCAAATTTGATCAAACGTCTTTGGGGGAAAATGGGCGTGGGAGAGGGGATGGTTACCTACAATCTTTTTAGTCACTCAAAAAGGCGCTAAAAATTTTGGTTTTCGTTCGAATGAGCCTTCTCTTGATCTTCTAGGACCATTGGTTCGAAACGATCACCCCCGAGGAAAAACAAAACAAATAAACAAACACGCATCTGTGACCTTTCCTCTGGTAAAAAGTACGAATTTCTTTTTTTTCTTTTTTTGTAGATAGGAGCTTGAAACCTCTAAAATAGGATCCTCCTATATAACGGATCGGCTAGTGTGATTTTCATTATGATCACTCGACTTTTGGGGGTGTTTCGCCCTTTTTCGAAAATCAGGCAAATTTTCTCATGCTCGTAGCTTTTAATTGGTAACATCGAGCTTAACGCATTTTACGTATCTGGTATCAGCATAAAAGGTCAATTCTTTCGATGTTCCTGTTGTTATCGAAATGCTGCTTTTAGAGTTTCGATTACTATTGGGCCGAGTCGCTCCTTACTTACAGTTCGTGTTAACGAATTTTTTTTTTCTACATCATGACATTTAGACTTGTAGTTAAAACGTTCACAGACTCTTGAGCACAAATTATAATGGAAACTGGAAACCTTTTGTGAATAAGATAGACTGGATATTGTTTTCGGGTGCTCCTACTCCAGTTTTAGTTCCTTATACCTAGTGGCGGATCCAGGATTTTTTAAGGGGGGGCAAACTAGGTTGATCCGACAAACTTGCGTTAGGAGCAAGGTTAATTAACGCCAAACTTGCGTTAATTAAGTAAATTACACTACTTTACACTATTTTAGGGGCGCGCACCTCCCTCGTCCCTCCCCTGGATCCGTCACTGCTTATGCCTCACAAACCTAAATTTGGCCTTTGTAAATTCAGAATTAATTGAGTCTTAACATACGAAAAGTTTCGGGGTAAGGTGTTGCACGAACGAAATATTGTTGGAGTGGAGATTTGTAGGGATGAGGAGTTGCGTTAGTGGTATACGAGTGGTGAGCCCAGGTGGTTGTCAGATGGATTTAAGTTCTGTAAGTGAGAAATGCTTGGGTGGAGAGTTGTGAATGTGTATCCGTGGAAGGGCCAGTTGAGTGAGAATGTGTTTATGTCACGCAATCTTTTCGACGCATTAAATAATCTTGCTTTTTGGATAATTTCGATATAAATTTACTGCGAAACCTCATACTATAAAAGGTACACTCACGGTCAAGCAACCATGAGCATCTTAGGAGAGTGGTCTAGGCAGTGATTTTTACTGTTTAAACTAGAATAAAGGCAGAATTCCTAGGCATAAGTTTAGGTACTGGTGCATTATGCGGGCATCGCGAAGAAGTCAAGTTTGGTTAATGCTAATGGAGTAAAATAAAACAGGATGAATATATAATAGTTTAGAAACAAATTTCGGCTATATATTTGCACATTAGGGGGGGGGGATAAAGCAAAGCATATATTAAATGCGTAACCTAACCTAACGTAATGTAACCTAACCTAGGTACCTTTCTTCCTCGTAAACCCCAAAAAACAATAGTTTAAATATTGAGAAACCCCGTTTTGCCATCAATTTGTCTAGCAAATCACCCTTTGTCTGCTAATGAAATAACAGTTTGACGGGTTTCGTGACTGGTTTCTTTGATACAGCATATAGCGATGCCCGCATAATGCACCAGTACCTAAGTTTATTTTAAAGATACAGCTCTATTTTAATGCTGTGACTATTTTCATCAATATCTATAAGGTTTAATTATACTTGTTTTATTTTCTTCGATTTTTCTTAAGATAGTCTTAACAGTACACAACCTTTCACAAAATATAGTGGAATATATTCTTATGAATTTGTTGTGTTTTATCACGTATCCCAGTCATGCTTTGGAAATTGTTTTTGGTTTTCATGATTTTGTTCCAAGAAGCAACCTTATATTTTACTAAAAGAAAGAAACAAAAACATTAACAAAAATAAGAGCTTAGTAACGGTAAAAATCATATTTTTATCTAAAGTAAAAGCATTTTTATTCAAAAGTAAAATATTTAGAATATTAACTAAAAACGTGTGGCTAAAATATTTTCAAAGATCACGGATACGTTATGAGGAAAAACAGATCTACGAAACTTGCCAAGTGCAGATGTTTATGCATAATTACCGCAATATCTCATTTGAAATTTGTTTCAAAGAAATCACACTTTCTTTCTTATGTACTTGAAATAATTGACTTTAATAATTCATCATAAGAAAAGGAAAGAGCGGAAATTAAAGATTTAAGAAAAAAGGTGGAGAACTTTAAGGATATACTGGCCACTTAGAACTGTTTCTTTGGTCTGTCAACTACGAAAAGGACCGGATCTCTTTTTTCTTCTTCTAGTTTTGACACGTGCTTCTCACTTAATTACTTTAAAATGAGTTTCTGGTATATGGATTTCAATAATAGAGAGGAAGATGAACACCTTCCTAACTTCTTAGACTACCCTTCCTGTTTTGCGGTCCAGTGAATGAAGCTAAAATCTCCTTGTTCTTCAGAGAGCTGCCGTAATGAAGACTTTTGTCCAGAATACGAAGAATCGCATATAAAATAAGTAGCCTCATTGAAACAAAGGTTTTCAACCTATTTTTCAAAACCAAATTTTGTCAACCTATTTTCAAACAGTTCGTGGTAACGAAATGTAAGTAAGAAGCGACCCGGCTCAATGGTAACCGAAAATCTAGAAACGGGATTATGATACCAATAGACACATCAAAAGAATCAGATTTTAATGTTGATTTAAAATATATAAGTTTCATTAAGTTTAGTTCTACCCATCAAAAGTAACGCGCCTGAGAAAATTTGGCTGATTTTCGAAAAAAGAAGGAAACCCCCCCTAAAAGCTATTGAACCTTAATGAAAATCACACCATTATATTCAGCGTATCAGAGAACCCTACTGTAGAGGTTTCAAGCTCCTATCTACAAAAATGTGGAATTTTGCATTTTTTGCCAGAAGAAAGATCACGGATGCGTGTTTATTTGTTTTTTTCCCAGGGGTGTTCGTATCGACTCAGTGGTCCTAGAATTTCGTGGGAGGGCTCATTGGGACGGAAATTAAAATGGTTATTGGGAAATATACAGACGTTTCCAGGGAGGATTTTTTTCTGGTAGCGAGGGGGGGGGGGGTCGGGGGTTATTTGGGAGGAGCTTTCCATGAAGGAAGTTTTCATGGGGGAAGGGACATTGCTATGAAGGGGGCTCCAGATTTCCCAGCATTATTTTAAAAAAAGATCAGAAATTTAGTATAAAAAAAACAGTTTTTCAACTGAAAGTAAGGAGCAACATCAAAATTTAAAAACGAACAGAAAATATTACGTATATGATTGGGTTCAACCCCTAGTCAATACCTCGCTCTTTAAGCCAAAGATTTTTTAGTACTTTCATAAGAGCTATTTATTCTAATTAACGGCCTTTGTGATTAAGGGGTCATTTTTAAAGAATTGGAACAAAATTAGAACTTTAGCTTAAAGAGCGAGGTATTGACTAGGGGGCTCAATAACTTGGTTTAATTTTGGTTTTCCAAAAGTTTAAGAGATAAATGTGGCATCAAATAACATCTTACTATGAAAATACTCAAAATACCCCCAGTGATTTTTAAAACTACATCAGATCTATAAGATTTAGGTAGCGTGCGCTTGCCGTTGCATCTCCTTTCTGTATTTCCATAATTAAAAGCATCTCAACTGTGACACTTGTAATACCTCTCGAGTTTCTAGATGCCCACTAATATACGTATTAAAAATATATGAATATAGAAGTTCGTTACGTAAGTTAATTCGTAAGTTACGTATATTTATTACTAATAAAAACGTTCGTAAATAAAATTAAACAAGTTTCGAGAAAGCCATTTAACCAAATAAAAGTAAAATTAATATACAAATATTGTTTTAATTATTAATGTACGGTGAGCCAAAATCAAAACCTGCATTAATTCGAAAACGTTCAAAAATTAAATAAAAAAAAAAGTTTTTTTAACTGAAAATAAGGAACGACGTTAAAACTTAAAACGAACACAAATTATTCCGTATATGAAAGGGGCTGTCCCCTCCTCAACGCCTTGCTCTTTACGCTAAAGTTTGACTTTCTCACAACTCTATTTTTTTAACAATAAAAAACTTTAGCGTAAAGAGTGAGGCGCTGAGGAGGGGACAGCCCCTTTTTATATACGGAATAATTTCTGTTCGTTTTAAGTTTTAGCGTCGTTCCTGACGTTCAGTTAAAAAAACTTGTTTTTTTAATTTAATTTCAAACAGGAACGACACGGATCAATAGTAACCGAATAAAAAAAGAATTTTGATATCAATATATACATCAAAAGAATCAGATTTTTATGCTGATTTCAAATATACAAGTCCCATCAAGTTTAGTCTTACCTATCAAAAGTTAATTGCCTGAGAAACTTTGCCTTATTTCGAAAAAAAGGGGGAAAAACCCTAAAAGTCATAAAACTTAAATGAAAATCACACCTTCAGATTCAGCGTATCAGAGAACCCTACTATTGAAGTTTCAAGCTCCTATCTGAAAAAATGTGGAATTTTGTATTTTTTGCCAGAAGAAAGATCACGGATGCGTGTTTATTTGTTTTTTTTTCCCAGGAGTGATCGTATCGATCCAGCAGTCCTAGAATATCGTAAGAGGGCTCATTCGAACGGATATTAAAACTTCTAGCGCCCTTTTTAGGTGACCAAAAAAATTGGAGGGCAACTTTGCCCCCTCCCACACTAATTTTTTTCCCAAAGTCACTCAATCGAAATTTTGAGAGAGCGATTTTGTTCAGCATAGTCGAAAATCTAATAAATATGTCTTTAAGGATGACTTAATTCCCCACAGTTCCTGGGGGGATAATTCCGTATATGAAAGGGGCTGTCCCCTCCTCAACGCCTCGCTCTTTACGCTAAAGTTTGACTTTCTCACAACTCTATTTTTTTAACAATAAAAAACTTTAGCGTAAAGAGCGAGGCGTTGAGGAGGGGACAGCCCCTTTCATATACGGAACAATTTCTGTTCGTTTTAAGTTTTAACGTCATTCCTTACGTTCAGTTAAAAAAACTTGTTTTTTTATTTAATTAATTAAAAAAACTTTTTCCACAAAATAAGTTTTTCAAAGAAAAGTAAAGAACTCCATTAAACAAAAAATGAGCAAAACTAAAATCAAGTAATCTACCAAGCGTGAAACTACCACAAATCAGCATTGATAAATAAATGAAACCCAAAACGAACAGAAATTACAATAATTAACCGAGTCGAACTCAAAACGAGCAGAAATTAACATAAGTTGGGCGCAAAACCCCTATGCCTTCCCAATGCCAGAACAAAATTTGCACTTTACTGAAAAAATACAAATGAAAATGCATTGTCAGTTTAATATACATATACTGATATTTAGTAATCAAATGCCAATATTATTTGATTTATCAAAGTTATAAAAGTAAAAACGTTTATATTTTTTCAGTAAAGTGCAAATTTTGTTCTGGCCTTGGGAAGGCATAGGGGTTTTGCGCCCAACTTATGTTAATTTCTGCTCGTTTTGAGTTTGACTCGGTTAATTATTGTAATTTCTGTTCGTTTTGGGTTTCATTTATTTATAATTGCTGATTTGTGGTGGTTTCACGCTTGGTAGATTATTTGATTTTAGTTTTGCTCATTTTTTGTTTAATGGAGTTCTTTACTTTTCTTTGAAAAACTTATTTTGTGGAAAAAGTTTTTTTAAATTAATTTCTGTTCGTTTTATATTGACATAGTCTTTTCAGGGAAAAAGAAAATAATACTTTAAATCTTTTCGTTTTTTAAGACTTTATAGTTTGGCCTGCTATTTGTATGCCGGAGAAAAATTTTCAGCAATTTTTAACCGCATACACCCTTTTAAAAATCTGGACACAAATAGCACTGTTTAATTTAGTTTCATAACTCCTCTAGTTGACCTGTAATGGAAAACTTGATACCATTCGCAAAAAAATCTGTTTACTTTCTTTGATAGCTCGGATACACTTACGCTATTTTGATTTGGTTAAATTTTAAGAGCAGAAGTAGCCCCTAACGTTTGAACATAATACGCTCAGTCGTTCCTGGGGTACTCCTGAGATGCCTTATTGGGATTTAGCATTATTAAAGTGCATTTTAATTTAATCTTAAGTCAACATTTAGTTTTTAAACATATAAAAATTAGATTTGAGGAAGACTAAAATCTATTCAATAAATCATATACGACAACTTTCTAAATAAACCTTATATGCCCCTAGGGCATAGCTTACAACCCTTGCACTGAGGGCTCCGAGGGATTTATCATCCTAAAAGACCTAATTCCCAGAACTTTCAACTACGTTGAACAAAATGGATATCTCAAAGTTTTGATTGGATGTGTTTGGGAAAATGGTGGGCGTGAGAGGGGCGTTAGTCGCTATCCAATCACTTTCAACTATTAAAAAAGGCACTAGCCCTTTCAATTTCCAATTGAATGAGCCCTTTTGAAGTTTCTACAACAACGCTTTCAATAAAAACATTATATGCCCCCAGGCATAACTTACAACCCCCGCCCTGAGGGATGTAGGGGGAGGGGTTGTCATCCTTAAAGACCTAATTTCCAAAACTTTTAACTACGTTGAATAAAATGGCTATCTAAAAATTTCGATTGGATATTTTTTGGGAAAAGGTGGGCAAGAGAGGGGGTTAGTTGCTCTCAAATCACTTTTGACTATTAAAAAGGGTACTAGTCCTATGAATTTCAAATCGAATGAGCCCTTTTTCAAGTTTCTACGACAAAGATTTCAATAAAACCCTTATATGCCCCCAGGGCATAACTTATAATCCTTGCCCTGAGGGTTGTGGGTGAGTGTCCTCCTTAAAAATATGTTTTCTATTTGGAAATCAACTACCATGAACAAAATGGCTATCTCAAAATTTTTATTGGATGTGTTTGGGGGAATGATGGGTGTGGAGGGGGGGGGATAGTTGCCCTACAATCACTTTCGACTATTAAAAAGGGTACTAGCCCTTTGAATTTCCTATCGAATGAGCCTGTTTTGAAGTTTCTGCGACAACGCCTTCTATAAAAACCTTATATGCCCCCAGGGCATAACTTAAAACCCTTGCCCTCAGGGTTGTGGGGGAGTGTCCACCTCAAAAACAAATTTTGTATCTGGAAATCAACTATGCTGAACAAAATGTCTATCTCAAAATTTTGATTGGATGTTTTTGGGAAAATGGTGGGCGTGAGAGGGGCGGTAGTCGCTATCTAATCACTTTCAACTATTAAAAAAGGCACTAGCCCTTTCAATTTCCAATTGAATGAGCCCTTTTGAAGTTTCTACGACAAAGCTTTCAATAAAAACATTATATGCCCCCAGGCATAACTTACAACTCCCGCCCTGAGGGCTGTGGGGGGAGGGGTTGTCATCCTTAAAGACCTAATTTCCAAAACTTTTAACTACGTTGAATAAAATGGCTATCTAGAAATTTCGATTGGATATTTTTTGGGAAAAGGTGGGCAAGAGAGGGGGGTTAGTTGCCCTCAAATCACTTTTGACTATTAAAAAGGGTACTAGTCCTTTGAATTTCAAATCGAATGAGCCCTTTTTCAAGTTTCTACGACAAAGATTTCACCAACACCCTTATATGCCCCCAGGGCATAACTTATAATTCTTGCCCTGAGGGTTGTGGGTGAGTGTCCTCCTTAAAAATATGTTTTCTATCTGGAAATCAACTACCATGAACAAAATGGCTATCTCAAATTTTTTTTTTGGATGTGTTTGGTGGAATGATGGGTGTGGAGGGGGGGGGGCTAGTTGCCCTCCAATCACTTTCGACTGTTAAAAATGGTACTAGCCCTTTGAATTTCCAATCGAATGAGCTTGTTTTGAAGTTTCTGCGGCAACGCCTTCTATAAAAACCTTATATGCCCCCAGGGCATAACTTAAAACCCTTGTCCTCAGGGTTGTGGGGGAGTGTCCACCTCAAAAACAAATTCTGTATCTGGAAATCAACTACGCAGAACAAAATGGCTATCTCAAAATTTTGATTGGATGTGTTTGGGGGCATGATGGGCGTGGGGGAGGGGGTTAGTTGCCCTCCAATCACTTTCGACTATTAAAAAGGGTATTAGCGCTTTGAATTTCCAATCGAACGAGCTTGTTTTGAAGTTTCTACGACAACACCTTCTATAAAAACCTCATATGCCCCCAGGGCATAACACAAAACCCATGCCCTGAGGGTTGTGGGGGAGTGTCCTCCTCAAAAACATATTTCCTATCTGGAAATCAACTACGCTGAACGAAATGGCTATCTAAAAATTTGATTGAATGTGTTTGCGGGAATGATGGGCGTGGGGGGAGGGGCTAGTTACCCTCCAATCACTTTCGACTATTAAAAAGGGTACTAGCCCTTTGAATATCCAATTGAATGAGCCTGTTTTGAAGTTTCTACGACAACGCCTTCTGTAAAAACCTTATATGCCCCAGGGTATAACTTAAAACCCTTGCCCTGAGGGTTGTGGGGGAGTGTCCTCCTCGAAAACATATTTTCTATGTGGAAATCAAGTACGCTGAACAAAATGGCTATCTCAAAATTTTGATTAGGTGTGTTTGGGGGAATAATGGGCGTGGGGGGGGGCTAGTTGCCCTCCAAACACTTTCAACTATTAGAAAAGGGTACTAGCCCTTTGAATTTCTAATCGAATGAACCTTTCTTGAATTTTCTACGACAACGCCTTCTATAAAAACCTTATATACCCCCAGGGCATAACTTAAAACCCTTGCCCCGAGGGTTGTAGGGAAGTGTCCTCCTGAAAACATATTTTCTATCTGGGTGTTAACTGCGCTGGACAAAATGGCCATCTCAAAATTTTGATTGGATGTGTTTGGGGGAATGATGGGCGCGGGGGGGGGCTATTTGCCCTCCAATCACTTTCGACTATTAAAACGGGCACTAGCCCTCTGAATTTCCAATCGAATGAGCCTTTTTGAAGTTTCTACGACAACGCCTTAAATAAGAACCTTATATGCCCCCAGGGCATAACTTAAAACCCTTGCCCCGAGGGTTGTGGGGAGCGTCCTCCTCAAAAAGATACTTTCTATCTGGAAACCAACTACGCTGAACAAAATGGCTATATAAAAATTTTGATTGGATGTATTTGTGGGAATGATGGGCGTGGGGGGGGGCTAGTTGCCCTCCAATCACTTTCGACTATTAAAAAGGGCACTAACCCTTTGAATTTCCAATCGAATGAACCTTTTTTGAAGTTTCTACGACAACGCCTTCTATAAAAACCTTATATGCCCTCAGGGCATAACTTAAAACCCTTGCCCCGTGGGTTTTGGGGGATTGTCCTCCTCAAAAAGATATTTTCTA
Source organism: Artemia sinica (assembly GCA_027921565.1). Taxonomy (NCBI): domain Eukaryota; kingdom Metazoa; phylum Arthropoda; class Branchiopoda; order Anostraca; family Artemiidae; genus Artemia; species Artemia sinica. The sequence continues at coordinate 29,781,343 of CM051262.1, forward strand.
TCTGGAAATCAACTATGCTGAACAAAATGGCTATCCAAGAATTTTGATTGGATGTGTTTGCGGGGATGATGGGCATGGGGGGGGGCTAGTTGCCCTCCAATCATTTTCGACTATTAAAAAGGGCACTAGCCACTCCAATTTCCAATCGAATGAGCCCTTTTCGAACTTTCTACGACAACTCCTTCGATACGAAGTGCCCGGGTATGGAGAAAAAACAAAAAAAACAACACATTATGCCCACATCGTTCTTTACTTAGGCAGCGCTGGCGCGCTGCCTATGATTTCAAACAGGAGCGACCCGGATCAATAGTAACCGAATAAAAACGGAATTTTGATATCAATATATACATCAAAAGAATCAGATTTTTATGCTGATTTCAAATATCCAAGTCTCATCAAGTTTAGTCTTACCCATCAAAAGTTAATTGCCTGAGAAAATTTACCTTATTTTCGAAAAAAGGGGGGAAAACCCTAAAAGTCATAAAACTTAAATGAAAATCACACCTTCAGATTCAGCGTATCAGAGAACCCTACTATTGAAGTTTCAAGCTCCTATCTGAAAAAATGTGGAATTTTGTATTTTTTGCCAGAAGAAAGATCACGGATGCGTGTTTATTTGTTTTTTCCCCCAGGGGTGATCGTATCGATCCAGTAGTCCTAAGATATCGTAAGAGGGCTCATTCGAACGGATATTAAAAGTTCTAGCGCCCATCTTAAGTGACCAAAAAAATTGGAGGGCAACTTGGCCCCCTACCCCGCTAATTTTTTCCCAAAGTCACCCAATCAAAATTTTGAGATAGCGATTTTGTTCAGCATAGTTGAAAATCTAATAAATATGTCTTTAAGGATGACTTAATCCCCCACAGTTCCTCGGGGGATTATTCCGTATATGAAAGGGGCTGTCCCCTCCTCAACGCCTTGCTCTTTACGCTAAAGTTTGACTTTCTCACAACTCTATTTTTTTAACAATAAAAAACTTTAGCGTAAAGAGCGAGGCGTTGAGGAGGGGACAGGCCCTTTTATATACGGAATAATTTCTGTTCGTTTTAAGTTTTAATGTCGTTCCTTACGTTCAGTTAAAAAAACTTGTTTTTTTTATTTAATTTCAAGCAGGAGCGACCCGGATCAAAAAGTAACCGAATAAAAACGGAATTTTGATATCAATATATACATCAAAAGAATCAGATTTTTATGCTGATTTCAATTATACAAGTTTCATCAAGTTTAGTCTTACCATCAAAAGTTAATTGCCTGAGAAAATTTGCCTTATTTTCGAAAAAAGGGGGGAAAACCCTAAAAGTCATAAAACTTAAATGAAAATCACACCTTCAGATTCAGCGTATCAGAGAACCCTACTATTGAAGTTTCAAGCTCCTATCTGAAAAAAATGTGGAATTTTGTATTTTTTGCCAGAAGAAAGATCACGGATGCGTGTTTTTTTTTGTTTTTTTTCCCAGGGATGATCGTATCGATCCAGTAGTCCTAGAATATCGTAAGAGGGCTCATTCGAACGGATATTAAAAGTTCTAGCGCCGTTTTTAAGGGACCAAAAAAATTGGAGGGCAACTTGGCCTCCTCCCACGCTAATTTTTTCCCAAAGTCACCCAATCAAAATTTTGAGATAGCGATTTTGTTCGACATAGTCGAAAATCCACTAAATATGTCTTTAAGGATGACTTAATCCCCACAGTTCCTGGGGGAAGGGCTGCAAGTTATGAACTTTGCCCATTGTTTGCATATAGTATTGATTATTGGGAAGTATACAGACGTTTTCAGGAGGGATTTAATCTGGGGGGGGTCGGAGGAGGGGGGTACGTGGATTGATTTGTCGTAGTTTTACACTTGGAAGATAAGAAAAACAAACTTGTAGAATTTGACAACGCCTTTGTCCGTAAAAAATTAAACAATTTAGAATTTGTTGGTTCCCAAAGCCAATTACCCTTACAAAGGATAGCCAAACCTTCTTAAACTTTTTGGTGCCATATGTTTTAGTTTAATTTTGATGATTGTTCACCTAAACTTTTTTTCTTCTTCATTTTTTTTTTTTAATTTGGCACCCGCTACTGCCAGAAATTGCAGAAGTTCATATGGAAGTCTTTTCAACACAAATGGAGTTGTGTTTTTTTTTTCGGGTGTGTAAATTCGTCTTTTCCCCATTCTTTAGCACTTTTCAACGAGACTAAAAAAAAAAAAAAAAAAAAAAAAAAGTTTCAAATTTATATATTTTCCACAGGGGGGAGGGTATTTTCCAAGGAGGGGGTATTTTCAGCGGGGGGGGGGTTACTTTCTGTTGGGGGGATTTTTAGTAGGGGCGGGGTGACATTTTCCGGGGGTTTCAACACCCCCATTCACTATATTCATTTATGTTATTTTACTGTGTTCATGGCCGCATATTTGGCTTTAAAATACACTTATTTGTCTATCTATATAATATGCAGAATAGTTGTACCAAACGCATTTTGAATGCAGACCCGCTATGCTTTACACCCTCCCCCCCCCCTAATGTGCATATATATAGCCCAAATTTATTTCTGAAGTAACGAAGAAACTAACAAAAAAACAAAAAAAAACGGTATGTTCTCGAATTTTACACAGCGTAAACTTGAGTGAGTGGCGCATAATACACAAGTACCAAAATTCCTTCCTCTTACGGAAATTAAAAAAATTAAACTCAAATAAAATTCTCAAACTTGGAAAGCCTTATTTTCCACGGGGGGGGGGGGTACTTTCTGCGGGGTGTATTTTCCGCGGGGGTATTTTCGAGGGGGAAGGGGTATTTCAGCGGGGGTATTTTCCGGGGGGGGGGGTAAACGCCTAGAACTCTTAGTAACATGCCACAATCCCTAAGCAGCTTTTTTCAATTTGTTCCCAGTCATGGTGGGCTAGCAGTAACAGCCACATATGCAGGATTTTTTTTTTGGGGGGGGGACTAGGGAAGGAAGGAAATTAATAAAAGCATTAAAAAACACCCAAGCTTATTTAAAAAAATTATAGACACACAGTGGCACCAATTCCCAAAAATTCAGGGAAGGGGGGTCGTTGTTTTAAATTGAAGATATGAGATAAGGTGTTTTTTCGAAATGTAGCGGGATGTAAATTTTCGTTTTTTCGATATTTTTAATTGAAAATATAAAGAAAGGTATTTTTGAATATACGATATCCACTATCGTCTTATTAACATGCGGCAGAATTTCTCAATTCATTACTTTACATACTTTTACCCCTTTTTTCTTTTTTTTGGTATTAAGCATATTCATGTTTCATTTGACTGAACTGATGTGCTAGAGCTGCAACTTTTTAAGCGGGAAAATTTTGAAAGGAAGTTGTTTACTTCAATGTAAGCAATATTCTAAAAGTGGCAGATATTTGAATGTGTAAACTTTTTTCGGTGAATATATACAGTCAAGGCAAAACTACTGCGTACCTCATGCCCAACGAATACCGCAAGGTTAGAATTGTCGTATGAAAAATATGTACCAAAGACAAGGCCGTATCCAGGGGGTTAGGGGGTTTAGACCATCCCCCCTCCCGAAACGTTTTCTGACTCGTAAAAACATAACAAAATGAATATAAAAAAATTTTGATATGTTTTTAAAAGTTTTTTTGTACCCCCTGCCTCCCTGAAAAAAAAAATCTTTTTGTAAACCCTCTCCTCGAAAAAAAAAAAATCCTGGATACAGCCCTGACCAAAGATGTAAGGAAAAATATACTATACTAATGTCATGGTTGCTATCGTGTCGCAGATATACAAGCGAGTTTGTAATTCTCCGAATGTTCATTTTAAGCCCGCATTTACCTTTTTTTAAAAATTAATTTTGCTTAGATATGACAAATCTTCTATTGCGGACTATAATTTTAAGGTTCGTTTTTAAAACTATCTGAATACTTGTTTATATTTTTTATTTCCTATAAATCTATATTAAATTTCGCAACATTCAGCAACATCGAAAAAGAACAGGAAGTATTATTACAGGAATGTATTATTAGGAAAATGATCATAAATTGAGTATACAGAAAATAACTTTTTACTACTGAAGGTAAGGAGCAACATTAAAACTTAAAACACATAAACCTACTCCAATTATGAGGGGGCTTCCCTCTCCTCAATACCTCGCTCTTTACGCTAAAGTTTATTTTTGTCCCAATGCTTTAAGAACAATTCCTGCAACAAAAGGGCTGTTTAACTAAAATAAAAAGCTTTTTTAAAAATTAATTTCCATTCAGCCTTGACCAACGAACTGTCTAAGGTCTCATACCATGATATTGTTATCATCCTGGGTGACTTCAATGCCACTGGGTGCGATAATCAAAAGTTGTGGCAGAAAGTTATCGGACCAGTTACTCCGGACCTTCAAAACGAAAACAGACTAAGGCTCCTACAACTCTGTAGAATTCACAACCTTGTCATTTCGAACACCCTGTTCGTCAGGAAAGACATCCACAAATATACGTGGTAAAGTAATGATGGTCGTACCAAGAAAATGATCAACTATATTATCATTTTAAAAAAATGGTGATCATGCATTAGCATTTACAGGACGTACAGGGTGCTTGAGATCAGCAACACTGATTATCACCTAGTAGTTGCAGATTTTCAGTAGATAGCCTAGTAGCTCAGTCCTCAGGGCCTAAACCATGCGATATACTGTGCCTCTGCAAACCTAGAGTATGTTCTAAATACGCTATTGATATCTCGAATAGTCTTGACCCACTTTTATCATTTGTGGAAACAGAGGAGGCATGGCACCTGTTCAAAAGTAATTTCATTGATTCAGCAGCTTCAATTGCTGAACGAAATAAGCATATTAATAAGCCGTGGATCTAGGCAGACACACCCAAATCCGTAGACTAGAGGGTCGAGTCAGGCTGCTTGGTTACACCGACCTACAGAAGAATCAACGGTGTCCGCAACAGGCTGATTCAGAGAGACAAGAAACTCTTTTTAGAAAGGAAAGCAAATGAGCCGGAAGAAGCTGCCACGAAAGTGATGTCAGGAGCCTTTACAAATATGTTCGTGATTTTAAAGGGAATTATGTTCTTTAGCTTGGACCAGTTGTGCCTGTAGACGCCTATCAACTGGATGACGACACTGCCAAGTTAAATCGATAGAGGGACTACTTCTCCAATCTCATAAATACTGATTTTGTCGGGCAGACTGACGAGGAGTTTGAAAGCTTAGCAACTAACACCCAAGAACTGTCAACAGATGAAAGTGAAACTCCCTTCAAGCTAGCAGGAGTCTAGTCAGCAACAAAGCGCTTGAAGAACAATAAAGCTGCAGGCTTATGTGTAATATTAGCAGAGCTTCTGAAAACATGGGTCCGCCGATGCTGCTCTGGCTCCAGATGCTCTTTTCTCTAGTGGGGCCCATAAACTGGTTTCCAAAGGACTGGCGTTCAGGCATCATCCCATCTCTATGGAAAAGGAAGGTAAGCACAAGCATATGCTCGAACTACAGAGGGATTAATCTTCTCTCAATGCCTGGAAAGCTCTTCACCATGACTCTGCTTTACCTCTGCAAGTAATTTCTCCGAAGAAGAAGGCGAATCCAAAAAGCTGGGCTTATGCCCGAGAGGTTCACTGCTGACTGAGATTCTTACAGAGAAAGAAGAAAGAGAAGACAAAAAAAAAAAATCCATAGAGAAGCTTATATAGAATTTTTGAACTTTAAGGCTGCCTTTGATTTTGTTGACCATAAACCTCTATGGCTTACAATCTGCTCCAGCTTACTGCCAGTAAAATACTGTATTAGTCCTTGAAAAGCTTTACAAGGAGGACCTGTATTTCAGTGAACGGGAAGCGTGATACGTTGTTTAACGTCAAAACCGGTGTCTGAAAAGGGTGTGCTTCCACCCTAGAATTTTTTAACTGTGTCATAAATTACATCATGACTCGAACAACTAGTCGATTGCCCTTCGGCCTCCCATTTGGTGATCGAGTCCTGACCGGTGTCGACTTTTAGGCCCCCATTCAGCTTATGGAGCCCGTGCTGAAGTTGTCACAAACTTCACCTATCTTGGTTCCATGATTTTGAACGATGACTTCGCGGACACGGAACTGGGTAGATGAAGCGCAAGAGCATCCTCTGTCTTCAGAAGACTTAATGCTGTTTGGAGATCACCCCATATTTATAGGTGCACAAAGATGCGTATATATAATTCATCCGCGAGCTCAGTCCTGCTTTACGTGGCTGAGACATGGCCCCTAAAATCCACCATCTTCAGCACAATAGACGCCCACCAGACGCAACAACTCCGTCGAAGCAAGGGGCTCCAATAGGATGAATTGGTGAGTAAGGAAAGTCTCCATGCCCTTGCTCACCAAGTGCCATTCTCAACTCAAATTGCCGAGCGAACTCTTAGATGGTTTGGGAATCTCCTTTGGATGCCATCGCCAGCCCGTTCTAAAACTACATAAACGACTGTGACCCCAAATCCATGGTTGGTCGTACCTGAGGGGTAGACTTTGGACCAGGTAGAAGGACAGCCTACAGAAGTTTTTCAGCATTGCCGACATTGCTGCTGACGAGGTCCCCTCATGGCAGAAGATTGGTCCAACTGGAGGAGCAGCGTTGCTACGCTCTATACGCCATATATCATGCGGCAGAAGACTTAAGTCAAGTTCAAGTGAAGAGTAAGGTATAGAGGATGGGTCAGCCACCCTCACATATGGAATAATTTCTGTACGCTTTAATTTTAATCTTGCTCCTTACTTTCAGCTGAAAAGAAGTTCTTTTAGAATTCAATCTAGATAAGAGAGAGAAGAAAAGGAATCTAAATGATCTAACAAAATAGAAGTCATATCTGCGCATAATTCTTAAAAACTTGAAGACGCCTTTTCACCAGTCTCAGGCTTGGAAATTAAGAGACATTTCCATCACCGCGCCACTTATTTTATTGCCTAAATGTCTTTATGAGATTGATTTTTTTGGTTATGAGAACATGGCCTGCTCTCACGAAAAATCACCCATGACTTCGTATTTCCGGCCATCATTCATCATAAAAAAGAAGGCTTTCAACCAACCCCTTTTCTAACGGGGATGAAATTATACAACGGAGCAGCGGTTTGCTATATTGCCAAAAATATAAGATGCTCTAGATCTTCTTAGCCAAGACGAACGTGTCCATGTTAGACAAAACAGCACTTTGTTTGTCAAAGAAACTTTTTAATACAAACACATGCATATATATATATATATATATATATATATATATATATATATATATATATATATATATATATATATATATATATATATATATATATATATATATATATATATATATATATATATATATATATATATATATATATATATATATATATATATATATATATATGCATGTTTGATCGTCTTGTTCCTGCTTTATATTTTCTACTTAATATCGGAGAAAAATATTTCCGCTTCTATTCGAAAGGGAATCCGTACCAACTTCATTGGGAAGAGGACAGGAGTGCTTTTGCCCTTCAGTTCGAAGTACAAATTCGGAAGATGCATAAACAAAGGCATACAAATTTTGAAAAAGGGGAAAAACATGGCTTTTTTCAGTATTGGCTCTCTTGGCAGAAATTTTACTTTGCTTCTCTCGAAAAAAAATCGAAACGTCTTTCAAATGTATTTGAAAGACATATTCTGTTTCGTATTCTTCGCTTATTATGTTTTACGTATTGTATAATGTAGATACAGAGAAAATCTTGGAGGGTAAGAGGGAGTATAATTCTTCCCAAATTGCTAATTGTCTTTATTTCAATTAACTCAAGTTTTCAACGAGAGAGGAGGTTCACTCCGAAGTATAGAGTGTGGATACAATCTCTCCCGTTGTCTATTATATTTTTCGCATATTTACGTTGCCTTTTTTTAGGTCTTTTTCAATTCCTCCGGCCAAAATGATTAGAACCCCTTCAAAAAAATCAAAAAAATTATATTAATATATATATATATATATATATATATATATATATATATATATATATAATATATATATATATATATATATATATATAATATATATATATATATATATATATATATATATATATATGTATATGCTTCTGTCAATTCAAAAAATTTGCGTTACAGAAAAATTCCTGTAACAGAGGTAATTTGACATGCTATAAATTAGCGTACTTAGAGGGGGCGAGGTAGTAAACTAGCCCCTTGATTCAGCATCTATTGGGATGGTATTTAGATGTATTACAAGAAAGATAGGCCCGCTTGAATTATTACACCACCGGGGGAACGGAGGGGGGAAGAACACATTGCCCCTTGCGCTGGCAAACTTACCTAAGTCTAAGATGCTCTAATTTGACATTTCATACTAGAGCAGTCATTATATGCAAAAACAATCTTTTGCACGGTCATGTGCATTTGCTCTCTCTTTGTATATAACATAATATTTTATAATATATCATTAGTCTGTTTCTTAAGCCAGCATACCGAAAGTTATTATCACACAACTCAAGATATCGTTCCTGAAGTTAAGCAGCTAATTTCTGGAGCTCTAGCCTATGAAGAAGAAATTTAAATTTTATAACTATATTGCTGTCTTTTCTTTAGAGAATGCAATACGACAACGCATTAGTTTAGAATATCCAGCCCTAAGAAAAATAATCTTGGACGTGTTGAACAAATCCTTCAAATTTCTGTCCAACTCTCAGGTTCCTTCCCCAACCTTTATGCTACCAATTTTATCAGTCATTCATCATACAGGAAAATTCACCTATCTTTACTGGAAAACTTCAAACGGCAAAGCATATCTCATTTTTGCAAATAACCGCAAAATCTGCTTTTCGAGTGTTATCTATCGTCAAACCATGACACATGTGGCTGGACAAAAAAGTATGCGCTCTCTTAGGATTAGAAAATATATGAATATCTGCCAAACCTCAAAACTCACCCCAATGGGTGACTCTGACTGACTTATGTCCCCTGTCTGCAAAGGCTCGAATTATTTGAAAACAACTTCAACATGGAACCTATTTGAGTGCCAAAATAAAACCTAACTTGTATAGATGCGTATTCTCATGAATTCTAATGAATGGCCGAATGGATATAAAATCTAGTGTTCAAATTTCTATTTAAGAACAAAAAGAACGGATCTTTTTGTCTGGGGGGAGGGGGACATGTCTGAAGGAAGGTTTTACAAAACCCCAAAAACTTGCAATTTATCAGAAAATTTTCGGAGGTTAGGGAAAAGTTCTCCATATTGCAAGGCTTCAGGAGGAGGGCGTATTCTTCATCATGCGTATGTCCTTGTGAGACAAAATTACCCAAATCCCCAAAATTGTATTATATGCTTAAATAGCATCATTTTCTTAGAAAGTTTTCTAAGAAAACTTTCCCCCTTTAGAAAGTTTTCCGATTTTTCAGAAATGTTTATCTACCTTTTCTGTTTGTTTTTTTAGTTTACATGTTTCAAATTTACTACAGCGTCATTTAAATGTTATTGAAAACAAAATATCCTTCGAACAGTCGTTTTTTTCATTTATAACACTCAAAAAATAAACATTGCTCAATTTCCAAGGATATTTTTTACATATCAATAATTTTGTAAAGGAATTCTGACAAATTACCCCAGTGTAAAATTTTTCCTGAAAAGTTCAACCCCCGTAAAATTCTCTACCCATGGGAAATTTCCCCTGTGGAAAATCCCCGCGCAGAGAACCCCCCTCCCCTTGAAAAATGTATGCCAACTTCTCAATAACAAATGGTAGATGTATATAATAGACAAATTTTATAACCTTAAAGTACTAATCTCAGGGCTGTTGAGGGTCATATTATATCCAAAAGCATAATTTCCGGACCACTCAACTATGCTCAACAAAATAGATGTCTCAAAATTTTGATCGGACGTGGAAAAAAAGGGGCGTGAGATGGGGGCTAGTTGCCCTCTAGGTGATTAGTCTAGGACTATTAGAATCCTCTAGGACTATTTGATCCCCTAGGATTATTGGTTCGATGTGATCACTCCTGGGAAAAAGAAGAAAAGAATAAATAAACACGCATCCGTAATTTTTCTTCTGGTAAATAATACAAAATTCCACATTTTTTTAGATAGGAGCTTAACTAATAATATGGAATATATAAGTTTATATAAATATATAAAGTTAGGATCTTTTCCATCATATCTTTACCACTATTTAAAATGTATTTTATTTTTTTTATCGTCTACATGTATTAAGTTGAAACAAAAGAGTAACGTATTGCAAAATGCATGGGAAATATATAATTTCCTATATATTTAGAGATTGGGGGGGAGGATAAACTAAAGTAGAGCGCTTTTCAGAAGGATGTAAGTATTCTAAAATTTTTAGGATAGTTATATCATTCCTAAAAGCACCTTCTTGAAATATTAATTGGCTAAACTTAATTGGCCATCGTCATTACTTTTGTTTTTCATCTCGAACAGCCTATAATATAAAATTTCTGACGATATTCCAAACTCTGGAAAGCTGGTACAAATTTCCCCCTTTCTGTCCATCTAAATATTGTTTTCTTTTTAATCTATTGCTATTTAAATTTTGAGACATATGTGACATTCAAAAACAGTCATATCTACCCATGCTCCAGGGCGAATTAGCTTACAAGGTTGAATTCACAAAGTTTTTCCCCATTTCGATTTCAACTTTGGAAGACAGATCATCATGTTTTCCGTATGATACGCTAGCACCGTTACGTCTGCCTCCAAGGAATTCCAGAGTCTGGAGTTAAGGGCGTGAGAGGGTCAGATCGGCGTAACATTATGCTCTCTCAATGACCAGGCATATGGTTTTACCCCTTTCGTTAAATGCAACAGAAGAATGTCGGTGATCTTGCTATGTGAAATGTATATAGATATGCTATCATGTATACTTAATGGAATTTCGCCAGTCGCTATAAAGTTAAAGCCGAAAGAATTCTTAACTTTATTACGCCTATAAAAAAGGCTTAGTTCTAGTCAGTACGATAAAGGAAGTTTTAAAATTAGTCAGTTAGACTGTAACATATAAATGAAATATCGTTACTGGTGCATTATGCGGGCACCGCGAAGAAGTCAAGTTTGGTTAATGCTAATGAAATAAATAAAATAGGATGAGTATATAATAGTTTAGAAACAAATTTGGGCTATATATTTGCACATTAGGGGGAGGGGGGTAAAGCATAGCATATATTAAATACGTAACCTAACCTAACCTAGGTACCTTTTGCCCCCCTAAACTCCAAAAAACAATAGTTTAAGTATTGTAACTCATAGAGAATCCATGGCTCTGCAATCATTTATCTATAGCGGTCTCTTGGAAATAGCCCGTTTGACGGGTTTCGTGACTGGTTTCCTTGATACAGTAAATAGCGGTGGGCCCGCATAATGCACCAGTACCAAAATATTTACTATTATACAAACTTAGATCTTTGTTAACATTAAATGAAAAACAAGTTATTTCAACTGAAAGTAAGGACCAACATTAAAACTCAAAATGAACAAAAATTATTCCGTATATGAAGGAATTGCCCCCCTCCTCGATACCTTCCCCCTCACGCTGAAGCTTATAGCACTTTTAAAACAGCTTACTATAATTAAATGGCCCTTGTGTTTCAGGAGTTGTTCCTTTAAAAAATTAGGACAAACAGTCAAACTTTAGTGCAAAGAGCAAGGTATTGAGGATTGATGGGGGGGGGGAGCAATCCCTTCATATACGGAATAATTTCTGTTCATTTTGAATTTTAATGTTGCTTCTTACTTTCAGTTGAAAAAAAAAACTTTTTTTTAAAATTAATTTCCGAACGTTTTTAAATAATACCGGTAAATCTGACTCACTCTCTATGAAAAATAGCCTCCCCTCACGGAAAACTCCTCCGTGGAAAGTTGACCCCACTTGACCAAACGTAAAACACCCCCCCCCCCTTTAAAATTCCCCTTGGATAATTCCATCCCCGTTGAAAATTCCTCCTTCCTTAAAACTTCTTGCGCAAGATTCAGATTGAAAAATTCTCCATAGCATACCTTCACTTGAAAATACTTTAGATTCTAATCGTTTTTCTGATCATTCTGGAAATCCCCCTTCCATGGAAATTTTTTTCCCGGAAATCCGTACCCGCTGAAAATTACCCCGGACAATTCTTCCTGAACATCTCCACATGCAAAATTGAGTTGGCAAAGAAAAAGTAAGACAAATAAAAAGAATTTTGTATAGAATTCTGTCAAATCCCCCCAGCATAAAGTTTGCCCTGGAAATTCCACCTCCTCTCTGGAAGTTTCCCTCCCCTCGAAAAATTCTCCTCATGGAAACGCACTCCAAGCAAAAAATGCCCCCCCCCAAGAAAAAGGTCTGTATACTTTCCGATAATAAACACGCAAACAATGGGCAATTTTCTTTCTTCACAAGCTATGGGGGTTCATGTTACCCTAAAGACATAGTTATTGGATCCCTCAACTATGCTAAACAAGAGGGTTATCTCTAAATTTTGATTGGACAACTTTGGGGAAAAAAGAGGCGTAGGAGAGGGGCTAGTTGCTCTCCAATCCTTTTGGTTACTTAAAAAGTGCACTAGCAATAGGACTATTAATTCAATACGATCACCCTTGAGAAAAAAAACAACAAACAAATAAACAAAACAAATGAACACGCGTCCGTGACCTTCCTTCCGGCAAAAAAGGCAAAATTCCATGTTTTTGTATTAAGAGCTAGAAACTTCTACAGCAGGCTTCTCTGATATTTTAAATATGATGGTGTAATTTTTATTATGATTCCTTGACTTTTAAGGGTGCCACCCCCCTTTTTCGAAAATCAGGCAAATTTTCTCAGGCTCGTAGCTTTTGATGCGTAACACTAAACGTAAAACTTGATGAATCTTATATATTTGGAATCAAACAGTTCGTAGTAACGAACTGTAAGTAAGGAGCGACCTGGCTCAATACTAACTAAAACTCTAAAAAACGAAATTTTAATACCAATAGATATATCAAAAGAATTGGCTTTTTATGGTGATTTCAAATATATAAATATAATTAAGTTTAGTCTTACCTATCAAATGTTATGTGAGAAAATTTTCCAGATTTTCGAAAAAAGGGATAACACCCCCTGAAAGTCAAGTGATCTTAATGAAAATCACACTATCAGATTCAGTGTATCAGAGAACCCTACTGTGTAGGTTTCAAGCTCCCATCTGCAAAAATGTCGAATTTTGTATTTTTTGCCAGAAGAAAGATCAGGGATGTGTGTTTATTTGTTTTTTTTTCTCCAGGGGTGATCGTATCAACCCAGTGGTCCTAAAATATCGGGAGAGGGCTCATTCAAACGGAAATTAAAAGTTCTAGTGCCCTTTTTAACTGACTAAAATTGGAGAGCAACTAAACCCCCCCCCCCCCCGACCCTTTTTTTACCCAAAATCATCCGATCAAAATTTTGAGATGGTCATTTTGTTTATCATAGTTAAAAGGCCCAATAGCTCTGCCTTGGTAAAACATGACCTCCCTACAGCCCAAGGGGAAAGGTCTTTAAGTTACAAAATTTGTCCAGTGTTTACGCATAGTATTTGTTATTAGGATGCATGCATACATTTTTGGGTGGGGGAGGGCAGGACACATTTTCTGCCGCGTGTTTTTTTTCATGGGGGAACTTTCCATGGGGATGGAAATTTCGAGGGAGTGACTTTGTTAGGGGAAATTATACACTGCGGGAATTTGCCAGAATTCTTGTACAAAATTCTTTTTATATGTCTGCTTTCCCTTTTCCGTCTCATTTTACGTACGGAGTGGTTAAGAGTAATTTGTCCGGGGTAAATTTTCACCGGGATTGAATTGTCCAGAGGTTATTTCCATGGTGAGGGGGTTTCTCCCTGGATGTTGGGCCAGATGTCCTGGCATTAGTTAAAAAACGATCAGAACTTAAATAAAAAAAACAAGTTTTTTCAACTGAAAGTAAGGAGCAACATTAAAAGTTAAAACGAACAGAAGTTATTACGTATGTGATGGGGGTTGCCCCCCTCCTCAACACCTCGCTCTTTACGTTAAAGTTTGAATTTTGTCCCAATTCTTTAAGAATGACTCCTGAAGCAGAAGGGCCGCTTAGTTGGAACAATAACACGCTTTTTTTAAAATACTATAAAACTTTAGCGTAAAGAACGAGGTGTTGAGGAGGGTGCAACCCCCTTCATATGCGTAATAATTTCTATTCGTTTTAATTTTAATGTTGCTCCTTACTTTCAGTTGAAAAACTTGTTTTTTTTTATTTAATCAGCATAATAAACTGTTTTTTTTTTATATATGTAACTATTGATATAAAAATGCCATTTTCAGAGTTTCGGTTACTACTGAGCGGAGTTGCTCTTTACTCTACAGTTCGTGAACCCGAACTGTTTGATTAGTCAATTTTTTATTGCAGACAGGATTTATTTGGATTTTTTCCGAATTCAAGCTACTTTATAGTCAGCTTTGGGACTTTAGAATATTAGGGATATACATTTCAGACAAGAAGACCTCAGATGCTAAATGGGTTACACACTAAATAAAGAAAGGCCATAAAAATAACCTAGCACCGTAAGATGACTCACCAGAAGAAATAGAAGAAAATGAGACACGAATTACAGAAAAATGTTGAAAGGAGATCATGATTACACTATCATTACGTTCGGATTTCCAAGATTCTCTGTAGGCTGGACCAATCAAATAATGTGGATTACAATTAGTGTGAATTTTATTTTATAAATACTAATATGTAACTAAAAATGTGTACAAAAGGAATAAGAAGGTTAAATAGTTATGGACAATATTAATTTAAGAAGATTGTTATTTACTACAGTTACTAGATAATAATAACCATTATTAAACTACTATTTGATTTTGTCCACCTTTGACTAATTTTGCCAAAGCCACAGACTGCTCGTAAAACTACAGAGTTTTTAAGCCCCTACATTACACTACTTTCCCCTAGTAATTAAAAAGGGGTCTAATCAATAAAGCAAGGTCTTCTTTAAATTAAAAGCAAGGTCTTCTTTAAAATAAGTCCTCGTAAATAGTAGCAGAAACTAAAAAAAAACATTTCGAAACCATGAAATGTGAATTTTATTATAGTAAAATGGAGGGGGAGACAACCAAGGAAAATGATGTGGTCAGGTGAAAAATGCATTATCCGATTAAACATGATTGAGAAACATCAGAATGGGGCGTCAGCTGTCTACTTATATAAAATTAAGGACATCTACCAGATCACCTATCCCACTAAATTTATAGAAAGACTAAGCGTGCTGTAAAATCACAGAATCCCGAAGCTCCACCCCAACACTTATTTTTCATAGTAGAATTATTAAATAATTTTACAGTGTACGTTGGTTCTTGTTATGGTTGATATCAAGGCCGTATCCAGGGGGGGGGGGGGGTACCCGGTTTGAACCCCCCCCCCCCCGAAATTTTTTGACCGACTCGAAAATAAGTCGAAATTAGTAAAACCTAGGTAAAAATCAGTAAAATTAGTCAAAAACTGAGTCAAAAATTAGTAACCCCCCCCCCAAAAAAAAAAGTAAAAAATTAGTAAACCCCCCCTGAACAAAATCCTGGATACGGCCCTGGTTGATATAATCTTACGGAGAGCTCCCATAGAGAATAAAATTATCGACGACCTGTCAGTCCTGAAAATGTATGCAATACCATTATGTATATTTTTCATAGTTGAATGTTTCTGAGGCATTTCATATTTATATATTAAATAAAAAAAACAAGTTATTTAAACTGAAAGTAAGGAGCGACATTAAAACTTAAAACGAACAGAAATTATTCCGTATATGAAAGGGGCTGTCCCCTCCTCAACGCCTCGCTCTTTACGCTAAAGTTTTTTATTTGTTTTAAAAAATAAAGTTGTGAGACAGAGTCAAACTTTTGCGTAAAGAGCGAGGCGTTGAGGAGGGGACAGCCCCTTTCATATACGGAATAATTTCTGTTCGTTTTAAGTTTTAATGTCGTTCCTTACTTTCAGTTTAAAAAACTTGTTTTTTTTTATTTAATTTCTGATCGTTTTTTAGTTAATGCAGCTTTTATTTTGGCTCACCGTCATTGAATAAGTAAACAAAATTTGCATAAAAATTACTTTTCTTTTGCTAAATGGCTGTCTCTAAATTTGGTTCTGACGTAATTTACAAATTAACTTACGTAACCCTAGTCAATACCTTGCTCTTTAAGCTAAAGTTCGAATTTTGTTCCAATTCTTTAAAAATGACCCCTTAATCACAAAGGCCGTTAATTAGAATAAATAACTCTTATGAAAGTACTAAAAAATCTTTGGCTTAAAGAGCGAGGCATTGACTAGAAGGTGAACCCAATCATATAGCTAATATTTTTTGTTCGTTTTAAGTTTTGATGTTGCTCCTTACTTTCAGTTGAAAAACTTGTTTTTTTTTTATATTTAGTTTCTGATTTTTGTTTTAAATAATGATGGGAAATCCGGCGCCCCCTTCATAGCCATGTCCCTTACCCCATGAAACTTCCTTTATGAAAAGATCCTCCCATATAACCCCCGACTTTGGGAAAAAATGAGCGTGGGAGGGGGCCTATTTGCCCTCCATTTTTTTGGTCACTTAAAAGGGCACTAGAACTTTTAATTTCCGTTCCAATGAGCCCTCCCACGATATTCTAGGATCACTGGGTCGATACGATCACCCCTGGGAAAAAGAAAAAAAAGAAAAAAAAAACAAAAAAAACAAATAAACACGCATCCGTGATCTTTCTTCTGGCAAAAAATGGAAAATTCCACATTTTTGTAGATAGGAGCTTGAAACCTTTACAGTAGGGTTCTCTGATACGCTGAATATGATGGTTTGATTTTCATTCAGGTTCTATAACTTTTAGGGGGTCTTTCCCCCTTTTTTCGAAAATCAGCCAAATTTTCTCAGGCGCGTAACTTTTGATGGGTAAGATTAAACTTGATGAAACTTATATATTTGAAATCAGAATTAAAATCTGATTCTTTTGATGTATCTATTGGTATCAAAATCTGTTTTTTAGAGTTTCGGTTACCATTGAGCCGGGTCGCTCCTTACTTACAGTTCGTTACCACGAACTGTTTGATATATTTATTTTTATTTTAAAAGTAAACCCGTTCAGATTCTTCGCCAAGTAGCTGCTGAAGTAAAAAAACAACACAAAACTGACGACAGCCGATTATGATACCATTGATTTTAATTTCCTGTTGTTAAAACTGCTGTGTCTTAATTAAACTTGTAACCATTTTTATATTTGAATTTCATTTCAAATGCTTCTAGATAAAGATCTGGTCTTAACTAGGTTTACAGTAAAATACCTTTATTGTAAAGAGAGGGGGGGGGGGGCTAAGAATAATGACAATCCCCTTATGTATCGTGTAATTTATATTTGTTATAACAGAGGTCTAGTATACACTCTTTTTTGAATTTTATTTTAATCAAGGATACACAGAAAAGGGGCAATTATAGCAATTTTGTAGAAGTCATAATCCATGGTACTGGACCCATTTATTGTGCATCTAACTCGAAGTTTTTCCCCTCCCCATTTTATAGGAATGGTGGATTCCATGGTACATAGCAATAATAGACGGAGGTATCGGGCTAGGTCGGAAGCTTCGTATTTATTACATTATGCGGCTCAGATATGACATCCCTTGTTTCAGGACTAGCGCTGATGAAAAATTGATTTTAAATCCGTTAAAACGATTTTTGTCAACAACCCCTTCCGTCTCACTGATCTCCCCATGACCACGTAAAGAGTGTCAAATAGCATTCTCACTACTTTCCTGTTGACAATATTGCGTAGCTCTGATGACCAAAGGAAGCAGCTGAAATCCACGGTCTCAAGCCAGGTGAACTTAGGTCATAAAAAGACATCAAGTACTCTCTACAAACAAAAAGCAATAGATTCATTTGGGTGTTTTTATGTACTGCTCAACAAACAAATTCACAATAGAGTACTGCATCATTTAGGTACGGCTTAAGAACATCACAAAATGGAGTGCAGTCAGACCGGAAGGGGTTATAAGAGTGTCTTTTCGAATCTCTTGTTTAGTCTGCCAGACTTCACTTTTAGAATTATTCTTTTTTTTATTAGACATTTTCCAGAAGTCCAAATTTCAGAAAAATTGTCGGGTTTCCTGGAATGTAAGGTCAGATTTTGTTTTTATTTCTTCTTTTGATTCATAAAACCCAGAAACAATGTAGTCTTTGAGTTAAAAAAAAAAGGTGTAAATTTATAGGTGTTATACACAGTAGACAGAATATACCAGTAAGCTTATCGCAGATCTTTTCTGGTCTTCGTGAACAAAAAGCTCCTCCCACTTATTTCTGCCTTATTTCTGCGTTAGCTTGTTTCTGCATTAGCTTTATTTCCGTTTGTTTCAATGCACTTTGATGGAAACCAGTCGGAAACAGACTAACCTGCATTCCCGCTAATCTGACTTCGCCTATGTTTATATCTGCCAAAACGGAAATAAAGCTAATGCAGAAACAAGCTAACCCCGGTCCGGGTTTTTATAATGGGTGAGATAGAGAATGATCATACTGCTAATTATATAAACTGTGGGTGTTATAGAAGTGTATTCCTTTTATTGTTTATTTTATTAAAAATTGATTTTGCTTAAGGTTGGCATGGTGTTCGTTTGGTTTATATATATGTTCTACAGGTTAAAAAAAAGGCTGTTCTTTTGTTCTACATATTTTGCTCCTTTTGAGTTAGTTAAGATTTTGTTGGCTATTTAAAGGACTCGTAAACTAGTAGTAGCCGAGAGCCTTGTGTTAAATAGCCATGTGAAAACAGGAAACAAAAGGGAAGGAAACAACACTACAGATTTAAGATTTAACTTATTAGTAGGGAGATGTGTGTTTTTAACAGAATAGAGCATTACTGAATGTAAATAAATTGTAACATGTTCAGGTAAGTTGGTAATAAAGCAAGGTTAATGGGACAGCTTATTCTGCTCATTTTCTGAAAAGTAATATAACATGAAAAAAGTAGTGTGTTTGACTCCAAGAAGCAAGTCAAAAAAAGTTTAATAAAACGATACTTTAAAACAGCCATTAACAAAAAAAACACCAATAACAGCACAACACTTAATTATGTCCGGACAAGTGGACAAGAATTCACATGAACAAATGAAACTCAGAGGAAAGAAAATAACAAAATGAAAAATTCACATGAAGCACAGGGGAGGGGGGGGTCAAATTCTAAAAAAGGAAAAAAAGGAAATTATGTGAAAAACATTAGATATTACAGAGGAACTTAAAAAAATCTCGAGATTTTACTGGGGCACAGGCCCAAACGCGGGCTTTATTAGTGACTGATTTATTAGGGGCTGGCGAGGACAAAAAGAGGGACAATGGAAAAATGAAATAATCGGTTTACCGTGCTAAAACACAATCATCTTTAATTTTGGAGACAGGTAATTATCTATCTCCAGCTTAAAATTTTTGATAATAGCTACTAAGTATTTTTTCGATCCAACACTATTTTCAAGGGTTTCAAGGTCCTTTTCAAAATCTTCAAAAATTCATTTCTCTGCTTAAAAAACATTTTCAAGTTAGACTAGCTTAAAAATATTTATTTCAAAATAAGTATTAATTGAGGAATGTTCCCCATGAGACAGGTTCTTCATTTTTTTTTCTATGTGGCACTGTTTTCGGCGGTTTCACCTTGTCGAAACCATCAATTTTTCCCACTCTTAAATATGAAATTGGAAATGGTAATTCCTGCTGCTTATTGGTATGAAATTGATTATTTTATAGGCTAATTCACAAATAAGCATAGATTGAAAATTTTTTATTTTATTAAAATAAAATAGAGGGCGCATTTGACAGTAAGTATAATCAAATTAAATGCAAAAATTTCTTCTTTTTTTATACCTTCATTACCATTCCTTGAAAATAAAAGCAATTAGACGGAACATAAGCAATTGTAAATTGAACTTTAAGCAAAAAGTAAGCAAAACAAACAAAAGAATTGGAAGCAATCAATTGGGACGAGATAATTAGTAATTTTGCTGTTGCTAAAGTTAGAAAAATTAGATTTAGATAAATGAAAAATTTGTTGATAAATGAAAATTTTGTTAAAATTTGGCCTGAAAATAGTTGGGAGACAGGGAGGGGGGAGGGGACAATCAAAATTTTTCCCCGGGCACAAGAGAGGCCAGAACCACCACTGAGTTAGGATTATCCTTAACTCTCTCTTGCAATTATTCAAGTGGTATACAATGGTATACATTTTCCCGAACAGCAGATCAGCAGATCTTTTTTGATTTACAACTGTCTATTTAGTAAAAATAAAAACTTCGTAATGAAAAATTCCAGAATAAAGAACGTTTCAATTTATAAATTAAACACAACTAAATTTGTAACATAAATGTTTGCTTGAAATTTTTTTTTTATCATAACAGGCCCTATTGGAACCTAACAAAAAGCGAACCACAGCCCGTAATTCCAGAAACTTGAAAAAATGTATTTCTGAAGAAGTTTTCTTGTTAGAAATATTCTAAATCATACTTGTCTGTAAACTATAGGTCTTTCCAGACCCAATTTAATAATAGTTTTAATAGGAAAAAGGGGTCGGTCGAAAACAGGATCAGCCGCTTTGTGGCATGTTTGAAACAGGTTTTATGCGGCCATGCCGCATAGAAACAAAAATGAATTCTTGTCGAAAAGGGGCATGTTTAAGAGCTGACGTCACAAGACTTGTTTTGTTTCTTAAGCTAATACGAAGGTGATGATATGCCGATTCTAAACCAAAAACGACTCTATCGAAATGTGGCATGTATAGGCATCATGTCAAAAAACTGGTTTTTATCACAAAACTTGAATGTCTCTTGTTTTGGCTTTTGCCAAGGATACAAAGACATATCGATCGTATATATGGGTCTGCTAATTACGAGTTATGGAGTTTGTACTTTGAATAGAAGATGGCATATGAGACGCAAATCTCTTATTCTCTTAACCCAAATCTCTAACCCAAAAAATATATCAAACAGTTCGTGGTAACGAACTGTAAGTAAGGAGCGACCCGGCTCAATTATAACCGAAACTCTAAAAAACGGATTTTTGATACCAATAGATACATCAAAAGAATCAAATTTTAATTCTGATTTCAAGTATATAAGTTTCATCAAGTTTAGTTTTACCCATCAAAAGTTAAGCGTCTGAGAAAATTTGGCTGATTTTTGAAAAAAGGGAGAAAGACCCCCTAAAAGCTATAGAAGCTTAATAAAAATCACAACATCATATTCAGCGTATCAGAAACCCTACTGTAGAGGTTTCAAGCACCTATCTACAAAAATGTGGAATTTTGCATTTTTTGCCAGAAGAAAGATCACGGGTGCGTGTTTATTTTTTTTTCCCAGGGGTAATCGTATCGACCCATTGGTCCTAGAATGTCATGGGAGGGCTCATTGGAACAGAAGTTAAAAGTTCTAGCAACCTCTTAAGTGACAAAAAAATGGAGGGCAACTAGGCCCCCTCCCAGGCTCATTTTTTCCCAAAGTCACCTGATCAAAATTTTGAGATAGCCATTTTGTTCAGCATGGTCAAAAATATGATAACTATGTCGTTTAGGATGACTTAATCCCCAGGAATCCCTGGGGAGAGGGCTGAAAGTTTTGAAATTTACCAAATGTTAACATATAGTATTGGTTATTGGTAAGTATACAGACGTTTTCAGGGGGATTTTTTCTGGTAGGTGGGAAGGGGGGGGGGGTCGGGGGTTATATGGGAGGATCTTTCCATGCAGTAAGTTTTCATTGGGGAAGGGACATTGCTATGTGGGGGGCGCCGCATTTCCAAGCATTATTAAAGAAAAAGATCAGAAATTATATTTAAAAAAAAACAAGTTTTTCCCCTAGTCAATACCTCGCTCTTCAAGGCAAAGAATTTTAGTACTTTCATAAGAGCTTTTTATTCTAATTAACGGCCTTTGAGATTAAGGAGTCATTTTTAAAGAATTTGAACAAAATTTGAACTTTAGCTTAAAGAGCAAGGTATTGACCAGGGGGCAAACCCCCTAATATACGTATTAAAAATCAATGAATACAGAAGTTCGTTACGTAAGTTAATTCGTAAGTTACATATATTTATTACTAATCAAAACGTTCGTAAATAAAATCAAACAAGTTTTGAAAAAGCCATTTAATAAAAAAAAAGTAAAATTAATATGCAATTTTTTTTAATATTCATGTACGGTGAGCCAAAATCAAAACCTACATTAATTCAAAAACGTTCAAAAATTAAATAAAAAAAACAAGTTTTTTTAACTGAAAGTAAGGAACGATGTTAAACCTTAAAACGAACAGAAATTATTCCGTATATGAAAGGGGCTGTGCCCTCCTCAACGCCTCGCTTTTTACGCTAAAGTTTGACTTTCTCACAACTTTATTTTTTTTAAACAATAACGAACTTTAGCGTAAAGAGCGAGGCGTTGAGGAGGGCACAGCCCCTTTCATATACGGAATAATTTCTGTTCGTTTTAAGTTTTAACGTCGTTCCTTACTTTCAGTAAAAAAAAACTTGTTCTTTTTAAATTTAATTTTAGTAAAGTGCAAAGTATGTTTTGGCCTTTGGAATGCATAGGGGTTTTGACAGTGCCGTAATTTCTTCAAAATCCTGGGAAGGGGGGGGGGGGTGGTGATAAAGCTGGAGCCAAGTTATCCAAATTAAGTGAAAATGACAGTGAATATTTTTTTTTTGGGGGGGGGGAGTGCAACGGAAACGAAAAAAGAAAAAATGCCAAATTGAAATGTACTCCCTTATGATTTCTGGGAATACTTCTGGTGTACGCTGTTGCTATGAAAGTAAAGAGTAACATTTAACCCCAAAACGAGCAGAATTTATTCCGTATAGGAAAGGACTATCCCTTCCTCATCCAAACCTTTGCCTCATGGTCGCAAAAGCTTCAGAGGGTGCTCATTAGATCGGAAATTGAGAGTTCAAGTACCTTTTTTTCATAAGTCGAAAGTGATTGTAGACCAATGAGCTGCGGCAGGGAGTGGGGGTATTTTCTGAGGGAAAGAACCTTCTATGGTTGATTTTACTGCAAGAGGAGATAATTTTATCATGCAGGGAGAGAATTTACCATCATTATTTGAAAAACGATCAGAAATTAAATTTAAAAATAGTTTTTTTCAACTGAAAGCAAGGAGCGACGTTATAACTCAATACGAACATATATTAGTCTTATATAGAGGGAGTTTTCCCAGGGGCTTCGTTTGATGGGGCCAGGTGGAGGCAGTTTTCCCCTCTCTCAGTAATGTGGAGAAGAAAATTATTATATATCCGATTCCCATTGACGTTTCTCAGGATACTTGAATTATGCAGGCTTATCTTAGTTTTGACAAGATTTTTTGCAGAATCTACATTTCTGCTGGGGTGAGGGGCAGACTGAGGTCGAGGGAGGGCTTTGGTTCTGAAGAGGTAGTTCCCCTCCATGCCCCACATCAAATTACGCCCCTGGGTTTTGAGCCCTACTCATGTTAATTTCTGCTCGTTTTGACTCTGACTCGGTTATTTATTTAATTTCTGTTCGTTTTGGGTTTCATTTATTTAATGAGGATGATTGGTAATAGTTTTATGCTTGGCAGGTCATTTGATTCTATTTCGCTCATTCTTAGTTTAACGGAGTTCATTTCTAGTTTTTTGATTTTGAATTGAAGTTATCAAGTATTTTGCAATAGGTTGCATAGGTTGAATCAAGACGCTGGGTAATTGTAAACAGAGAAAAGCCAAGACAGATAGTCCAAGTAATTGAGAGGCCTTCCTTTGAAAGATTATTTTGTGGAAAAAGTTTTTTTATTTAATGTCAATAAAGAACGAACACAAATTAATTTTAAAGACTTTTTCCACAAAACAAATTTTTCAAAGAAAAGTAAAGAGCTCCATTGAGCCAAACATGGGTAGAAATAAATCCAAATAATTTTTAAGTTTTGCTTCTAACTCTACTTTTACCTTGCTTGCTTAAACTTGGTTCACCCGGTTCTAGGAGTTTACCCCCCCCCCCTCCTCCCAGTATTTACCACCCTAAAAAATACCCCCTCAAGAAAATAGTTCTACCCCCTCCACGGAAAATAGACCCCTGGAAAATACTTCACCAGAAAATATCCCTAAGAAAATACCCCCCTCCCGAAAATACCCCCAGTGGGAAATAAGACTTTCCAAATTTGATATTTTTATTTTGGTTTTGTTTTTTTATTTTCCCTAGCGGAAAGCAATTTTGTTTCTTGTGTATTATAGGCCACTCACTCAAATTAACGCTTTGTAAAACTCGAAAACAAATTTGTTTCTTAGTTCGTTTCTTTCAACTTAGCGTGAGACAAGACAAAGACAAGTGACATAATAGTGACTTTATTTAGTGGCGTATAATACACAAGTACCAAAATTTCTTCCCCACATGGAAAATAAAAAACAAAAGTCATATAAAATTCCCAAATTTTGAAAGACTTATTTTTCCACAGAGGGGGGGGGGGTCTTTTTCCGCTGGTCACTTACGGGGAGGGGGTGTTTTCTGTGGGGGGTATTTTCTGGGGGATATTTTTCTCCGGGGGATGGGGGTATTTTCCAGGGGGGGGGGGTAAATTTAGCGGACAGCTTCGAATGTCCAGACGCATTTGTGCAAGTACCAAAATTTCTTCCTCCCACGGAAAATAAAAACAAAAGTCATAAAATTCCCAAATTTTGAAAGACTTATTTTTCCACAGAGGGGGGGGGGTTCTTTTTCCACGGTTACTTACGGGGAGGGGGGTGTTTTCTGTGGGGGGTATTTTTCACCGGGGGATGGGGGTATTTTCCAAGGGGGGTAAATTTAGCGGACAGCTTCGAATGTCCAGACGTATTTGTGGCATATTTTGCTAGCTCAATAGAAATGTGCCTTTAGGCTTAGGGAATTATTTCACCTGTCCCTAAATAAATAAATAAAAAAACAAGCTTTTTTAACTGAGAATAAGGAACGACGTTAAAACTTAAAACGAACAGAAATTATTCTGTATATGAAAGGGGCTGTCCCCTCCTCAACGCCTCGCTCTTTACGCTAAGGTTTGACGTTCTCACAACTTTTTTTTAAACAATAAAAACTTTAGCGTAAAGAGCGAGGCGTTGAGGAGGGCACAGCCCCTTTCATATACGGAATAATTTCTGTTCGTCAACAAATGAAACAAATGTCTTTTCATCAAATGAAAAGACAACTTTTTTCAACTGAAAGTAAAGAGCAAGGTTTAAACTTAAAATGATCAGAAGTTTTTCCATTACAGTCGCATTCTCAATCCTCGCTCTTTACTCTAATTAAATAAAAAAAAACAAGTTTTTTAAACTGAAAGTAAGGAGCGACATTAAAACTTAAGACGAACAGAAATTATTCCGTATATGAAAGGGGCTGTGCCCTCCTCAACGCCTCGCTCTTCACGCTAAAGTTTGACTTTCTCACAACTCTTTTTTTTAAACAATAAAAACTTTAGCGTAAAGAGCGAGGCGTTGAGGAGGGCACAGCCCCTATCATATACGGAATAATTTCTGTTCGTTTTAAGTTTTAAGGTCGCTCCTTACTTTCAGTTTAAAAAAGTTGTTTTTTTATTTGATTTCTGATCGTTTTTTCGTTAATGCAGCTTTTATTTTGGCTCGCCGGCATTGAATAAGTAAGCAAAATTTGCATAAAAAATTTACTTTTCTTTTGCTAAATGGCTCTCTAAATTTGGTTCTGACGTAATTTAAAAATTAACTTACGTAACGAACTTCTATATTCGTATATTTTTCTTCTGGCAAAAAAT
Source organism: Artemia sinica (assembly GCA_027921565.1). Taxonomy (NCBI): domain Eukaryota; kingdom Metazoa; phylum Arthropoda; class Branchiopoda; order Anostraca; family Artemiidae; genus Artemia; species Artemia sinica. The sequence continues at coordinate 29,807,068 of CM051262.1, forward strand.
ACACAGTTGCAGATTTTTGCAGATATGAGCTTGAAACCTATGTTATAGGGTTTTCTGATACGCTGAATCTGACGGTGTGATTTTCATTAAATTTTTTTCACTTTTAGGGGATGTTTCCCCCCTCTTTAAAAAATCAGGTAAATTTTCTCAGGCTCGTAGCCTTTGATGAGTAATACTAAACTTAATAAAATTCATATATTTAGAATCAGCATTATAAGCCCATTCTTTTGATACATTTATTGACATCAAAGTTCCGTTTTTAAAAGTTTCGATTACTATTGAGCCGTATCGCTTGTTTTTTTTTATTGTTTTTTTTATTGCGTATATGTTATTACGTATATGATGGGGTTCTCCCCTTAGTCAATACCACGCTCTTTACGTTAAAAGTTAAAAAATTTTTAATTCACAAACCCCTGAATCACAAAGGCCGTTTAATTAGAATAGATAGCCCCTCCTCCACCCCCCCCCCACCAGAAAAAAATCCTTCCTGAAAATGTCTGTATACTTCCCAATAACCAATACAATATGTAAGCAATGGGCAAAGTTCATAACTTGCAGCCCTTCCCCTGGGAACTGTGGGGGATTAAGTCATCGTAAAAGACATATTTATTAGATTTTCGACTATGCTGGACAAAATGGCTATCTCAAAATTTTAATTGGGTGACTTTGAGAAAAAATATGAGCGTGGGAGGGGGCCTAGCTGCCCTCCCATTTTCTTTGGTCACTTAAAAAGGGCACTAGAACTTTTAATTTCCATTCCAATGAGCCCTTTTACGATATTCTAGGACCACTGGGTCAATACGATTACCCCTGGGAAAAAAAAAATAAACACGCACCCGTGATCTTTCTTCTGGCAAAAAATGCAAAATTCCACATTTTTGTAGATAGGAGCTTGAAACCTCTACAGTAGGGTTTTCTGATACGCTAAATATGATGGTGTGAATTTCATTAAGGTTCAACAACTTTTAGGGGGTCTTTCCCCCTTTTTTCGAAAATCAGCCAAATTTTCTCAGGCGCGTAACTTTTGATGGGTAAAATTAAACTTGATGAAACTTATATATTTGAAATCAGAATTAAAATCTGATTCTTTTGATGTATCTATTGGTACCAAATTCCGTTTTTTAGAGTTTCGGTTACCATTGAGCCGGGTCGCTCCTTACTTACAGTTCGTTACCACGAACTGTTTGAAAAGCAAGTTTTTTAAAAATACTTCAAATTTAACAGCCCTTGTGTTCTATGACTCATTCCTAAAGGAACGAGTCATAGAACGATAACGAAAACTGACTAGCTTAAACGATAAATAAAAGTTCAAATAGGGATAAAATCCTTTTAATAGACAGTGATGATAGAAATTCACAAAAATACTAGATATTTCGGTCACATATACAGTGACCGTCATCAGTAGTAAAACTAAAATAAAACAAAAGTTTTTATACTAAATCAAATAACACTACATATTGATTGAATCTCTAATCCTTTTCAAAGCAAAGGCGGAAGCTATTCTCTTTGACCTTCTTGGGATCGGTTCATTAGCGTTCAATGATATAACATTTGGACAAAGGTCAACTACATTGGGTGAATTGAACTTTACTCTGTCAGATTTTAATAAATTATCATAGATAGAGTCCAGCCCATATTCACCTGTATCCCGATTCAAAGCAATATTCTTGAATAAGATTTTCTTTATTTCAAGAATTTCACGAAAATTTTGCTTTAAACCCCGATCCCTAGAAATCAAAGAGACATTCTCGAACAAAATAAAATGGTCTGGAAAATTAAAAATATGTTCAGAAAGGGCTGAAGTGAAATCTTCAGACTTAGAAACTTGCTTTAAAGCCGAAGAAATAGAATCTTTGTGTTGTAATAATCTCATTTCCAAACTCTGGTTAGTACGTCCCACATATGAGCTTCCACAAGTACATGGGATCTGATAAACCCCACTTTGTTGCCCCAATAAAATTAGATCCTTCCCAGAATTTAGAAAACTACCCAAAGTATTATTACTCTTTAAAGCTACCCTTAAACCATTGCTTTGTAAAATTCTTTTAAGTTTTTCACTTAGCCCGGGTACATATGGTAAGGAACAAAAAACATCCTTTTCCCGAGTTGTCTCCAAGACTTCCTTAGAAATCTCTAGAAACCTTTTTCTTCTTTTCGAAAAAATCTGGTTAATTAACCATTCTGGATACATGTTACTTATTAGTATTTTCCTTAGAAAAGACAACTCCTCCTCAACAAATTTTGGAGAGCAAATACTAAAGATCCGATCAGTTAAAGAAATGATCAAGCCAATTTTTACTTGGCGAGCGTGACCGGAACTATAAGACAAAAATCTATTGTTATTTGTAGGTTTTCTGTAAATTTTAAAATCCAGACTATTTTGATTTTTCAAAAGAAGAACATCTAGGAAAGGAAGTTTCCCATTCTCTTCCAATTCAACGGTAAACTTTAAATCCCCTCCCAAACAATTAAGATGTTCCAAAAATCCTTTTAATTCCTCCTCCCCATAATTCCATACTGAAATAATGTCATCCATATACCGGCCCCAGAAAATATGTTTTAAAAAATATGAATCTAACGCAATTGTTTCAATATTCTCCACAAAAATATTAGCTAATAAAGGGGATAAAGGGGCCCCCATAGGTAAACCATTTATTTGTTCGAAATACTCCCCTCTAAATTGAAAAAAATAAGAGAACTTATTGCACAACCTTACTAAATTCATAATTACAGAAACTTCCAAATCTGTTTTGCCACTAATCAAATCCAAATTTCTTAAGAGCTTTCCTTCTAGAAGAGTTTCGGCTACTTTTACATCAATATTTGTGTATATTGATACAATGTCGAAGCTTGAAAGCAAAGAATTCGAAGAAATTTCTACTTTTTTCAGTTTTTCAACCAAATTCGAAGAATTCTTAATATACGAAATTTGTGTAGACAAAAGTGGTTTACAGATTGACACTAACCATTTGCTCAAAACACTTGTAGGTGACCTTGTACTTGACACAATTGGTCGTAATGGTAGGTTAGGCTTATGAATTTTGGGAAGTCCATATAATTTAGGGCACAAGGAACTGCGTGGCAGGCATTTGTAATAGAGTTGAGGTGTAATTTTTCCTTCATCCTTTAAGCACTTCAATTCTTTCTTAAACTTATTTGTAAAAGAGTCTGTTGGATTATACGATAGCTTCTTGTATGTTTTTTCATCCTCTAGTAAACTTCTTAATTTTGAATCGTAGTCCTCAGTATTCATCACAACTAAAGTGTTACTCATATCTGCTTTTGTAATGATAATTGAACTATCCTTTTTCAAGTTTTTAAGAATTCTTATTATTTGATTTAGTATAAAAACTTTTGTTTTATTTTGTTTTATTTTAGTTTTACTACTGATGAAGGTCACTGTATTTGTGACCGAAATATCTAGTATTTTTGTGAATTTCTATCATCACTGTCTATTAAAAGGATTTTATCCCTATTTGAACTTTTGTTTATCGTCATGGAAAGGCAGTGTGGTCTCCGAAATTATCTATGACTAGCTTAAAGAGCAAGGGTTGAGAAAGGAGCCGCTCCACTCATATTTAAAATGGCTCTTGTTTCTCTTAAGCTTAAAACTTGGTTTTATAAATGGAATTTCTGATTGTTTTTCAAATTTTGACAAGAAATCCTTTCCTGCTTTCTGTGTAAAATTTGGCTCAGAAATTTCCCTGAATTTTACCATGAAAAATTATTCCCCCGGAAGGGCTTTATACCACTCAAGGACCCCTTCCCACCAAAAAATACCACTTCCCATTATAATTTTTTTCCTATTCTGCAATGAGAAATACTATATGTGAACGGTGGGCAAACTGCGTAACTTGTAGTTCCTTCTTCTTGGACTATAAGGGATCATTTCCTCCCCAAAGATAAATTATTGGACCTTTCTACTGTTTAAATCAAATTAATAATGCCAAATTTTGATATGTCATTATATGGGTAAAAAGGGGCGTGGAACAATTGCTAGCTACCCTCCAATCTTTGGTTATTCTCAAAGGTCAGTAATATTTGTGATTCACGATCAAATAAGCCCTCTTCTAATCTTCTAGGTTTGGTTTGTTACAATTGGGCATGGGGAACGAAACATATAAACCCGTATCTCTTCTAGTAAAAAGTACAAAATTCAAGATTTTAGATAGAAAATAGGAGTTAAAACTTCTACACTTAGGCTCTCTAATCAGAAAATAATAAAATGAAAAATAAAATCAAAACAGGTGAGAAAACAAGGATTTTGTCAGCCAGTGGCAAACCATGATGACGAAGAAACAAGCAAATATTTCTACAAGGACCTCCCTCAAGCTGTCCTCAGTGCTAAACTTGATATGAAACCAGTGATAAACAAAATTTCTTATTTGAACGAAAACCATCAAAAATTTTTAACTAAATGTTTTATACAATCTCCTTCCAAAAAATATAATTTATACATAAAGGAAACAAATATATTTACAAATAAAATGTCTACTAGAAGTTAAAAACTTCTACACTTAGGCTCTCTAATATGCTGAATATTAACGTGCTTTACATTTCGATGCTGTTTCCTCCTTTGTCAAAAATCAGGTGAATTTCATCAGGCCCGTAGAGTTTGAGGAATAAATTTTATTTTTTATTTTGATTGTTGTTGGACCGAGTCGCTCTTTCCTTACAGATCACTAACACGAAATACTTGATATTTAAATACGTTCTAAGACCACACTGGCTAAACTTGACATATGAAACTCAGAGAGGAAAGAAAATAATAAAATGAAAAATAAATCAAAACAGGTGAGAAAACAAGGATTTTGTCAGCCAGTGGCAAACCATGATGACGAAGAAACAAGCAAATATTTCTACAAGGACCTCCCTCAAGCTGTCCTCAGTGCTAACAAGAGTCCCACTTGATATGAAACCAGTGATAAACAAAATTTCTTATTTGAACGAAAACCATCAAAAATTTTTAACTAAATGTTTTATACAATCTCCTTCCAAAAAATATAATTTATACATAAAGGAAACAAATATATTTGCAAATAAAATGTCTACTAGAAGTTAAAAACTTCTACACTTAGCTCTCTAATATGCTGAATATTAACGTGCTTTACATTTTCGATGCTGTTTCCTCCTTTGTCAAAAATCAGGTGAATTTCATCAGGCCCGTAGAGTTTGAGGAATAAATTTTATTTTTTTATTTTGATTGTTGTTGGACCCGAGTCGCTCTTTCCTTACAGATCACTAACACGAAATACTTGATATTTAAATACGTTCTAAGACCACACTGGCTAAACTTGACATATGAAACTCAGAGAGGAAAGAAAATAATAAAATGAAAAATAAAATCAAAACAGGTGAGAAAACAAGGATTTTGTCAGCCAGTGGCAAACCATGATGACGAAGAAACAAGCAAATATTTCTACAAGGACCTCCCTCAAGCTGTCCTCAGTGCTAAACAAAAAAGAAAGAAGAAAAAAAACAACGAAAATTTAACCTTTCGAAGTTTACCCGACAACGACAAAACAGACACTCAAAGTGTCTATGGATTTGACAGTGGAAGAAGACACAACCATGTATTTTATAAAATATCTCTTATTTAAAATAAAGTATTTATCGATTCAACGTTTCTTGTAATTTTTTTTTCTATATGAATGAATACTAGATAGGAATGACACAAAAGGCTAAGTAGAAACAGAGTTGAAGGTATAGAGTGAAAGGATATAAGGATAAAACAATAGCTCCAGAGGGAGCTATTTTAGAGGGTTAGAATCACCCTTTTCCAGTGAACATGGCCATTTAAATCCGTTTTAACAAGAGTCCCACTTGATATGAAACCAGTGATAAACAAAATTTCTTATTTGAACGAAAACCATCAAAAATTTTTAACTAATGTTTTATACAATCTCCTTCCAAAAAATATAATTTATACATAAAGGAAACAAATATTTACAAATAAAATGTCTACTTTTATTTTTGTACATTCTACACCTTCGAAGTAGGTATTTATAAATCCTAAGTGAAAAGACATCCATTTTTTAAAAAGGGGTTTATCTCTCACTGCCATCTTTATTTCAAAGTACTTACTCTACCACTGAATTCCAGCAAACCCTTAATTATTCAATGCAAATGAACTTTTGCCATTGGTTTCATATTAGCTTATAGAACAAAAACCAGTTTTTTGACATGATGCCTATACGTGCCACATTTCGATAGAGTCGTTTTTTGGTTTAGAATTGGCATGTCATCACCTTCGTATTAGCTTAAGAAACAAAACAAGTCTTGTGACGTCAGCTTTTAAACATGCCCCTTTTCGACAAGAATTCATTTTTGTTTCTATGCGGCCATGCCACACAAAAACCTGTTTTCAAACATGCCACAAAGCGGCTGATCCTGTTTTCGACCGACCCAGGAAAAAGAAGTTATTGATGATGTCGAGCCCTTTGAAAATGATGTCCGATCGAAAAATCAAAAATATACTCTAAAGATGTCGTCTTACGACAGGAATTTCTTAATTAGTACTTCTTCGAAAATGACAATTCTTACCTTGGATCTAACTTCATCATCTCTTAGAACCACAAAAAAACTCTTCGAGGATCAAACTGTTCGTGGTAACGTGATTGCAACAGTTACTGCAACCATGACAAAAGAGATCGTCCACTCCACCCGTTCATCTTGAAAAACGATAAAAATCACTTTCTTGCATAGTTAATATGTATCTCATTATTTATTACTCACATATAAATATAGTATATATACATATATACTATCTTTATAAACGAGCAATAATTGAATATGTATTTAATATTTATGTGTTTGTTCTCGAAAACGGCCTCCATATTTTTTGGGAAAATTGGTATTTTAGTTATTCTCCCATAAAAAACAAAAACAAAAACAAACTAGATAGGTCAGAAGTCTAAGAAAATTCGTTAAGAGCCTTAATTTTTGAAAATGACGTCATGTACTATGTTAGTATAACATATAAGCATTTGTTATGACACCATATATGACATAATATAAGCATTTTCTTATATGAAGTCATGCATAGCATAAATAAGTTTGTTAAGCTTCCAACGCATCAGTTATTTATATAGTATAATGACTGTTGGAAGGACCAAAAAACGTAAATTTGTAGTTGCAGTTACTATAAATGATGATTCTTTGGAACCAACACCTGATCCATCAAACGTGATAAGATGTGAAAATCGACAACCTGGACCATCAATTGCGACAACATCGATATGGACAGCTAAAGAAAAGGCCATTGCCAAATTGTCCGAAGTAATCAAAATTAAAAAAACTTTTCAAAAATCAAAATGAAGAGCAAAGACACGGGTGGTTAGAAGATATGCAAAAATGACAATTAGAGCGTGTCAAAAATGAAAATAAAGAGCAAACACACATACGCTTAGAGGACATGCGACACCAAGCAAGTGAGCGAGTAAAAAAGGGAAATGAAGAGCAAATACACACGCGGTTAGAAGAACAGTGGCGACGTGTCAAAAATGAAAATGAAGAACAAAAACACACGCGGTTAGAAGAAAAGCGGCGGCTTATCAAAAATGAAAACGAAGAGAAAAAACACACGCGGTTAGAAGACTTGCAACATCGAGCATGTGAGCGAGTCAAAAATGAAAATCAAGAGAAAAGACACATGCGGTTAGAAGACTTGCAACATCGAGCATGTGAGCGAGTCAAGAATGAAAATCAAGAGCAAATACACACGCGGTTAGAAGAACAGCGGCGATATGTCAAAAATGAAAATGAAGAACAAAGACACAAACGGTTAGAAGACATGCGACACCGAGCATGTGAGCAAGTCAAAAATGAAAATGAAGAGCAAAGACACGCGCGGTTAGAAGACATGCGACACCGAACATGTGAGCGATTCAATGAAAATCAACCTTCACAGCGAGAATCAAAACATTTCAAAATTGAAAATGATAGTGATGATAATTGGGATTGGGATTTTGACATGGATAAAGTCATCAATGCCTACCATACCTTTGTTAAAAAAAAAAAAAAAAAAAAAAAAAAAAAAAAAAAAAAAAGTTCGGCAATATGTATTTCATAATGATGAAAGACAAGCAAGGGTAAAACGAACCAAAATAATTGAAAATGATAGCGATGATGATTTGATTTTGGATCTTGACATGGATAAGGTCATCAATGCACATTCATTTGGTATTTTTATGTTGAATGGGTGGATTGAGGTCCAAAACATTCTATACATGCAGAATATGTCAAAACGTGAAAATGTTTTCACGTTTGTGTCATTATGAAGAAAAATCTTGCAGCCCGTACTGATTACCTACAAATAAATGTTTATCTCAGACATGATTCCCAATGCTGCTGAAGCGTAAGTAAAAAGTTTTTGCTTTTAAAACAAAAAGATGGGAAGTATTCCTAATTAAGCTCATTAATTTTTATTTGTTATTATAATGAGACCAAAGTGTCCTGCTCCTCCCCGTTTCTTCGGGGCTCCCATAGATTATCTGCTCATGAGTTTTCGTTTGAATAAAAATAGCCTACAGGATGTTTAGAATATTGAAAAATCCAACTTTCTACCAGCTATTCAATACTTATTCCCAATTATAGTCGCGACGCCTGGCGTTCCACTAATTCAAGTAACCCATACTAACCTGTTATTTCAAAGTTATGCCACTTATGGTCAGGTCAGCTTAAGATTAGTACAGCAATCTGACAATTCCCACGCTACAACGGTATGAGTAACTAAGGTGACACGATACAGGTGACCTCGTCTTCTATTCAAATGTCCACATGTCTCGCCCTGTAATGATAGTAGGAATTGTTGGTAACACCCATAAAGTTATGTGAACTTTTGTTTCTTGTATTCACAGTCGTAATCATTATCGTGCAAGAGATAAATAACAGATTATATGTTTCAATTGAGACTGACACTTATTTGACTTCTGCGTTTTCGTTTATGGAATTTAATAGCCTCTAGTAGGCCAACTGAAACTTCAACTACGTATATTATTGATATCTATGGATTCAACATTATAAAAATACATAATTGTATTCCAATCCTACTAAACTATGCAACCTTGTTGTATCAGACATCAACAGCCTTATCTTACGCTGTTCATGATTTTGTTAGAGAGCAAAATTAATGTTTTGAAGCTCCATAAGAAAATATTATTTTATCAATTTAAATAAAATATATTTTAGCTGTGTACAACCGAGTCATATCGCTTTATTTTGATTTGAAGTTTTAAAAATCCATATAACAGTTTGTATGTCGCCTAGATTTGGATAATGTTTTTCGCACAATGCTCAGTTTACCGTAGAGGTTAGGACGCCTCTGCAGGTGTGTCCAGTGAATGCTTACATGTAAGTATTTTAGACAACTCAAAAGTGTCCAATTGTTTATTTTTGGCAAATATGTTACATTTTCACTTTTTTGAGGAAGGAATAAAAATAAAACTGGTAAAATTATAAGATTATAACAAAGTTTCTAGCTGAATACAAATACTGGTACTGGTGCGTAATACGGACACTTTTATATATTGTACAAGGAAACCAGTCACGAAAAACCAGTCAACTCAAGAGACCGCTATACATAAATGACTGCAAAGCCTTGGTTTCTCAATGAATTACAATATTTAAACGATTTTTTTCTGGGGTTTAAGGGGGAAAAGGTACCTAGGTTAGGTATTTAATATATCCTATGTTTGACCCCCCCCCTAATGAGCAAATATATAGCCCAAATTTGTTTATAAACTACTGCATATTCATCCTATTTTATTTTATTTCATTAGCATTAACCAAACTTGAGTTTTTAGAAGTGTCCGTAAAATGTATCAGTACCCAAATACTAGATTGTAACACAGCCCGCGTTTGCGCCCGCGGCCCAGTGAAATTTGGATATTTTTCAACTTCCCCATAACATCTTCTATTTACCACGAATTTTTATATGAAGATGGTATCTATATTTAATTTCATTTAATGAAAGTGTCTTTTTTATTCTTGTGCGATGTGTAAATTTAATTTCTATTTTCGGGATGATTACACGGAAAAGTTTCAACCTTACTCAAGATTTAATAAAAAAAAACAAGTTTTTTAAACTGAAAGTAAGGAGCGACATTAAAACTTAAAACGAACAGAAATTATTCCGTATATGAAAGGGGCTGTCCCCTCCTCAACGCCTCGCTCTTTACGCTAAAGTTTTTTATTTAAAAAAAAATAAACTTGTGAGACAGAGTCAAACTTTAGCGTAAAGAGCGAGGCGTTGAGGAGGGGACAGCCTCTTTCATATACGGAATAATTTCTGTTTGTTTTAAGTTTTAATGTCGCTCCTTACTTTCAGTTTAAAAAACTTGTTTTTTTTATATTTAATTTCTGATCGTTTTTTAGTTAATGCAGCTTTTTTACTTTTTTTGTGAACGTTTTTTAATTAATACAGGTTTTGATTTTGGCTCACCGTGCATGAATAATTAAAACGAAATTTCCATATTAATTTTACTTTTATTTGGTTAAATGGCTTTCTCGAAACTTGTTGAATTTTATTTACGAGCGTTTTTATTAGTAATAAATATACGTAACTTATGAATTAACTTACGTAACGAACTTCTATATTCATATATTTTTAATACGTATATTAGGAGGTTTGCCCCCTAGTCAATACCTTGCTCTTTAAGCTAAAGTTCGAATTTTGCTCCAATTCTTTAAAAATGACCCCTTAATCACAAAGGCCGTTAATTAGAATAAATAGCTCTTATGAAAGTACTAAAAAATCTTTGGCTTAAAGAGCGAGGCATTGACTAGAAGGTGAACCCAATCATATAGCTAATATTTTTTTTGTTCGTTTTAAGTTTTGATGTTGCACCTTACTTTCAGTTGAAAAACTTGTTTTTTTATATTTAATTTCTGATTTTTTTTTAAAATAATGATGGAAAATCCGGCGCCCCTTTCATAGCAATGTCCCTTCCCCCATGAAAACTTCCTTCATGAAAAGATCCTCCCATATAACCCCCGACCCACCCCACCCCCCACTACCAGAAAAAATTCCCCCTGAAAACGTCTGTATACTTCCCAATAACCAATACTATATGTTAACATTGAGTAAAGTTCATAACTTTCAGCCCTCCCCCTGGGGCTTCGAGGGATTAAGTCATCCTAAAAGACATAGTTATAATATTTTCGACCATGCTGAGCAAAATGGCTATCTCAAAATTTTGATCGGGTGACTTCGGGAAAAAAATGAGCGTGGGAGGGGGCCTAGTTGCCCTCCATTTTTTGGTCACTTAAAAAGGGCACTAGAACTTTTAATTTCCGTTCCAATGAGCCCTCCCACGATATTCTAGGACCACTGGGTCGATACGATCACCCCTGGGAAAAAGAAAAAAAAAAACAAAAAAACAAAAAAACAAATAAACACGCATCCGTGATCTTTCTTCTGGCAAAAAATGGAAAATTCCATATTTTTGTAGATAGGAGCTTGAAACCTCTACAATAGGATTCTCTGATACGCTGAATACGATGGTGTGATTTTCATTAAGGTTCTATAGCTTTTAGGGGGTCTTTCCCCCTTTTTTCGAAAATCAGCCAAATTTTCTTAGGCGCGTAACTTTTGATAGGTAAGATTAAACTTGATGAAACTTATATATTTGAAATCAGAATTAAAATCTTATTCTTTTGATGTATCTATTGGTATCAAAATTCCGTTTTTTAGAGTTTCGGTTACCATTGAGCCGGGTCGCTCTTTACTTACAGTTCGTTACCACGAACTGTTTGACTTACTCAAGAAAACTTGAGCGTCTATTTGAAATTAAATGTCAAGTTGCACAATCTTTCGAGAAGCAACCGGGCTGTAGCAACTGCGACAATATTTAATCATTTCAGAATTGAGATCTGTAACACCAAATGCTCAAAACTACTACTATGCCTGCCTATAAACGCTTATGCGTTGGCTTAGAGCCCCTAACTTATGGAGACGTAGTGCAATCCTTCTTTTTGAATTCTTGACCTGCTTTTAAAAGTCGACATATACTTGTTTTGCTAATAAGTAAATGAAGGAACTCGATGAAGTCATCAATGTAAAGCAGTTCTGGAGTGGCACAAAATTTAGAGTCAGAAGATTTGACCGCGGCAAGTGGTGATGCCACTATGGCAGCAATTTGTCATTTCAGAAATAGACCTGACGGGGCGGGAAAACCAATAATATATAATATATTAGTATTAGTAAATTTGGTATTTACTTTTAGGAAATAACTATTAGGAAATAAATAAGGAAATAAATAAATAAATAAATAAGAAATAAATAAGTATTAGGAAATATTATATTAGTAAATTTGGCGTGTCTAAAAATCTTTACCTGCTGGATTATCACCCCTTTATTTTTGGGAAGATTTCAGCCCTTCTCTTTAAACCAAAATCTGACTGTGATAAGTACCAATCTAGAGTTCTATAAATTTTTGTGACAAAAATTTGATCTTGACAAGCGGTGATACCGCAGTGACACCAACCGATCATTTCAGAAAAAAAAAAATTCAGGAGCACCTACAAATAATATTCAACGCTCTGATTAGCAGACTCGGGTTCTAAATGAATTGAAAAAAAAAAATTCTTACGAAAGTAAAGTGCGAAGTTGAAACTTAAAATGAACATAAATTGTTACTTCGCAAATTACGTAAGATACATGTGTAAAACTACTCAAATAAACTGACTCTTTTTCCAACATAAATAGAATTCTAAAACTAACACTACACAGAAAGAACAAAACTGACCCCCCCCCATCCTCCCAAACACAAAACAAACAAAAAACCACAGGATGTTCTCTTAGATGCAGAAAATTTCATGAGCAACATAAAAAAAAAATGAAAGACTCAAAATCGTGATGAAGCTCTCAAAAATCTTTCACTAATCGTGATACCAATAACTTTTAGTACACAATCGTAATTCTCTAAAAAAAAAAACTCAAGCAAGCTCAGTTTTAGCATAGCACTAGTTTTTTAGAATTCTACAGATAATGGAAACTAGACCCCGGCGCCGCGCCGATGAGGGAAGACCGGCGGCGGCGGGGCAAAAAACAGCACGCCGCGCCGCGCCGCCGGCAAGACGCCGGCGGCACGACGCCGGTAAGATGTCGGCGGCGCGCCGCCGACGCGATCAATGTTGACCGCAAACATTATTGTTTTCATCAGTCTTTCTCAAATCACAGCTTCAATTTACAACAGATTCGAGCCTATTCATGAGTTCAAAAATTCACAAGTCGCTTGCTGGAAACTGGTCTTCTTCGTTATTTATCAAGAGAAGTAGAAATCTGGTAGAAACGAAATGGCTGTGGCGTTTCAGAACCCTTGCAGAATACGAGTAGTTGAAGTATCTATTAGCTATGTATTCTTAACATAATTAATTATCAAAATTAGTAGTTTTTTTCATCGAGCATTACTGCATATAAAACTTCAAATACCGTATCACAAAATTCGTCAGTTATCTGGGTAAAAACTTTGAATATAACTTTGAACTTAGAAGCTTAATTTTTTCATAATACCCTTTCCCTATATCTGTTTTTTCACACTTAAAACAGTTGAAATGGGCGACTTTGATATTGATTGTTTTTTTTTTGCTCTTTTGGATTCCTAAGAAGCCTTCTTGTATTAAAAACCAGTTTTTAATTACAATTTAAAAAAAATACATTTTAAAGTTTTTTTTTGGCTTCTTTATAGAATATATGTCATGTAGGCTAAGGCTGAACTGCTACTTTTTTATCGCTTTTGGCTGCTCTTTTGGATATTATTCATTTTTTCTTTTGGGGATTCATTCCAAATTATAAACTGATAAATACCTAATATCAGTCAAATTATAAACTGTATCTAAAAGGAGTAAATTTATCAAATTGAAAAATACATGATGAACACTTCACATGAGAACACTTCAATTACAATGACACAAAAAACACTTAATAGTTTATTCGCTATGAAGAAAAATGAAGTGCCAGCTATTTTCTTAGGTAAAAATGAAAAGCTCATCCGTTTTAAGTGTAATTAAATGAAATAATATACAGACTGAAGTAGCTCCGGGAAGATGTTGAAATTTTCATCCTAGTTCGTCACTTTTAATCCAAGCAAAATGTTAGGACACTTAGTATCAGTTATTGAGTTTAAGCTTTGATTTCCAAATGCTCACAAGAATTACCAAATTTAAGAAAGTCGCAACAATAAGTCACCTGTGGTCAAAATACTTAGACTCCTCTTTGATCCCCACCCAGGCTCAAAGCTTCTGCTATGGTCATTTCCATGGAAATCTCCAAAGAGTTTCTTTTTAAAATAGCTTTCAAGCGTATTTAGGGGTATTTAGACTTTTTGATTTTCTTCAAAGCTTTGAAAAAAGTGTTATAATATTCCAAATTTTAAATTTGTGCATATTTTTGGTAATCATTTGTGGGGTGATCGAAATTTCTAAACCACTGTAGATACGTAAGAACGTTGCAACATCTAGTACCCTGAGGTCATAAGACTGTCAAAGACTCCTCCTCGAGCCTCCCAAATTGAAAACTTTTATTATGACCTGGCCTTTTAATGTAACTTGGGCACTGGACCAAGGGCGCCATTGTTACTCGAGCGCAACGTTAGGTGGGGATGTCGATATCGCTTTCGTCACACCGATTCGTTTTAGTGTGAATCTACCTGGTACATATGAATTAATGTTTTCAAAGTAAACCCGTTTCATCAATAGGAAAAAAACCGGATTGGACGCATATGTCCCTTTCCCTTTGGACGATAAAACCATGCAAGTGCTGTATCAAGTATAACTCACGAAAATCTTGTTAATTTTGTGAACTTTTCAACTTTTTGGCATCCCTGCTTTCAATAAAAAAAAAAAAAAAATCAAGGTACTATCACTTAAATATAATAACTCCCTATGCCCCTCTTCTGGATACCATCTTGATAGGATACCGTCTCTGCTTTAAATAAAAAAAAAATTAACTTATTGGCACCTCTGTTTTAAAAAAAAAATCGAGGTATTATCATTTAAATATGATAGCTCAATACCCCCCCCCCTCTGGATACCACCTTGATAGGATGCCGTCTCTGCTTTAAATTAAAAAAAAATGAACTTTTTGGTATCCCTGCTTTCAATAAATAAAATTTTTAGCTATTATCATTTAAATATAATACCTCCCTACCCCCCCCCCCCTCTGGATACCACCTTGATAGGATACCGTCTCAGCTTTCATTGGAAAAATAATTTACTGAATAATTAACAAGGTCACTATATGGTTCAAACAAACACGCAAAATAAGGTTAAAAAGCTTAGTGTTCCTTGAAAAAAAAATTGAGGGTATGAGTAAAGGGGTACAAAGACAACAACAAAAATGTCGAAATTATTCAGATATGCCTCAAATTATTGGAAAACTGAGTGATAGATTCGCCATGGCATTCCATAAGATCCAAAGAATTGAATTAGAAGGGAGCACACACAAAAGCCAAATAAGGCCAGTAGCCTATGAGAAATCGCAAAATACCCAAGACAATGAACAAGTCCTAATGGGGGGCCCTGGGTCTATCAAAATATTTCAGTCGTTTCCCAGGGAATTTGATATCATTTTCTTCTGTCTCCACTTTAAATGAAAAAATAATTATCTTTTGGCATCCCTGCTTTCAATAAAAAAAATGAGGTATTATCATTTAAAAATGATAGCCCCCTATCCCCCTCCCCTATAGGCAATAATTTACAATTTATTTATGAATCATATTTTTGGGGTAACTTGCGGTTCAATCTTTAATTCCCCAACCTTGTATATAGCTTAGTCTATAGCTATAGCTCAACCGTAGGCTGTTTTTTTTTTGGGGGGGGGGGGTAAAAATGTTCCAGAAAGAAGATTGTATTTTCTATCAGTGTTCAATAATTGAGGATTAAACATTAAGAAAATCTTATCTAAAAACAGCAAAAAAAAAATCTACAAACTTACAATTCAGCTGTAGAAACAATCTGTCGGCTGTCAATTTCAAAATCCAACAAAAGGCTGAAGCTGTATAGTAGTGAATGCGTTCTATAATTCTATTCAACTTGAAAATAAAATTCTTGACTACGAATGATGTAAGAAATAGCGATTGGGAAACTGCATTCGAAATGATTTAAACTCATTTCATAAAGACGATACTTTTTTGTCAACATATGAAGAACTGTGTATATTGCAATATTTGCAATGGCATATTGCATCTGTCTGGTTTTTATGCAAAGTAACAAAAGAGAGGAAAATTAATGAACAAGAGAGCAGTGAAGAATTATGGTATACAAAGTGATATTTGGCAGGGAAAGTCACTGGTGATAAATCACTAGGGGTGGCACCGTGATTGCCTGATTTTTGGGGATTCGGGGAACCAATTTTTTTCGGGGTGACGCATAGATTTTCGGGAAAATACCCGAAAATTCGGGGATAGTGCAAGCTCTGCTTGATTTCTAATCAGGAGAATCGAAATACTAAACCACACGAGAAGGAAAAGCTCCGACTTTGGGTTGACGCAATAAAGAATTGCCGTAAAAATAATTTAAAGTCGACCGAACGCCGCCGCCTCTGCCGGCGGCGGCGTGCCTGCAGCGCTCCGGCGGTGTTACGACACTTTGGCGGCGTTCAACCGGGCCTCTCATCGGTGGCGTTCGGTTGATCCGCCGGCGCGGCGCCGGGGTCTAATGGAAACCATTGCGAGTCAGTTTATTTCACCTAGTTTTGCAGATATATCTTATGTAATCTGCGAGAATTGATAACTTTATTCGTTTTAAGTTTCAGCTTTGCCCTTATGTTCTTTCAACTTTGCTTATATGGCACTTTACAACGGAGTTATTAAGGCAAATTTATTAGAGGCCAATAGAGTGAGGCAGTTGATTTTAACTGAGCCAATAAGCATCTGAGATCTTAAGGTAACCTACTAGCCCTGACTGAAAAAAAAAATCAGAAATAAATAATGAGATACATATTAACTATGCAAGAAAGCAATTTTCATTGTTTTCCAAGATGAAGGGGGGGGGGGAAGTGCACGATCTCTTTTGTGAAGGTTGCAGTGACTGTTGCAATCTGTTTTCAAATTTCAGAACAAAGAACAAATTTAAGTCATTAGCAACCAAATATTTAAAATGCTGTATGAAAAACATTGTCACGTGAGAAAAAATCGCAATTTGAAGCTTATTCAAGAATGGTAACTATGATTTCGATTAATCTAAAAGGTAAAAATTTATTGCGAAACATATTTATTGGAATGCCCAAAAATAGCATCAAAACCTATAAAATGGTGCCGGATTGAAATTAAAACTGCCCCACCGGAATTGTCATTGTTGAAAACTCCGTACAGTAAAGTTACAGACCCCCACAATGAACAACAAGAAAAATCACTTTTTTGCAAGGGTAGCACTGATGTATCCACTTTTTTCCTTGTTTTTACTTCAAAAGGGCTATAGATGTTGCAATTTTGTTTCAAATGAGCCCTCTCCCAATATTCTAGGATCATTGTATCACGCCATTTTTGATGGATTTCCGGCTCTTTTCTGATATTAACATAAATTTGGTTTTTCAATAGACTTTTACCATAAAGGATAATTAGAATAATAGTTGCCATTCTTGAATTATCTTCAAATGACATTTTTTTTACTAGACAATTTTTTTTTTCAGAAAGTGTGTTCAAACTTTCGATTACTATGGGCCTTAGTTCGCTCTTTACTAAGTTGTAGCTATTGCTGCAACCTTGATTACGGTGGTGGTAGTGGTATAAATATTAATAAGAATGTTTTTGGTGATGGTGGTGATGAATGGAGGCGTTGGTAATTATTTCATTTATGACTATGAAGGTCGTGAGGAGGAGGATTTTGAGGGTGGTAGAATGCGGATGAATGAATTTTGATGATATTGTTCTGATTTGTAGGTTCGTAGATCATAATTCCTGTCATTTTTGCTCCACATGCCATAAAGGCTAGCGAAAACTACAGGACAGGTTCACCTTTCCTAAATCTGTTCTTTTCAACGGGAGCCTGGGTAGTAACGAATGAGTATTAATGGTATAAGGACTCGACTGAAACATCACCTTCACTGAGATTACTGACTCAGCAAGGGGCTTGCCCTGGGCCCCGAAATTTTAGAGACGTAAAATTTCAAATAAATAATCTAGCAGATATAACCATTTTGTAATTTTTGAAATTATTTCTGCTAAAATAAAGTAGAGGGTGTAGTTTGTAAGATTCGTGAAATTTTCATTTTTTTTCATATAATTATCACCATTCCTTGAAAATAAAAGTAAGTAGCAAGAAAAGTAAAATATTACGATGATTAAGATTCAGTTGTTCCACGAAGTTTAAGATATGAAAAAAAACAATTTAACACCGACATATCTCCCTAAAGAAACCTATATACGTGTTAGAATTAATTGTGCAATTTGGAAATTAAGGGATCTTCGCAAACATAAGAGTTGCCCATCAAATGTTATTATCAATTGTTGTGTC
The DNA here is from genome assembly GCA_027921565.1 of Artemia sinica. Taxonomy (NCBI): domain Eukaryota; kingdom Metazoa; phylum Arthropoda; class Branchiopoda; order Anostraca; family Artemiidae; genus Artemia; species Artemia sinica. The sequence goes on from CM051262.1 coordinate 29,825,521, forward strand.
ACTGGCTAGTAATAAGCAGTTGTTGATCTTATTCCTTAGATCCTCCAGAGTCAGAAATGGCACATAGGATGTGTGCGAAACCTCACCAGACATCACGAAGCTCAGCTGCAGCCCTGTCCTTCTCCCACTGTGGTTGAAGAGACATTTTCCCTCTACCAGCATCATACTAATGCTGCTTTCTCAAGGTGTGTCTTGGTCAACCTCTTCTGCGCCTCCCTTAGGGTATCAGTCATATAATGTATACGGGAGTCGATCTTCTGGCATAATAAAGACGTGGCAAAGGTATGTCCATCTCCTATGCTTCAAAAGGTCGGTAACTAATTGTCAACCGGTTCACCAGCGAACTCCTATGCTTGTGACCTTTTTCTGCCATGATATATTAAGTATTCTTCTAAGGCACATATTTTCATAGGCTAGAACGCATTTCTTCAGTTGTACATTTAGCTTCCAGCATTCACTTGCACAGAGGAGAATGGACATCACATTTATATTCATGAAGCGGAGCTTCAGGCGCATAGAGTATTTCCTGCTGTGCCAGATTGGTTTCAACATATCAAAATCGATGTAGCTTGCTCAATCCTCCTCCTGGTATCACTGGCTATTTCACGATTATAACCAATCCAACTCCAGAGGTACTTAAATTCATTGATCTGTTCAATTGCTTTATATTTGCATTTCAGTGTCAGCAGAGTCAAATGTAGCATGCTCTTTGTCTTACTGACATTCACTGCAAGCCTCATTTTTTTAGCTTTTTCATCTAGGGCGTCGAGCATTACATGCAATCACTGTTCTACTTCTCTAAGAAGAACAACGTAGTCAGCAAAGTCCAAGTCGGAGAGCTATCGGCTATAAATCTTCATTTCAGAGTCTGAAGACTGCCTTAGAATGTAGTCCATAACAGTGAAAAACAAGAATAAGGATAGGACATATCCCTGTTTGACAGTAGATATTATCTTGAAGAAATACATATCCCCATTTTCTCTGCGCACATAACATTCACTATCTTCATAGAGTGCGAAAATTATTTTGACTAGTTTATCAGGTACTCAGTAATAATTCAAAACCTTCCAGAAAATATTTCAATCAACGGAATGGAATACCTTTTCAAAATCAATGAAGAGCATACATATTTTGTCCCAATCTCTGGACTCTTCAACCATTAGGGGCACTCAAATGGATATACCGAATTGGAGGCCTATTTATAGTTCGCCAGTGTTTTCGAAAGTTTATGAAAAAATTATCCATGGAAGACTTTATGATCATCTCACGAGCCTGCATGCATTGTATGATGGCCAGTTCGGGTTTCGAAAGAGCCATTCGACTCCGTATGTTGTAGAGAATCTTTTAGAAAATTTTAATTTGGCTTTAGAAAAGGGTGAGTGTTGTATTAGTATTTATATAGATTTTAAAACAGTGTTTGATACCGCTGGTTATCTATGAGAGAAGTTTTCTAGTTTTTTTTCCTGTTTCATGTGGAGTTCCTCGGGGTTCTGTCTTAGGACCCCTGTTGTATTTCATGTATATCAACAGTATGTGGTTCTACATTCCTGGTGCGTCTATGACGTCTTTCGCCGACATACAGCACTTGTTGTGGCAGCGAAAGACTCTTGAAAAATTGGTCCAGATAGCAAACAGAGCTCTGCAAGGGTTGAGTTACTTTGTAGGCATTAGCTTACTTAGCATTAACGCGGCAAAGAGTAATTATATTCTGTTTAATCAGACTGATGTATCTCCAAATCTTCCCAGGGAAATATGAATAAATGGTTCTTTATTAAAGCAGGTTGAAGAAGTACGGTACCTAGAATTCATTCTTGATCAGAACCTCAGCTGGAGAATATACGCTGATGTGGTTGCGTGTAAGGTAGCGCGTGGCCTTGGGATTTTAAGACATTTTCAACATTTTATACCTTCTCATATTTTAGTTCTTTTATATTATTCTTTGATTGTGCCGTATATAAATTATGGATATATAGCTTGGGCTAGAAATTTTACGTGTAATTTTAAACGAGTGTAGATTCAGCAAAATAAAGTAGAAAGGTTAATTGGTAAGTATGATACAGGAGTTTTAAGGACATAGTCTATTTTTAGGAAACTTAGGATTTTGAATGTTGCTCAAATTAGAGATTTTCAAGTTGGTATTTTTGTGTTTCAGAGTTTGAATGGTTTTGCGCCTGATGTTTTTAATAATTGTTTTCGTTTTAATTTATATTATTACGGATATGCTACGACAAATGCTGAAGACTTGGTAAGTGAGCCAAGAAGTACGGTTCGTTCTAGTTATGTGCCAAAGCACACGGGTCCGGTGGTCTTTGCCGACCAGACTCAATTCTGGAAGAGGAAAGTGTACCGCAACTTAATAAGTGGTTAAAGAAGCATTTCATTGCGGGCAGTTGGTGAGTGTGGGACTGAAATACGAGAGAGGACAAATAATTATTTTTTTAATTTATTGTTCTGCAATTATTATTAACATCTCTTTTTTGTTCTTTATTTGTGTTTATTTCAGTGATGATTTGGTTAGTTGCATAATTTAGTAATTGTGTACTGGTTGCGTTTTTCAAGCGTATTTGAGCTTTGTTTGCAACCGGTCGTCAAGCCGGTATGAATTATATTTCTTAAGTATGTTGTTGTTGTAAACAAATAATAGCCTAAGAACAAAATAAGATCAGAGCAAGACCTACCTAGTCAAAATTCGTTGTTTCTCTCCCCTGGGGCGAGTCTAGGGCTATTTTTAAAAGTTTTAGTTTACTAGACACCAACATTAAGTTGATGCCCCTCTAGTTGTCACAGATTAGCGCATCGTTCTTCTTGAAGAGTTTGGCCAGTATGCCCTTTTTCCAATCTTTTGGGACTTCCTCGTTATTCCAGATGACCACTAGGAGCGCAGTCCAAACAGTTATAAAGGCTCCAAGAAATGTCTTCAGCATCTCTGTTGTGATTCCTTCTGCTGCAGACGCACGTCCATTTTTCAACTTTACACAGCTGTCGTCATTTCCTCGGAGCTGTGGGGTCAGAACTTGCGTCAATTAGTAAGAAAAGTAAAAATCCACAATGGACCATAGTCAGATCAACTATGGGTCAGGAGCGACTAAACAATTTAGCGTTAATGAGTGTAGAGCGCGAAGATTTAGAAGCAATCAATTGGGACGAGAAAAATTAATAATATTGTAGAGGCTAAAGTAAGAAAAGTCAGATTTAAACGAATGAAAAATTTTGCTGATAAATAAAAATTTTGTTAAAATTTGGCTTGGAAATGTTGTGAGACAGGGGGGAGGGCTAATCAATATCTTGCCCCGGGCACGAGAGAGGCGAGAACCACCACTGATATTACAACATTAAAAAAAGCAGAGTTCTCAAAAGTAAATTAAAGAGTGATGCTGAGAGTTAAGACAAGAAATTGACAAATACTGCACAAGAAAGTAACGTTATACGTATATGAACTTGTATGAATAAAACAACAAGAACATGAGACAACCCTCTAGCGGTGCCTGCTGTAAAGAGCCACAGGCTTTCAATGCATTACTTATTATTTTTCACAAAGCCACTTTCTATGGAAAGGGGGATCGTAGAGAGTACAGAAAGGAACCTCCCGTTGGATATTGACAGTTCTAGTGCCCTTTTAAGTGTCGAAATTGACTGGAGTGTAACAAGTCTCCCTGTCGTGCCTGTTTTCACTACCCTGTAACCATAAATCCGAAAGACACCCGACCAGAGTTTTAAGCTTGCCATTTTGTTTAAAATAGCTGAAAGGTCTACTAATATAACATGAACAGTCCCTTGTGCAAGGGCATTAAATAGCACAAATTGCCAATTACGGATTTTATTTCAATAGAAAAGGGGCTTGCTTAGTGTTGGGAGTGCGATTGGTTTGACACTTTCAGGAATCGTTCTTTGAAATGATAACACATGTTGTTGCGAGGAGGGGGGGGGGACTTTTCGTTCCTTATCAATTTGGAAGTTCCGTAAGTACTTGGGCCAGGAGAAATTTAACGTAAAGAAATCCGAGACATGGCCCCCCAGAAAATTGGGCCCAAAAAAGCCCATCGGCTGGAAAGTTATATCCTTAAGTCTTTTGGCCAAGGGGAACCCAATGCAGAAAGAAAAACATAAAAAGAAAATATTGGTTTCACCTAAACGGGCCTTTACAAAAGTCCAGGAAAGGACCATCAAACTTTTTCCCCTGACAACTTTTCATGGAAGGGTGGTCGTAGAAACTTGGGAAGGACTCGTTCAATTTGAAATTGAATATTCTAATGCCCTTTTCAACGTCCCAAAGTGATTCGAAGGCGACCGGCCTATCATTTTTTCAGGATCGAACTACTCTACAAATATTCCTCCCGTGGCAATATAATCCCCAGAGCCCCAAGAGTAATGACCTGAAATTATATGAATTAGCTATTGTCTATAGACGGATTTTAGAAGAAAAAATCTTGGCGTAGTAGCGAGGTATATCGAAAGACACTACATAATGCCAGGTTATCAAAACGGCGTGTCAGCAATATTTCAGGAACAACTTGGGGCATGAAGACAAAAGTTCAAGAGAATGGTGATGAGGTGGTGTAATTCAGCCTACAGTTTTGACCTGGGGAGGTGGAACAGTTAAATCAAAATGCACTTTGTGCACCCAGGTCATCGAAATAGCATAGCGATCGTATCTTGGGAACGGCTGCGGAGGTGAAGTTGAAACTTCAGGTAGTATTGAAAAAACAAGCGGAGAGGGGGAACAGGAATTCAAATTTTGAGTTGGCTGAAGGGGCTAAATGTGTTTTTTCTCCGATAAATTTAAACTTTTCCGCACTAAAAGCTGCTATAGGACTTAGAATATATTCACGTTTAACTAGCGACAAAAATTGAAAGAGATTATGCGTTGCCAGGTTGTAAAAATAGTGTATCTACACTATCCTGGAGACAGCACAGGAGATCAATTTGGAGCTTCCAGTGCCTTATTTCTTTGGGGGACATATTTTACCTCAAGTTTGCCTAAATGTGATCGCAGTTGAAGACCCAGAGGGATAAAAATCTATTCACAGTGAAGTAGAAATGAAAGTTGGAAGAAACTATATCTACCCAGCTTAAGAAAATAGGGTTTATGCAATGCCTCAGCTTGGGCTATCAAGTTGCAACTTTCAGGAGGTGTTGTGGGGTCAAATGGACCTCAACTCTTGGATTGGAGGAGAGGTTAGAGGTAATTCTAAGGCCACTGTGTGTGACCAGCCTGTCAAAATAGCATATATGCAAAATCTGGAGAACGGCTTTGGAGACACAGTTCACAATTTCAGGTATTCCTGGGAGGGGTTGGCAAGGGAGTTCAAATTTAGCGTTGGGGGAGAAAGCAGCTAAAGTCGTTGTCTCCATTCCATCTAATAAAATTTGTACTAGAATCCCCCATGAAAATTATGATTTAATTATGTTTAAGTAGTCAGACAATTTCCAAAAGCACCATTTGATACGAAGTTATCAAAATACCATATCTACAACACCTCTGGAATAAGCTTAAATTTTAAGTGAGCATAATAAAAGTGAGAGGGACCTCACATTTAGACTTGGGTTGAGTGAGCTAAAATAGGTATTTTTATTCATCAGAGCAAGGCTCATTCATCCATTGCTGTGTATTTTATCAGTATGTTTGATGTTATGATTTAATTCAATTTCTGTTAGTCTTGGGTCTTATCTATTCATTGATAATATTTTTTTTCTTTTTAAGTTTGAATTACTGTAGAACACAATTTCTGCTTGTCCTAAGTTTTAATATGGCTCTTTATGCTTCTTTGAATTTTTTTTTTTTAATTCTTCTTAAATTGATAAAAATAATCAGAGATTCCTTCGAGTAAAAAATAGAAGCCACCAATTTTAGTCCTTCCCCTCTGCTGATTCAAGAGTTCCACATGGAGTTTCCCGAACAGAACACTACTTTAAGCAATACATACTCTTAATAAAGTTTTAACGGTGTTTAAAAAGCGATGTTTTTCAACAATTCCTTAATTAGTCAGCTGTTATAGCTATCATTTAGTTTTTATTGAAGCGTGAATTTGGAGTAAACCCGCTACTCCCAAAAAATCCTACATTTTGCCGAGTCACTGGTCACTGCTTATTCAAACTATCAAATAGTCTTTTTTGTCTTATCCCCCCCCCCCCAAAAAAAAAAACTTACATTGTGCCTCTACTGAAGTATATCCTAGAATCGGGATGAAAGGGTGTTATACTCAAATTATTCATAATAACTTCTTGTCTTAGGTTTTAACCTTTCTCATCAATAATTGAGATAGTAGCTTTATTTTTAGTAGCTTAAATGTATTAAATGCTTAAATGTAGCCTGGGTTGGAAATGTTTGTTGTGAGGGGTACTGACTTTGTCTAATATTTTTGTGGCTTGGTTTCAAATATATATTTGGAATTTGGTTTAATTTATTGGATTGTGCTACATCTTTTTTTTTTGTTTGGGGGGGGGGGGTTCATAAAATCGCATTTTGTTTGGGTCTTTTAATTATTGTTTTTTTTTCTCTTCTTTGTTTTGTTTTATGTGTGTGTTGAGTCTTTGAAAGGTTGAAATACATTATACTGAATATACTTTTTTTTTTTCTTTTTTTATTTATTATTTATGCCATTTCTGTTTTTTTTTCGTGTTTTTTTCCTGGCCATAGAACCTTACGGGGATTCTATATTGAAGTGTTTTTGTCGTAAATTTATTGGTTGAATAAATTGATTGATTGATTGATCATAGGGATAGTCCACGCGGAATAAATTGATTGCTTGGTAATCCCCTATTTAGTTTTTGATTTTTGGAATTTTGTTTTTTTCTTCTTTTTTTTATGTGGATCATTGTATTTTATGATTTTTTTCTTATTTTTTTTTCTCTTGTGTTGATTCTCTTAAAGGTGTGAATGTATGATGTTGAAAATGTTTTTGTTTTTTATGTATTTGTTTCATTTTTGTTTCTCCCCTGTTTTTTTCCTGGCCATAGAGCCTCACGGGGGAGTTTATATTGAAGTGTATTTTGCTGAGTTTATTAATTGAATAAATTGATTGATTGATTGATTGTATAAATAAGTGCATATACAGTGTAAACCACAGTTTATAGAATCTATAAACTGTGGTGTAAACATCCAATCACGCACACGAACAGGTCAGAAGAACTGTAGTATTATAGTTGTCTTTGTCAGTAGTTATCTTCTGATGCAAACCACGGACATACACAACATAGCACGGCAGTCCCCTGCTTTGTCCCTGCGTGAAATTACTGCATTTGGCTTTGTCTTTAAAAACAACTATAAATATCATAATAATGTAAATTCCTTTCGTTCTTCTTTTTCTTTGCATAGCGTTTGTTGTTTATTTCTAAAAATTGTATGTAAACATTTTCTAGTGTGTATTAATTTATTTATTCTAGTTTTATTTCTTATTTTCACTTTTGTTTTCTCGGGAATGGAGGCTTCCGGATGCGAATCCGATTTATTTGAACATTTCATAGTAACTATATACAAGTTTCATTTATTATTTTAAGTTTTACTGTCAAATTGGAAGTTCTACCGGTTTTTGCATTTTCAGTTCATTTTAATACCATAATAACAATTTTTTTGCATCATTAGATTCAGAAAATACCTATTAGTAAGATTTTTGGAAATAAATCCAGTTAAGCTAAAATCTAGCCCCCCCCCCTCCAACCCAATGCCTAGATATAGTCCTTCGTTATAAACGCATAATTTCCGTTTTTATCTGTTAGTATTATGGACAAACTCTTGATGAGAATTAAGTATACAATTTTTCAATTAGTTTTAATCTATACAAAATATCAGTACAATAATAATACAAAAAGTATGAATTTATAGTAAGAAAATTTGATCCAATGGCCTTGCAATAGACTTTAATAAGGAAGAGCAATTACTTTCAAATTTTCCTTTGGCTATGTCTGTTATTAGTGGTACCATATTTTCATGTTCTTCGGGTCACTCTTAGGTTACCACAGAATACTTGGAGTTAATACGACGAGGGTTACAACCTTTCCCATAAAACTGTGAATTTTCATTCTGAAAATCTTACAGAGGTCCAGAGAACAGTAGCCATTCAGACAAACGATTATGATCAAGGGTTATGGAATGAGGTTACACAGTAATTGCAAGTCATATCGCGGTTTCAGTGTCACAGGGCTTGTGAATGAGTTTCAAAACTGAATGGGTGAAATTGAGCTAGCCAAGATTAAAATATGCCTCAAAATTAGTGCTCTCTAAACCGTCAATAGGTTAACGAGTTTCCACTTGGCTGTAATTTTTTTTCTCGCTTCCAATCTTTAATTGCGAGGTGGTAGTTATAAAACTTTCAACATGGCAACAATTCTCCCTTTTCAAACAATTCGTGGTAACAAAGTCTAAGTAAGGAGCGACCCGGCTCAATAGTAACCGAAACTCTAAAAAACGGACTTTTGATACCAATAGATATATCAAAAGAATCATATTTTTATACTGATTTTAAATATATAAGTTTCATCAAGTTTAGTCTTACCAATCAAATGTTGCAAGCCTGAGAAAATGTGCTTATTTTCGATCAAATAAGGAAACCCCCCTTAAAAGTCATAGAATCTTAATTAAAATCCCAACATCATAATCAGCGTATCAGAGAACCCTAGTATAGAGGTTTCGAGCTCCTATCTACATAAATGTAGAATTTTGTATTTTTTGCCTGAACAAAGACAACGGATGCGTGTTCATTTATTTTTTTTTTCCCTAAAAGCGATCGTATCGACTCAGGGGTCCTAGAATATCGCGAGAGGGCTCATTCAAACGGAAATTATAGTTCTAGTGCTCTTTTTAAGTGACCAAAAAATTGGAGGGTAACTAGGCCCCCTCCCATGCTCATTTTTCCCGAAGTCACCCAATCAAAATTTTGAGATAGCCATTTTGTTCAGCATAGTCGAAAAAAACTAATAACTATGTCTTTGAGGGAGACTTAATCTCCCAAAGTCCCTGGGGGAAGGGCTGCAAGTTATGAGCTTTGCCCATTGTTTACATATAGTATTGGTTATTGGGAAGTATACAGACGTTTTCAGGGAGGATTTTTTCTGGTGGGGGGTCAGGGGGAGGGGGTTACGTGGAAGGAACTTTCAATGGAGGAAGTTTTCTTGGGGAAAGGGATATTTCTATGAAGGGGACTCTGGATTTCCCAGCATTGTTTGAAAAACGATCAAAAATTAAATAAAAAAGCAAGTTTTCTGAGCTGAAAGTAAGGAGCAACACTACAACAGAAATTATTACGTATATGAGGGGGTTCGCACCCTAGTCAATTCCTCGCTCTTTACGCTAAATTTTTTTAGTACTTTTAAAGGAGCTATTTATTCTAATTAAACGGCCTTTGTGATTCAGAAGTCATTCGTAAAGAAATGGAACAAAATTTGAACTTTAGCGCACATAGCGAGGTATTGACTAGGTTGCGAAACCCCTCATATACGTAATAACTTCTGCTTTGTTTAAGTTTTAATGTTGCTCCTTACCTCAGTTGAAAAAACTTGTTTTTTTATTTAGTCATGTAAGAAATGGATATAATTTATTAACTTGAGATTTATTTTTTTACAGAAGAAACTAGCGAATAAAATCTCTTTATTCAAAGACAGATTTGTTAGCTCCATTAATATCTTATATAATTAGTTTTGATAAAGGGTGTTTGGACCCAATCGGGCCTCGCATTTGTAAGGACCCCGCGTTACCATCAAAAGAAAAAACAAAATATTTTGAAGTGTAAAACAAATTGTTTTTGGTAATGAGGGATAAATTATGAGTTATTCAAATAAATAAAAAATCTTTACTTTAAGTTTGCACTGCTGGATAAGATTTATTAATTTAGATATTACCACATAATATATATGTCTACTTTACAATGTAGAAAACTAATAACCGCAAAATTTCATGTTAATTGAATTTAATTGGGATAGTCCTTTATTAGAGAGATTTGCACCACGTACTTGAACTACTTTACGTACGTAAACTACTATACAAGCATAAAAACTTAACGTATAGAGAGGCCCCTCAAAAAAGAAAAATACAGTCGGGCCCCGTACCTATTCAATCCATTCCTATTGCTACTTGTAATAATAAATCGTTCTATGGCAAACCTTTTCAGACCAAGAGCTGTACTGTAAACGAACACTTGTTGGGGTCTTTTAATTTTGCTTCTATCCCAAAAAGTGCACAAGTGAAATCGACGAAAAAAGGGGTTATATGCAGAAAGAAGTGTAGAAACCTAGGATCTAGAATCCTATGCGCATCGGTTTTTGGACATATCAATCCTAATAACCCAGTGTTTGGATTCTCTGTTTCTTTCCACTTCTGCAATAATTAGATTTTGCCAGAGTGGCACCGCCACTTGTCACTTGATATTGTCAAAAAGGTTTGTAGAACACAGGACCTGCTTTCAAGTGAGCCATATCCAAGTTCTAAAAGCACTTGTTTCATATGATGCATCGCAAAAAAGGGTGCCCTCAGACATTAAGGTTCTATGTCTGGTTGAATTTGATTTTCGAAAAACCTATGCTGCATATTTTATTGTCGGTCGAAGAAGATCTGGGATGGGTTTCTAAGGTGGGTTTGAATAAAAATGAAATAAAGTTATTAATTGAAATGAGGGCTGATAGTTCGCCACTTTACGTAATTCAAGGCTTTCAAGTATAAAAGATCTAAAAATGCATAAATATGTTTTTAATTCTAAAGTTTTGCCTACTATCCATTACGGAGCTGAACTCTGGGGGCATGACCCGGCACCACAATTGGAATCAATTCAGCTGCAACACTTTAAGAGATTAATTGGTCTTCACGTAACGACCCACAATCAGGCAATAAAAGGTGACCTAGGCATATTTTCGCTGAGAATGAGTAGATTAGCACAGATGATCCGGTACTGGCTAAAGGTTCTAAGTCTGTCAGAAGATAGGTTAGCAAAAGCAGCTTATGTGGAGATGCTACGGTCGAAACGTAAAAGATCGTGGCCGTATCAAATAAAAAATGTTTTAGATGGATTAGGATTATCATATATTTGGAATGAGAGGCTAGGACCCTCAGATCAGGGTGAGTCGTTTTTGGCTATGATTGTAGAAAGAAGAAAAGACCAGGAAGTCCAAACGTGGACCCAGGCAGTTAAAACATCTGAAACATTGAAGTTTTATTCCCATGTAAAAGAGATATTTGGATTTGAATATTATTTTGAACTAGGATTACCGGGGGAGACATTGAGGACTTGGTTTCGGATCCGAGCGAATTGCCTGCCACTAAAAAAAATAGAAAAAGAGTAATTGAAAGAAATAGGGTGGCCCCTGATGCAAATGCGGATTACTCTTGCCCCAGATGTAACCTAGGTATTGAGGATGTGGCCCATATTCTCACCGAGTGCCAGCAACTTTCTCTATTTTGAGGGTGATAACTTGGAGTTCCCGGGGATCCTGAAAACGACTGTAAAAACGACAATCAGGCAGTTATGTAAATATGTAAATGAAGCGTTGACATCAATGAGTGAAACTTGATATTTATGTTATTTTTCTTGTGGAGTGTAATTAAGAATACTGTTCTGTATGGCCTGTTTTTTGGCTTATAATAAATTATTATTATTATTATTATTATTATTATTATTATAGTTTATTGAGAGGGAAAGGTCAAAGGCTTGTCCGTATTATTGTCCTATGTGTGGAGGTTTAGATGAGAGCCTATATCACTTGATGTGTAAATGTGAAGAGCTAAGTGATTGGAGACTTGAAGTGTTTGGTAGGGGGGATTATGATTTTTAGCGGTTGGTGAGAGTGCGTGGGGATGCGTGTTTAATGGGTATAATAAGCTTGGCATGATTCCTTCGTCTCGCGAATAGAGGGAGATTTCTGTAGGATTATGTTAGGATTTGTTTAATTTCTTAGTAATTGTTCTTTATTATATTTTTTGCCATGGCATATGGGCTTTTAGTACAAATAAATTATATTCTATTATAAAGTTTTATTCATGCCAGACCCTCTTTTGCAAAGCTATTCCAACGAGAAAATTCTCCTTAGCATACTTTCATTTGAAAAACAGTTTTTCCAATCACTCCGGAAATCACCCCTTTCGTGAAATTGTTTTCCCGGAAACCTAAACCCGCTGAAACTTTCCCCCGAAATATCTTCACATACAAGATTGAGTTGGCAAAGAGAAAGTACCACAAATAAAAAATACGTGTAGGGATTCTGTAAAATCCTCCCAGTGTAAAATTCCCCCTGGAAATTTGCCTCCACACAAAAAATTCTCCTCGAAGAAACACACTCCAAGCAAGAAATCCCTCCACACCCCCCCCCCCTACGAGAATCGTCTGTATACTTCCCAATAAAAAATAGTATATGCAAACAATGGGCAAATTTCATAACTTACAGCCCTCTCCCCAGGGGCTGTGGGGGGGGGTCATAATACCCGTAAAGGCGTAGTTATTGGATCTTTCAACTTATTCCCTAGCTTCGAAGCTAAACTGAACAAAAAGTGATATCTCAGAATTTTGATCGGACGACTTTGGGGGGAAAGGGGCGTGAGAGGCGGCTATTTGTCCTCCAATATTTTTGGTCACTTTAAAAGAACACTAGAGCTTTTAATTTGCGTTCGAATGCACCATCTTCCTGTCTTCTCGGACATTGATTCGATACAATCACCCCTGAAAAAAAAAAACATCGTTGATCTTTCTTCTTGCAAAATAATACTAAATTCCATATTTTTTCTGATAGGAGCTTGAAACCTCTACAGTAGGTTTCCCTAATACGCTGAATGCATTGGTTCAACTTTCATTAAGATTCTTTCACTTTTTGGACGTGTTTCCCCCTCTTTCGAAAATCAGGCAAATATTCTCAGGCTTGTAGCTCTTGATGGGTAACACTAAACTTAATGGATCTTATATATTTCGAATCAGCACAAAAAGCCAATTCATTTCATCTATCCATTGATATTAATATTCTGTTTTCGGTTACTATTGGGCTGAGTCGCTCCTTATTAACAGTTTGTTACCACAAACAGGTCGATACTTCCCGGAAAGCACTATTAAAACTTGTCGCGAAAAGCGAGAGCCTTAGGGATAATATGTGTTCGTTTTCAGTTTTAATCTCGCTCCTTACTTTCACTTGAAACATACGTTTTGGTATTTAATCTGGTCAAAAGAGTCAGAACGAACAGGGAAATTAATTAAGGGGGGGGGGCACCACCCAGATATAAAAATACTTTTTAGGCATTTCCATCGAAAAAATAAAGAAAACAAAAAATCACCCTCTAGATTCTCAAAAAAATAGCTTTTTTATCTTCATTAAAAAAAAGTAAAAATAATCTTTAAAATCCCTTTGATTTTCATGAATTGGAGAGGAGAGTCACTGAGAACCAGTAAAATAATTAGACATTTTTATTAGACATAAATAATTAGACAGAAAAATTGACTGTCCTGTACGAGATATAGGTAAGTGTTGTTTGACTGCCATAATAAAACAGATTAATAAAACAGACACCCTCGCCCGGGGTCATAAATACAGGCGGAGGAGTAAGAAGGCCCCTCAAATGTACACTCAAAAGGGCCCACTGGTTTGTCCACAAGTCCCATGAGTTGCAAACCTTCTCCTAGTAATGGGTTAAATTGCATGGTGATGCAGAACACCATCGCGGGAGGATCTTCTATAGGAGGACAACTGCGGCAGGGCGTAAGATCCAGATCTATGGACAACGGCCTCTGCAAAAGGCTGCCTAGACCTTTTCGGGGTACCTGCAAGACTGGGGACCTTGCGGTCAACTCTATTCCCACTTGAGGAGTGGCGCCCCTCAAGGAAATTTTAGCCTAATAAACAACACAGCATTCGCACGGGATTCTGACTAATGGACAATTTTTCTGGGCTTGGTATGTATTGATGGGCGTCTTTGGGCTGAAAAACCTCTTCCTAGCTAATTTATCTATTATGGGTTGCCTTCCCGTAGTAGCATAATATTTGTAGGCATGAATATATAATGAGTCAGAGGTAATAGGCTTGAGACTGTCTGTGCAGGATTTCGACTCTTGTTGATAGAAGAGCATCGCCAAGTGCTGAAAACCATGTTGTGACCAAGATGGGCCCAGGATTGCACAAAGCCTCCATTCATGGAGGTCCCAGGGACTTCTTGCTGTCCGGTTCTAAGCCAGCTTAAGCACTTCGGTGTAGACTTGAGAAGATATGTGATCCCCGTCCTGCACTGGTATCCGGGAACATTGCTTTTCATGAGGCTAAAATAATTTCAATGATTTAAAGAACATGAAAATTGGAACTTGGAATGTTACGACATTAAAAAATGACTATCGTATCGACATTTTGACTGACGAATTCAGACGATTCAAACTGGATTTATTAGGAATTTCAGAAACTCATATCCCAGGGGTAGGAAGCATGAAATTAGGTGATATAGAATTTGTTTACTCAGGCAGGAAGGATGGGGTACATAGACAGGGAGTAGGGCTCATGCTGAATAATGAAGCTGCTAAGTCTTGTTTAGGCTGGGAAGGTATTAATAATAGAATACTAATTGCTCATTTTATGACTAGAAAGTTCAGGGTATCAGTTATAGTAGTATACGCCCCTGTAGAACCGACTGACGGAGATACTAGTGACTCAGATGAATTTTACTTACAGTTACAGGAGCTAATAGACAGGGTCCCAGGTAGAAATATGATGTTATTACTGGGAGATTTTAACGCCCAGGTTGGTAGAAATAGGAATAGATGGTATCCCAGGATAGGTAAATTTGGTGTAGGAAAAGAAAACAGTAATTGATACAGACTTTTGCAATTTTGTAGGCATAACAATCTAGTTATAACCAATACGGTGTTTGGTCATAAAATGGCTCATAAGTTAACATGGTATTCACGTGATGGTAAGACAGCAAACCTTATTGATTATTTTATAGTAAACCGAAGACTGGCAGGATAAATACAAGATACTAGGGTATATAGGAGTGCTGTTATTGATGTTAAAAGTAAAGATCACCATCTAGTAGTGTCAAGGGTTAATTTAAAGCGGAAATATCGGAAGGGTAACTACCTCAAGGGAAGTTATGATGTTGGTAGACTCCAGGATGAGAATTTGAGAGAAACGTTCCAGGAACAGTTGAATACTAAACTTGAGAGTGTAAAATTTGATAATGTGGAAGATGGTGGGAATAATTTTAGAAAAATAATTTTTGAAATTGCTGAAGGTGTATTAGAGAAGAAAGCTAGAACTGCAGCTAAGAATTTTAGTGAAAAAGCTTTTTAATAGAAAGGAGAAAGGACTTTTACAAGAATTATCTGAGTGATAGATCGAATGAAAATAAAAGAAATGTAAAGAAAGTGGGGAAAGCCTTAAAATTTGAACTAAGGAGATGTGAAGTGAAGGCCATGGATAAAATTGCCGAGGATCTGGAAGATGCAGCTAGACGGCATAATAGTAAAATATTGTACTGGCACGTTAACAAATTGAGAGGGAGTAGTCAATCCGGACTTGGCCCAGTTAAAGATAGGAATGGGGTCGCAATTAGCGATAAGGAAAAAACTAAAGAGAGATGGGCCGAACATTTTGAGAATTTGCTTAACCGAAATAGAGTTGCAGGAAAAAATATAGAGGAAAATGAAAAAGTTTGTGATACCTTGGATGTAAAGAAAGATTTGTTTTGTGAGGAGAAATTAGCAACAGTACTAAAAGAATTAAAGAATAATAAGGCTCCAGGTGCTGATAGGGTGGTAAATGAGTTTCTTAAATATGGTGGCTCTGAGGTTAGAAATAAGCTACTGAAGATTATGAATATGATTTTTGAAAAAGGGGAAGTACCTAATGATTTTAGGAAAACCTTAATTAAGCCACTTTATAAGAAAGGTGATAAAAGTGAATGTGGTAATTATCGAGGCATTAGTCTGGTCTCTGTAGGTAGTAAATTACTTAGTAATATGATACTTTTTAGACTGAGAGATGCCGTAGACAAGGTTTTAAGAGAAGAGCAGTGCGGTTTTAGAAAAGGTAGGGGATGTGTCGACCAAATTTTCACTCTTAGGCTAATAATTGAGAAGTGCCTGAGATTTCAAACACCTTTGGTCCTTAGTTTTATAGATTATGAGCAAGTGTTCGATTCTGTTGATAGAAGAGCTTTAGTAAAGGTATTATCCTTGTATGGTATACCAGACAAATACATTAAAGTGATTAGTGCTATGTACGAGAATAACACTGCTGCGGTTAAGGTAGGAAATGAGGTTAGCAGCTGGTTTTGTATTAAATCAGGAGTTAAGCAGGGTTGTGTTCTATCCCCCTTTATATGGATTATTTTGATGGACTTTGTTTTAAGGAGCACAGGAAAGGCAATGGGAGACCACGGAATCAAATGGGGAGGAAAAAGTCTCCTGGACTTGGATTATGCTGATGATTTAAGCATCCTAGATGAAAGTGTGAGCAAAATGAATGAAGTTTTAGAGATTTTGCGAGTTCAGGGTGCTAGTATTGGTTTGAAAATTAATGTTAGGAAGACCAAGTCACTAAGGCTAGGAATAAGTGAAGATGAAAAGGTGACGTTGGGTAATGAAAAGATTGATCAGGTTATCTTGGTAGTATTATTAGTAAAGATGGTGGGAGCAGTGAAGATGTTAAATATAGAATAGCCAAAGCTCAGGGTGTTTTTTCACAGTTAAAAAAAGTCTGGAAGAATAGGAAGATAAGTCTGCAAACCAAGATTAGAATATTAGAAGCTACAGTGATGACAGTGGTCAAATATGGCTCTGAAGCATGGACACTCCGAAAAGCGGATGAAGATTTGCTAGATGTTTTCCAGAGAAATTGCTTAAGGATTGTTCTGGGTACCCGGCTGACTGACCGTATTTCAAACAATAGGCTATACGAAAAATGTGGTTCAATACCACTTTCTAGGGCTAACTGGCTATAATAAAAGAAAGGTTGAGGTGGCTAGGGCATGTTGCGCGGATGAAGGATGACAGATTGTTCTTTTCGGCCAACCATCTAGGGCTAAATGGAAAGCAGGTCGTCCCCGTCTGTGCTGAGAGGACGTCATAAAGAAAGATTTAAAGAAAATGGGAACTTCGTGGGCGGGTGTAAAAAGTGAGGCTTTGAATAGATTGTGGTGGAGGAGGAGCGTGCGTAGCTGTGTTGGCCTCAGGCGGCTTGGTGCTGCGGTGAGTTGTTAGTAGTAGTAGTAATAAAACAGATTATCCCATCAATATGCTTGTTCTGTTGTTATCAGTCACATAGATGAGGAAGAAACCAGTAGCACAGTTGGAAACCTAAATAATTTATCGACTGCTACCTGGATTACCAGAATCGTAAAAGGTACAAAAATTAAACGGTTATAAAATCAGATATCTTCGGTTACAATTAGACTAAGACATACCCAAACTGGGGAAAAAAATTGTAGCCCCCAATTTCCCCTGGGTATATATATATATATATATATATATATATATATATATATATATATATATATATATATATATATATATATATATATATATATATATATATATATAATATATATATATATATATATATATATATATATATATATATATATATATATATATATATATATATATATATATATATATATATATATATATATATATATATATATATATATATAATATATATATATATATATATATATATATATATATATATATATATATATATTGCCTGATTCCTGATGAAACAAGACCAACAATTACCTTTGTTACCTTTGATCATATACACAGTCAAATCGAAAAAATAAAAAAAAATATCCGTAAACCCCCCCCCCCCCCAGAATAGTAAAAACTATCGGATCCCCTTTTGACTGTTATCTGGATTGCCAGATTTCCGAAGAAACAAATTAAACAGTTATCTTTGTCTAAAAAAGCACCCAGCATTGGTAAAAACTAAAGATATTCTTCACTCCTTCCCCTATAAAAACGTTAGTGCTCATCCTTGTTCATTGTACCCTTCATAAGTAGAGTTCTGATCAGACACTGGATTAGCCTACCTATTGCTTGCAATCTGAATTTCAAGATTTCTGAAGAAATATAACCAAAGAGATTTAAAAGCTGTTACCTTCGGTTACAAACACACCGAAAATTGGCAAAATACAAAAAAAATTCGTACCCCCCCCCCAATAGGTAAACATGAGTGTTCCTTCTTGTCTGCTGTACCTTTTCAAAAACAGAGTTATCATCAGACGCTGGATAACCTATTGTCTGCTATCTGCCTCGCCAGATTCCTGAAGAAGTAAAATTAAACAGTTTGAAAAGCAGTGATCTTTGATTACAAAAGCACCCAGAAATGACAAAAAGTAAAAGATATTCGTCATCCTCTTCCCTAGAAAAATGTCCGCATTCATCTTATTCGTTGTACCCCTTCAGGAATGGAGTTTTAATCACACATTGGGTCACCTACTGTCTGCAGTCAGT
Organism: Artemia sinica; assembly: GCA_027921565.1. Lineage (NCBI taxonomy): Eukaryota > Metazoa > Arthropoda > Branchiopoda > Anostraca > Artemiidae > Artemia > Artemia sinica. The sequence continues at coordinate 29,843,925 of CM051262.1, forward strand.
CTGGTACCCAAGACAATCCGTAGACAATTTCTCATGAAAACATCTAGCAAATCTTCCTCAGTTTTTCGGAGAGCCCATTCTTCGGATCCATACTTCCCCACTATCATCACTGTAGCTTCCAATATTCTAATCTTGGTTTGCAGACTTATCTTCCTATTTCTCCCAACTCTTTTCAGCTGTGAAATAATCACCCTGGGTCTAGAGATCCAGGTACCAGCTTCCTAGAGAAAAAAAATGAGAAAGTTTGAAAAGCAGGTTTCGTTTTTATTTCAAATACACTCAGGATCGATGAAAAATAAAAGTGGATGTTAGTCAATTAAGGAGATATATGCAAACCTGTCAAAACATTAAATATGTACTTGTAAAGACTCTACGAATCCTCCCATCCAAGTCTATATCTAAAAACGAAACAATGACCCAATCTATGATTAACAGTCGGATAGTAAGTCACAAAGGCTTTTTCGGTGGTTACCTCACCATTAATTATATCTGTATAATTACAATTTGATGCATTCCTGTGACCACCGCGCCTATAATTAATTAGCATATCAAGCTGGCCGAATTGACCATTATATAATTCCTTATAGTTTTCCTTGTGTCATTAGTGAACAAAAGATAAATCATAAAAGATTGGAGCCCACTTTCCATATTTCCCTGGCTATTTTATAATGCATAGGAATTTTCAAGTAAAAGATATTCTCAGTCAAAGCTTTTCAATGGGTAGTCAGTAAGATGGCCATCAGTATCAGTAAAATGGTTGACTATTTTATAATACGTGTGAATTCTAAAAGCAAAAAATACCCCTAACAAAGTGGTCGATGATTTCATATCAGTACCTTTATCATTAGGATGGTCAACTACTTTATGACATCTATGGAGTTTCTACTCTTTCTAATGCATATGCAATGAAGAAGTGCAGTGAAAATTGCCTGTAGAGGTATAGCCAACTTCAGTTTTCAAAAATCGGTATTTTGAAGTTTAAATGAATTTTTGGTTCGTCCGGCATGTTAAATCCATGAAACTGTAGATCTTTGCACAATTATAGATTAATGTGTAGATAAATACACAACTATAGATCTAGTCTATGTTAAAATCATGTATTGGGGCAACAACAAATTGCTAAGAAACCAAAGCTTGAAATAAATTTTAGGTGAACATTGTGTCTCGGAGCAACATTGTTACTTTTGCAGCTTTTCTTTTCTCGTGGTGAGCTTGTCTGTAGCTTAAAAGTGGTAAGATATACAAACTCGAAATTTTCCTGGGCGTGGGAATCTTGAAATTGGGCAGAAAAGTTCCAGTGAAATTTGTAAAATTTCATGTAGTTTTCCAGAAAAAAAAAAATGTTTTCCTTCATGTTGTACACGGTGTCAAAACAAAGCAATCCTAGCTGGGAAAGTAAACTTCTTCAGAACCATTTTATGCGGTATTCCTACAGAACATTAAATTATCTGTTTTGAGACATGGGTGGGTAACAAAATTTCGTATCTCTTCTATATATCTTAGGAATAACTTAGGGAAAATCGACCTCGAATGTCAAATTCCTATTTTGCAGGTTGTTTTCTAATATTTTTGATTTGATGCCTATGAAAATCCAACGAAGGATAGTACTATGAAAATCCGAATTTTTCATGACGCATGGATTCCTTATGTTTTCATAGAAGTAACTTTTCTACTAGGCAAGATAAAGGTAAAGAAATCAAGGCAAGGCAGGAAAGGTAAAGAAAAATGGTACTGGTGCATTATATCTAACCCAGCGCTATAGACTGTACAAGAAAACCAGACATGGAGACCCGTCAAACGGGTATTTGCTATCTAAATTGATTGCAAAGCGTAATTTCTTATCGCATTTACAATATTTAAACTGTTGCTTTTGGGGGTTTAGGGGGTGGGGGGAAAGGTACCTAGGTTAGGTTACGTATTTAATATATGCTATGCTATACCCCACCCTCCTAATGTGCAAATATATAGCCCATATTTGTTTCTAAACTATTATATTTTCATCCTATTTTATTTTATTTCATTAGCATTAACCAAACTTGACTTCTTTCGTGCATAGCGGTGGGTTAGATATAATGCACCAGTACCGAAAAAATTCCACCGCAGATAGACATATTATGTTCTTCTAAGAACTGGAGCTGACATAGGTTTTCCTATACAAAATGCTTCTGTAGATTTATCTTTTTTAAAATTTTGATTTTGTGAATTTGCTATGTTTCGTCTCCATAAGTAAAATTCCCTAGCTTCGAAGCTAAACTTTTTAGCAATGAAATAACTGTGGATAATAGAAGTTCAGATTATTTCTTCAAAAACCTAAGCAAAGTATCCGAAACCGTGAATCCTGATTTTGAAACAACGAAGTTCTAATCTTTTCTTAAAATTTCTGAAATCAGGATTTCTGGTATTATTTCCTAAGAGTTTAATAGAGATATAGAAATTTTGTATAGCTCGTGGAAGAGATGATATGAACCGTTACGAGCATTCAAAGTTACTTATTCCTAGAAATTTACGTTTACGTCGTTTTTTCACTTTACGTCGATAAAATGTAGGGAATTTGCAGAATCAAGACTTCAAAATAGAAAAAGTCGAAGAAGGATTTTTACTTAAGGAAAACCAATGTAATATCCAGTACTTAGAAGATCGAGATCTATCTATTTGGGTTGGAAAAGAAATTTTGCGTTGTCTAGAAAAATGGTTACCTCTAGGATACTAAGGAAATTGGTTGCGAACAGTCGATTTGTGCATGGTTCATTTTCCAATATAGAAGAGTACATATCTTCACGCTCGCTTTTAATAGCACTAAACGTTAAGAATATAATGAATACCGAAAAAACGACGTAATTATAAATTTCTAGAAATAAGTAACTTTGAATGCTCGTAACGCTTCATATCATCTCTTCCACGAGCTATACAAAATTTCTATATCTCTATTAAACTCTTAGGAAATAATACCAGAAATCCTGATTTCAAAACAGAAGTCTCGATTTTTATTATATTTTTCTAAAATTTGCGATTTTGATGGTCTTTATTTGTCAGACGTTTAATGCGATTGAAAGTAAGCAAGAAGACATGCACTATTCTATATCCGCCAATGAACCGTGCACTAAGAAATAAAAGTTTACAATATGATTGGTTCCGTAAATGTCCATTACCCGCAGTAAATAGTATACAGTCTTAGTACGGGTAAAAACAAAAACAATGCAGACACAGTTTGGTCGATTATTTTGTACAAAACAAAACTGATTTCAGAAGTTTTCTAATTACACGTTGACCTTACAAATAATAGCTTACAATAACCATAAAGCATCTACAAACGAGATACGAGCACAAATACATTTATTACCCGTGAGGTATAGTTGCATGTGTTGCTCTGCAACTGTGACTCACGAATCACGGTTGCTGCAACACTCCACGCGACACTGGTTAGAGGACATCTAGTTTTCCTTCTTTGACAAATTAAGGTTTCTTTTTGTATATAGAGGTCTATGATTCTTCAGAATTGGATTTGGATTTCCCGGCGTGTTCCTACGTAGATTTTACAAGATATAAGCAGATGAAGCGTGCTGTGGAAAAAGCCACTCGTAGAGCCCATCGCACCTACATTAAAGACAAATGCGAACAGTGTGAGTCTGATTTTAAGAAAGGCGACTCATACTTCATGTATAAGAGAGTTCGTGAGCTAACAAGCAAGAAAAGTCTCAGTTCTTGTGCACTGCTAGATAAAAACGGCTCCCAGATACAAAGCACAGAAGGTATCCGATCGAGATGGATAAAGATAAGATTAATCCTGATATCCTTCCAAACCCTGCTGTCCTGGACCTGTTTCCCGTTAGCCTACTGTCTCAGACCCCATCCCACCTCCTCTCCGCTCTGAGGTCGAGGATGCCATCCAAGCACTGAAGACTAACAAGGCCCCTGGCCTGGACAGAATACAGGCAGAACTGCTGAAAGTCCGGTGTGAATCACTTATAGATCTTTTCCACAAGATTGTATCCACTGCCTGGCAAAAGAGTCATTTTATACACTCTGTATTTTATCCAATAATTTTCTTTTGGTTGGGGGGGATCTGAATGCTCTAATACTCCCAGCTAGTTAGGCCACTGTCGGCTGCACCTTCGAAGACACGCCATCAAACCAAAATCCCACCGTGGCTTGGGATTTGCTTTTGATGTTACTTGAGAGGAACAACTTTTTCTTTAATTAAAAAAAAGAAAAAAGTACCAATAAATAAATGAGGGGACGCACAAAATAATATCCATGAAAAAACAGAAGTTATACAAGGTTTGCTGATTATTCTCGTGTATTTCAAAGATGAACATTCTAAAATGAACAAAAAGTGAAAATGCAACATGTTTTATTAGTGTAATAAAATAACATAAAAAAATACATTTAGATTAAAAATCTGCTCTGTGACAAGGAAAAATGGTCAATTTAAGTTACACCTGTGCCTGCAGATATATAATATTTTAATTGCACCAGTCTCAACTGTTACCGCCATCGTAATCTTATTATGACCCACATGTCCCATCTAAAGTCATGTAATGATTTCAGGTGTTCTGGACTATTTGCAAGAATGATAAATAAATAAAAATTTTAAAATGAAAATGATTCTTGATGCTGATACAAAAAAGGTCCCATCAAGAATGTTTCAATTAATTTTTATAATGACTAATTTGAAACTGCTTAACATAAATTTTTAAAGGAAAGTAAAAATCGATATTGAAAGCTGAAATCAACAAAAATATAATAAGTAAGACTTGAGAGAAACAGGAATCACCAAGAATAATATTGTGATAAATCGATATTTGATATTATTATCATATCATAGTTTTTTAATAAACCAAACTGAACTGAACCGAATGAATAACTGAAACCTAGAACAAACAGGAATTAAAATCGATAGTAACGCCAAATTTAAAAGAAACTACAAACTAGATGTACGTTGGTAAGGCAAAGTGTTGCAACAATACGTTGGTAAGGCAAAGTGGTAAGGTAAAGCGTTGCAGCAACATTGGCCAGCTTTGCTGACAAAAGTGCAAGCCTCGAGAAGAATTTTTCGTAAAAAAAATAAAAAGTTAATTAAAGACGGTAACAAAATGCACTTTGTTCTTAAAACCAAGTTTGTTCTCTATTTTATGATACCCAGTGAAAGTTGCTAGTTTTTAAGTATTCCATGTGTACAAGCTAAAACTTTATTGTTGTCTTAAAATATAAAACTTAACATGAAGGTTCCATTGCAACTGAGCCCTCGTTTAATTGAACCCCGTGCAACTGGATCCATGGAACTGAATAGTCGTGCATCTAACAACAACTGAAACTGAACCTCCGTGTAAGTGAAACCTCGTGCAACTGAATCCTCTTGCAACTAAAACATGCTGCTGGACCCTTGTGAAACTGAACCCCCGTTCAGCTGAACCGCATTTAACTGAACTCTCAGGCAATTCCACCTCCGTGCAATTGAACACTAGTTTAGCTGAACCCCGTACATTTGAACCCTTGCACAACTAAACCCTCGTACAACTCAACTCCTATCTAACTGAACTGTGATGCAACTTAACGCCCGTACGACTCAACTCCATTCAACTGACCCATCATGCAAATCAACCTCCGTGCAACTCAACCCTCGTTTAACAGTCTAATAAATATAAGCAAAAACAAAGAAAAAAAAAAATCTACCGTGAATGCTTACCGGTCCCACCGACTTTGTTTCATTAGTATAGATTAGATCCTAGTGGACACTTTGATCCAAAAGAAAACAAAATCTAAATACATGTTTTGTGATAATACCATTAGCATAAAAAAGAAAATTTTTGGAAGAAATATATATTTATTAATAAGTAAAATTTTTTTTAATATTTCGGAAGTATCTTTAGATTCAAACTATTGAATCTTTTTTAATTATTCAAATAGATGTTTAAAACAATCAAAACTTTCATTTAGATTAATTTGTAGATGGGAAAGATAAACACCATTTTCAAAACAGAAAAAAATTAGTGTTTGTTTTCCTTTATACAAATAAGTCAAAATCATCGGGATTATGAATGGCTGTAAAGCCCAGAACAGAAAGTGAACAGAAAATTTTTAATGTGATTTTGCTAGTTTTCTTGAAGGATATAGATCCAGCTGCTTATCAAGTTTTATTTATGAACTGCTGTTTTATTTTTAATATAATATCTGTCAGAACAAATAAGTATCTTTTGAAACATGCATTTGGGTGACAGAAGGTCAGATCAAGCAGGGCTATACTCATAATTCGACTTCAGCATGAGGGAGAGGGTCAAATTACAAAAAAAGCCTCCAAATTTTGAAGTCCAAACATGTCCTGTTCATTTAATTTTTTAATTCAGGTGGGTACATGGATCCTTTACACCGGCTAAGCCTGGGGAAACTAAAACAAACCGTGTGATTAATTATGAAGCATCACCAATTATTATAAAATTTTGTTCGTGTTTAGCTAAAAGCAAAATGACCATATTTTGGTCTCGCAAAATTAGGCCTCAAAAACAGGCAAAGAAATTGTAATAATAGAGAAAACTTCGTAAGCTCTGGGGACCTATTCCTACTGTTTTAGGTACTTACATTTTTTTTTTCTTGGCCCTTGATTTAAACTTAAGTCCATCTATTTTTTCGACATGAACAGAACCCCTGAGATCACATGAATTCTGCGCTAAAAAAAAGACGGAAAGGACAAGCATTCACAGTGTGTCCAACGCACTGTCGATTGTCTTTTTAAGATCCCATGCGCATTCCAATGGCTTTAGAAAATCATTTAACAACACATAAGATAAATGACCAGTTCATGTAAAACTGCTAAAGGACCAATGTCCCCCCGCCACGCGTCTAGGCATTCAACCAGCATTACAGTGCAAAAATTCTGACAAAACCATATCTTACAAGGGCAAGTCGCAATTAAAAGGAATAATTTATCAAATGACTGTGTAGGAGGTGTGAGGCGATTCAAGGGAGGCGGCTTGTGAAAACTGCAGAATAATGGGTGTGCTTGGTCGCCGTTCTGATACGAAATGTCTTTTTTAGGATTGATAACATCTAACGCGTTTTTGTAATGTGAATTTAATTGGGGTAGTGAAAAAACAATGCGAGTGAAGCTTAATGTAAGTGATCAAACTTAATAAGTGCTTGTATTCACCCAATGAAGTTTAACGCTGTCTAGCTTGTATAAGTCCTCGACGGAAAATTCAAATTTAAGCTTAGATTTCTATCGAAAAAAACCTGCTCCACCAAACCCCCATAAGTATAATTCGAACGTTTACTCATAAGTATGTACATGGAAGTTTATATTCAACGGGGGGTACTTGTCAAGAATCCAGGTATACGCGTGAGAAGTGAAGTTTCGTTAATGCTAATGAAATAAAACAAAATAGGATGAAAATATAATAGTTTATAAATAAATTTGGGCTATATATTTGAACATTCGAGGGGGAAGGAGGTAAGGCATAGAATATATTCTATACGTAACCTAACCTAACCTAGCTACCTTTTAGTTCCCCTAAACCCACAAAAAACTAAAGATTAAATCTTTGTCACCGAGTGAGCAACACCTCATACACCTATTTATCAATAGCAGCTTTGAGATTTCGATGCGGTCTTTCTCGCGTGTGTACCTGAATTCTAGACAAGTACCGAACGTGGATCTGAAAAGACACAAAAACCGCTGAAATATACGAGAAATGTAAGAACTGAGGTGAAATCCTAAAAATCTGGAGATTGAGATATTCCATCCAGAATGATAATAAAAAAACAATTTTTCCTAATGGTTTGAAACACTTTCACTATACTTGCACTATAACTTAGACGTGCTATAAAAATCTCAGGGTAGCATCAAGCTGGTTGAGATTAGCGTAGCTACTCACGCTCTTTCTCCCCTCAATCTGAGCGAAGCTTTCGTCTTTACACCATTCCCCTTCAAATTCCTTTAGATCTTTCTTATGACCTCTTCTCAATCCATCTGAGAACGGCCTGCATTTTGTTTTGGCCTCAAATAAAATGCCAGAAAACATGACTTTGATAGCCAATCATCTTTTATCCGTAAAACTTTCTGTTATTATAGATCAGAAAGTAGAAACGAGTCACAATTTTCATACAGCTTCTCGCTTGATACGTGGTCAATCAAACGAGCATCAAAAACAATCCTTAGGCCATTTCGAAACGCCAGCGTTTCAGAACCATACTTGATTGTCATTACCGAGGCTTCACTAGGCTTTACTACTTGTCATTACTTGATTACTCTAGTACCGTAGTTTTAGTTCGAAGACTTATCTCCCTATTCTTCCAAACTTTTCCGACTTTAGACTGCCTAAATATTCAATATCAAGAGTTGATCGAGTCTCTTACCCTTTCATACAGCATTAGGATACAGTTTCGTGACATAACGTGGCATAAGAGCCTGTTAAACAAACCGAACTACGTGGAATTTACCGTCGTTTATTGAATGTTCCTCAAGCAATCTTAAGCTCCGTACTTTTATGTTCCGTAATTATCCAGTAAAGGCTCAGGTTTCCTAGGGTAGCATCCTAAGCCCGAAATTTTTCAGATGAAGGATGACAATCTATCATCTTTCACCCGTAAAACGTCTCCTGGCAATCTTAACATTTTTTCCATTATAGCCCTAGAAAGTGTGATACAGCCACAATTTTCGTAGAGTTTGTTGTTTGACAGACGGTCAGTCAAACAAAGCTATCCGTAGACAATGCATCTGGAAAATATTTAACAAATCCTCCTCTGCCTTCCAAAGTGCCCACTTTCAGAGCCTTACTTGACCACTATCATCACTGTAGCTTCTCATATTCTAGTCCTAGTTGGCAGACTCACCATCGTATTCTTCCAAACTTTTTCCAACAGTGAAATACACCCTGGGGCTCTTCCACTTTTTACATCTTCACTGCATCCATCATCTTTACAAGTTCCCAGGCAAGGGAAGCTATCCATTTGATCGGATAGCAATCAGACAGCAAGTAGCTGGGAAAGCTTTTTACCCAACATCACCTCTTAACCTTCATTTATTCCTGGTCTAAAAGACTTAGTCTTCTTAGAACTAATTTTCAAACTTACTCTTACACTCTAAACTTTCAAAACCTTCAAAAATTCATTTGTTTTACAAACACCTTTTATCTCGGACACTCAGATTATCTGCACAATAATAGTCTAGAATGGTTTAACCTTCCTATTTGACTCCGTGTTCTCCCCCAGCCATTGCTGTTTTCCTTAAGACATAATCCATGTAAATTGGGATAGAACACAACCCTACCTATTTTCGGAATCAACTTAAAACCAGTGTTGTTAACCTCAGTTCCTACTTTACCCGCAGCAATACTGTCCTCGTACATAGTATTTATCATGTTATTGTAATTATCTCGTACACCATTCAAAAATAGTACCTTTACTAAAGTTCTTCTATCGGCTGAATGAAATGCGTGTTTATAATCTATAAAACTGAAAACTAAGGTCGTCTGATGATTCCGTGGTTTTTCAATTATTTAGTAGAGATGTACCCTCTCCCCTTCCTAAAACCACATTGTTCTTCTCATAAAACTTCATCGACAGAATCTCTGAGTCTAATAAGTATCGTCATGCTAAGTAATTTTCTTCCTACAGAAACCAAACTAGTGCCTCTAAAATTACCACACCTGTTCTTAACATCTTTCTCATAACAGGGTTTAATCAATGTTTTCCTGAAATCACTAGGTACTCTCCCTTTTCATACTTCAGTTATTTGACTCTAACTTCAAACCAATCATGTTTCAAAAACTCTTTTACCATACTGTCAGCATTTGAGGGCTTATTGTTCTTTATCCCTTTAAGTTATGTCTCCAATTCCCCTTTATAAAATACATCCTCTGTCACCTCCAATTTGTCAAAAAAATGGTTCTTTCAATATCATTTCTACAACTTCATCATGATTTATTGTATAGTCAAAGTGTTCTGCCCATCTTTCTTTAATACTTTCCCTATCACTAATTGAGGCCCCTTTCTATCTTTTACTGGGACAAGTCCACACTGTCTGGTTCCTCTCTTTTTCTTAACATATTAATGCAATATTTGCTATTAGGTCGTCTGGCTGCATCTTCAAGATCGTCAATAATCTTTCATAGCCTCCATTTTATACCTCCATAATCCATACCTTATAGCCTTATTTACTTTACTTGCATTATTCTTAATCACAAATGACCTCCAAAACTTCTTGTACAAATCCTTCCTGTTTTCTACTAAGCTTTAAAAGGTTCCCGTTAGTATCCCTTCTACGTTTCTGACTTTCCTCATTAAGACACCCTGTGCTACTTCGAAAACTATTTCTAAATTAATCCCATCCATTTGCTGCGTTGTAAAATTTTAAACTCTCTACTTTCATTTTCAGCTGTTCCTGGAAAGTTCCTCTCAAATTGTTGTCCCTGAATCTGTCAATATCATAACCTCCCGGAAGTTATTTAACTATCCTAGATTTCAGCTTTAGATTAACTTTAGACACTACTAGATGGTGATCTCAACTATTGTATAACGGCACTAGACCCTTAAGGTCCAAACCGGCGGTGCTGATCTCCATTTCGTGGCCCTCAGCCAGGAAGAGCAATGGGGGCCTGGGGGCTATCTCAACTATTGATACCAATAACAGTGCCCCTAGATACCCTGGTGTCGCGTGTTGATCCCGCCAGTCTTTGATTTGCAATAACATAGTCAGTAAGGTTGGCCATCTTGCCAACATGTCAGAACCATATTAACTTATCTGTCATTTTACGACCAAATACGGTATTGGTTACAGGTAGACTGCTATACCTACAAATTACAGCCGTTTTCAACTGTTGTATTTTCCTTTCCTGTCTTTTGTCGAGGTGAAGACACCACCTTTCCCTATTTATACCAGCCTGGGAATTGAAATCCCTCAGAAAATACCATATTTCTACCAGCAATCCAGTCTATTTTGGTACTGTAACTGTATGTAAAATTCATGAGTCACTACTGTCTCCGTGAATCGGTTCTATAGAGGCATATACCGCTAAGATTGATACAGTGCACTTTTTGGTCATAAAGTAAGCAGCTAGAATTTTATTTTTAATACATTCCTAACCTAAGCAAGATTTCGATTCTTCCTTTTGCAACAGAAGCAACACTTCTTGCCAATGTAACGCATTCTTCCTGCCTGAATAAATAAATTCTGTGTTTCCTCTTTTCTTGTTTCCTAATCCTGGGTTATGAGTTTTTGAAACTCCTAACAAGTGTAGTTCGCAACATCTGAATGCTTCTGTCAAAATGTCAATATGGTAGTTATTTGTAACATTGCAACGTTCCAAGAAACATTTTTGATACTACTTAAACCATTGAAATCGTCCTGGTCTCAAGAAAAGCGATGCATCCCACCAGTGCAGACCAGAGACTGACCCTTCTTCTCAATTCAGTTTAGATAAAGTGCTTAAGCTGGCTTAGAACCAAACAGCAAGAATACCCTAGAACCTCCAGTTGAATGGAGGCTTTGTGCAATCCTGGACCCATATTTGCCGCTACCTAGTTCTCCAAACTTGACGATGCTCTTCTATCAACAAGAGTCGATGTCCACACATTGTACAAATAATATCAAGCGTATTACCTTCGACTCATTATACGTTCATGGCTGAAAATATTATGCTACAATGGTTAGGCGGCTCATACCAGATAATACATGTATAGATAAGAAGAATTGAACCCAAGAACACCCACCAAAACAACACAAACCCAGAAGAATATCCGTCAATCAAAATCTAGTACAATGCTAAATTATTTACTAGGCTATAAGTTTCCTCGGGGCAGCCACTCTTCAAGGTCAACCTGCAGCACTGGTTGCAGTGACGGTTCTGGCTGGACAAACTCGTGAAAGGTCTAACCCGACTTCACTATGAGATCATGCAAGCAGGGTTTCTCATCCGGGGATAGAGAAGGAGGAAGGAACTTATGACAGAGCGGAGACTCTAAAACATCTCACAACACCCCACGAAAGTTCTCTCTTGGAAAATGTTTTAAACTAAAAGAGATTGAGTAGTGACATTACAACTTAAAACGAGCAGAAATTACCTTGAATGGGAGATAAGTTATTGACCCCTCAATTAGCCTCCCATTTACATCGTTCAACTTAGTTGTCTGTACTTTACTGTACTTTACTGAACTTTACGAGTACGACTGTACTTTACGAGTTTGCGTTATTTAAACTTGCTCCTAACGCCAGTTTATCGGATCAACCTATTCCCCCCCCCCCGTGTGGGGTTGAGTCATCTTCAAAGATTTAGCTATAAGATTTTTCGACTATGCTGAAAAAATGGCAATCCCAAAGTTTTGATCAGGTGACTTTGGGCAAAAACAAGCATTGTAGGAGAGCTAGCTGCCCTCCAGTATTTTTGGTCACTTAAAAATGGCCCTAGACCTTTCCATTATTCATTAAATTAGCCCTCTACTAATCTTCTACGATTACTGGTTGGATATGATTACCCCTGGGCAAAACAAACAATGAAAAAATAAATAAAATAAACGCGCATCTGTGATCTTTCTTCTGGCAAAAATACAAAATTCCACATTTTTGTGCATTGGAGCTTGAATTTTCTTTAGTAGGGTTCGTGGGTATGCTGAACCTGATGATGTAATTTTCATTAAGATCACTTGATGTTTTGGGGGTGTTTCCCCCTTTTTCAAAAATTGGGCAAATTTTCTCAGGTTCGTAACTTTTGATAATATTAACAAGGCTCTGTTTCTTAGAGTTTCGGGTACTATTGAGCCGCATCGCTCCTCACTTATAGTGTGTTACCACGAACTGTTTGAAATAACAACGAGAATAATATTGATTTATAACAGCGAAAATACTGGGTCAAAAATGTTTTTTGATAAGCTTAAACAACGAAGGTCTTTCAAACCTCCAGATAGCTAGAGCGTTTTTTTTTTCTTTACCGAAAAATAGATTAATGCCTTAACTTGCAATGTCAATTTAGCCAACTGATATAAACATTTGAAAAGAATGGATTACTATCAAGAAAATATTGCTAAAAGTTTATTACATATTAAACTAATAGAACTAAATTCATTTAAAATAAATTCAATCCAAATTCAATTTAATTCTGAGATATCTATTTGGTTAATCAAAATTGAAAAGTTTAACAAATATGCTCCTAGGGATAAAAAGACCCACCCCCACAACCCTTAAGGAAAGGGCTGCAAGTCGTGTGACCTGTCTAGCTATCACAGGATTTCATTCGGATGTCTTTGGGCAAAAAAGGGATAGGGGAGGGGCAGTTTGCCCTCCATTCTGTTTGGTCACTTAAAAAGACACTTAAACTTCTAATTTATGTTCCAATCAGGCCACTCTCGGTCTTCCAGGACCCTTGGTTTGATAGGATTATCCCTGGGGGAAGCAAAAAACAACAACAAGTGAAACACATCCATGATCTTTAAATAACGAGGAAGACCACGTTGCCTTTCCATCATAAAAACAACAAAGTTGGGACTGTTTTAGTTTTTCAATTTCAGTTTTAAAGATTTCATTTTATTGGTTTTATTTAGTTTATATGCGTCGTTTGCTGTGGACGCCTCTTGGATAAAGAGACGAAATATTTTTAAGTTCTAAACAAATTTCATTGCCTTAGGTAAATTCCCTGTTGTTTTACTTGCTGTTGTTTTTATCCATTATCATTCCTTACAAAGTGTACAATTGTAAACATTTGCATATAAGAGCTTTATACCTCTACAATAGGGTTCTCTGATTTTTTTTGTGGTTAGGGAGGGAGGGATAAATCTAAAAGGGTGTATTTTAATGCCAGAACATCCCAACTCTCATTGAGACTTCAGATAAATACAAAATTAGTTCTAAGGGAGAGACGAGATGAGGGTGGAGGTGAAAGTTGATGTACAATCCCCTGGGCCATATCTAGGACTTTTATTGGGGGGAGGGGGGTGTTTTTCCACGGGGGATACAAAAAAAAACTTTATAAGACGTATTAAAAATTTGAAATTAAGAATTAATCCGTCTTGGTTTCTGGGAATATTTCTGTCTATGCTGCTATTATAAAAGTAAAGAGGAAAATTAATACCCAAAATGAACAGTATTTATTTTGCATAGGAGGAGAACTGCTCCTTTCCTCAGCCTTATTTCCGCCTCGTAGTCGTAGCAACTTCGGAATATGCTCATTCGATCAGAAATTGAGAGACCTAGTCCTTTTTATAATTTGAAAATGATTGGAAACCAACCAGCCGCAGGGGGAGGAGGACGAGGGTATTTTCTGGGGGGTATTTTCAAGGATTGTATTTTACCGGATGGGGGGGGGGCGAACATCTACAATTGGCTTGAGCAATTATTTATTGGGTTTCAGGCAAAAGAGAATTAATTTGGTGTTAGCCAGAACAAGTGTATTTTTAAAATCGTCTGCAAGGGGTACGTTTAAATTTTCTCGAGAAAATTGTTTTCTTTGAATATATCATTTTGGCTTTTGGATGAGTAGGCTAGACCATTATAGGGGTGACCATTCAGTAAAGGGGTGACGAGTAGACCATTCAGTAAATAGTGAAGAAAGAAGACTGAAGTGTTGCCTCCGCAACACCTTTGTAGGTGAAGCCAAAGAAAGGCTGTTATAACACCATGTGTTTCACGTGAAGCACTGCCCAAACACTATAAATGTTAGTTTTTAAAATTCGAGTAATTATTACAATCTTAAAAATCGTAAACTAAAAACTAAAAAGAGTTTGTGAATAAACTCAAAATGTTAAATTTGAACAGAATTCGATTCCAACAAGCTTTTGGCTTGTATACACACAAATGGCCATGCAAAGAAATGCAAAACTTCACTAAGAAAAAAGCAGTGGCGGATCCAGGGGAGGGGCCAGGAGAGTGCCCCCCCCCCTAGCGTAGTCTAAAGTAGTGTAATTTACTTAATTAACTCAATTTTGCGTTAATTAAACTTGCTTATAAAGCAAGTTTATCGTATCAACCTAATTTGCCCTCCCCTTAAAAAAATTTTTTCGGATCAACCTATTTTGCCCCCCCCCTCTTAAAAATCCTGGATCCGGCCCTGGAAAAAAGTATGTTGAACATTCGACAGATATTCGACTAACTTCAAATTTGAAGACCATTTTTTGGCAAAAATTTTGAGCTGCTGATGGGGAGCACATTGAGTTGGTCGTAACAGAAGATCAATATTGTATGATACTCAGCTATTACATACGTGGTATTGCTGGAATATAATATTTTTTTCTTAATATATAAAAGTGTTGAAACTACGGTCAAATTTATAATTGTTTGAATACACTCCATTTTCCAGAAATATATATTGATTTCACAACAAAATCAAATTAAACTAGAGTTGAAACCTTTAAATAAAATTTCTTTTTTTGAATATCCTTGTATTTAAAAATAATGGTAATCTTTGATGCTCAGTATGCAAAAAACTTACTGATGCCAATCATTATAGGAGGTTCGATTCTCATCACCCTCTTTCGTTATCAAATTAAAAAGAACAGCTTTTCTCAAATGAATGTAAAGAGCAGCAAAAAAATTAAAACAAACATACATTATTCCATGTATGAGGGAGGCTATACCCACCTCAATCCCACACTCTTTACAATAAAGTGATGGGTATAGTGTTATACTAAAATCACTTGTTAGTGAAGCGAATTTAGTGAATGGCTAACTGTCAGTGTTTTATTTACGGATTCACGTCTAAAATATTGGAGATGAAATTATTACACTTAAAAACAAAAAAACATCAACAAACTCTTCCACTTCTTAGGTATTATTTCCATACATCTTATTCTAACTGCCTTCGTGTTTGAGTAGCCGTTCTTAAGGCGTGAGGGACAAAAACGTGCCTTACCGCAGAGAGCAGGGACTGAGAAGGGGGGGGGGCATCTTCCTCATATATAGAACATTTTTTTAAGTTTTACTGTCGCTCTTTACATTCATTGAACAAATTTTGAGGTTTTTACTTCAATCCGGTATTTTTCAAAATAAAATTGGCATTTTACGTCAAAAAAAAAACTTTGGGGATAGACCAATATGCTCTGAACACGCTGAGTCAAAAACTCAAATTTTGATATTCAATTAGAACATCGTTCCCGGGTCTTAATTCGCTACAGACCAAGGGGGAGGGGGCAACCGTCCTCTAGACCCCAATTCCCCCTCCCAACCCCAGCTTGCCTCCAAGCCGAAATTTAGTTTCTTTAAAATTCTAGTCAAACCTAAGATAAGCCTGCATAATTCGAGCATCCAAAGAAGTGGGTTGGTTTTCTTTAGTAGCTTATATCTTGCCTTTGTGTTAGGCTACTATATGGCTCATTTTTCCTTTTTCACTGTCATTTTCACTTGTTTTGGAAAAATTAGCTCCAACTTTGTCACTCCCCTCAAGAATTATAATGAAATTACGCCACTGCATCATTCACATATGTTTTGTGCTAAAGATTCGGTTTTTAGCTGATTAGGATACGACCTATCTAAATTTATCGCAATGACATGGAATAACACAGAAAAAACCTGAAACAGGATTGTGAGATTCAACCCACGAAGCAACCTTACATTTATTAAAGTCATTTTTAATTTCTAGCTACAGAATGAAAGCCTCAGCGAGAGTGATAGCTCATGAAAATGTACATCGCATTCCTCTGTAGAATTTTTGATTAATAAAGCGTCAAATAAAAGCTATTTATTACTCTTGGACAAAAAATTCTAACGATTTGATTCATTTTGAAATCTATTGTATGCATGGTCAATTCAGCCATGACCATAACCACTTAGCACACCAAGACCAAGGGGTATAATAAATGTTACGATTGTAAGCTAGCCGCCTCCCATGTAGATTCGGGTAGGCGGCATTCGCTTCTTA
The DNA here is from genome assembly GCA_027921565.1 of Artemia sinica. Classification (NCBI taxonomy): domain Eukaryota; kingdom Metazoa; phylum Arthropoda; class Branchiopoda; order Anostraca; family Artemiidae; genus Artemia; species Artemia sinica. The sequence continues at coordinate 29,860,760 of CM051262.1, forward strand.
AAGGGCCCTAATTTATTAGTCTATCACGGTCCTTTTTATTAGTGTCTGATACCGATGCTAATGGAACAAGAATTGATGCTTGATTGTTCCTATAAACTGACCGGGTTGCAAAGAATTCACAAATGTGAAAAAAATTTCCGCTACATTGCCAGTTGAATCATACATTTTTTTTTTTTTTACTATAGCTTTGTATTGGACATAACTTGTTCTATTAAATTCTTGGCGTTTACCCTGAAGTGAAAAAGGGAAAGGATCTTGAGTCTATTCTTACTTCATCTCTTTCAATTGCGATTCCCATCACTCATGCTCTTCCACAGGAATGTTTTTAAGGAAGGGCACCTATTGGGGGTCGAAATTCTTCACGAATACCAAAAATAGGGGAATTATACATAATATAGATAATATACAAAAAACAGCACAGGGGCAAAGACCAGTACTTCCGTTTTTGCCTAATAAATGTTGAAGACAATAATGGAATCGAGTAGATTTTGGCAGAGCCGTGAACATTCGACCACAGTATTTGAAATCACTTAACTAGCGAATAATCAGCGAAATTAGCGAATACAGACAATGTAGAACTTCAGGAATATTGCTTCAAAACTGAAGTCAGGATGAAAATCTTTAGATCTTACGTACAATGCATATTTCAGAAGCAAAAATACTGCCATCTAGTGGCGTATCCAGTATTTCTCCCAAATCCTGGGGGGGGGGGGGGGCAAAGTTGAGCCAATTTTACAAATCAAGTAAAAATGATAGTAAAAACTGAAAAATTAGCTATTTGGCACCATAAGGGCACTGTATCATAGGCGGCGCGCTAGTGCTGCCTAAGTAAAGAACGATGTAGGTACAATGTGTTTTTTTTTCTATACCCGGGCACTTCGTATCGAAGGAGTTGTCGTGGAAACTTCGAAAAGGGCTCATTCGATTGGAAATTGGAGTGGCTAGTGTCCTTTTTAATAGTCAAAAGTGATTGGAGGGCATCAAGCCCTCCCCCACGCCCATAATTCCCCCAAACACATCCAATCAAAATTTTGAGATAGCCATTTTGTTCAGCGTAGTTGATTTCCAGATAGAAAATATCTTTTTGAGGGGGACACTCCCCCACAACCCTCGGGGCAAGGGTTTTAAGTTATCCCTGAGGGCATATAAGATCAATGTTGGCACAATGTGCAGTTTATTATTTTTTTTGTTTAAAGCAGGGCACTTCACATAGAAAGGGTCGTCGTAGAGACTTCAAAAGGGGCTCATTCGATTGGAAATCGCGAGTTCTAGTGCTCTATTTAATAGTCGAAAGTGATGGGAGGCCAACTAGCCCCCCCCCTCACGCCAATAATTCCCTCAAACACATCCAATCGAAATTTTAAGATAGCCATTTTGTTAAGCGTAGTTGATTTCTTGATAGAAAATGTGTTTTTGAGGAGAACACTCCCCCACAACCCTCAGGGCAAGGGTTTCAAGTTATGCCCTGGGGGCGTATAAGGTTTTTATAGAAGGCGTTGTTGTAGAAACTTCAAAACAGGCTCATTCGATTGGAAATTCAAAGGGCTAGTGCCCTTTTTAATAGTCAAAAGTGATTGGATGGCAACTAGCCCCCCCCCCAACCATGCCCATCATTCCCCCAAACACATCCAATCAAAATTGTGAGATAGCCATTTTGTTCAGCGTAGTTGATTTCCAGATAGAAAGTATGTTTTTGAGGAGGACACTCCCCCACAACTCCAGAGCAAGGGTTTTAAGTTATGCCCTGGGGGTATATAAGGTTTCTATTGAAGGCGTTGTCGCAGAAACTTCAAAACAGGCTCATTCGATTGGAAATTCAAAGGGCTAGTGCCCTTTTTAATAGTCAAAAGGGATTGGAGGGCAACTAGCCCCCCCCCCCATGCCCATCGCATACCCGTGACAATCTCGACAAGAAGTTAATGAGAGACTAAAAACTAATATTTTCAGATTGGAGACTCATTTATTTTCTGGACTCAAAACGATGAAATCTTTTCGGAATTGCCATATATCGCTCTAAGGCATCTTAGCGTACTTACTACTACTTTATCGAGCGAACCAGGATTTTTGATCGCCGATTATTTCACGTGAAAGCAGTATGCCTGGACAGGGCTGCCACTGAACGCAATAAAATCACTATTTTCTCTTAGAATAAATCACCAAAAAATCACCAATAGGTAAATTGGCAGTAAAAGCTTTAGTGTACCAAATAGGATATCATCTGTTAAGTGATTTTTATAGCTAAGCGTTTTGTTTAATATTGATGCATTTTAATGCCTATTTTTAGGCAAATTTATACTTACTATTGGTATTTACATATTTAGATGAATTTATGCATGTTTCTGATCCCTGGTAGTCACCAGAAAAAAGAAAAGCATTTTTAATACCAAACGATTTTAAAATCTCACAATCATACGGATTTTGTTCACAGAGCTAATTCCAGTTTCTATTTTAAGTGTTCACTCCCAGAAATTGCAGATTTTTCTATTCAAAAGGCAAAGAGGAAATTGATTTAAAAAGCATTCCTTGAATACAGTAGATTTTATGATTATTTTGTGCCAAACCTCCAAAAAAGGGGTGGATTTCAGAAAAATGTTGCCTTTGGCATCAATTACAGTCATGTTTTTGGTATGTATTTTCCCTTGCTGCAGAGTAACGCTGAATTGATGGTATGATTTTCATTAAGATTCATTTACCTAAGGGGGTTCTTTCCCGTTTTTTTTCGAAAATCAGGCAAATTTTCTCAGGTTTGTGGCCTTCGATGGGTAAAACAAAACTTAATGAGTCTTGTATATTTGGAATCAGCATAAAAGGCCATTTCTTCTTATATTTCTATTTATATCAAAATTTCATTTTTGGTATTTAATATCAAAATTCAAAAGTTTTAGAGCTTCAGCTATTATTGAGCTGCAACCCTCCTTACTTATAATTCGTTACCACAAACTTTTTTATAAAGAACAAACTGTTACAGCACAATTGAATTAATAATACAGGATAAGAAATGTTATATTCTTCAGGGGTCCTGGTCTGCACCTTTAACATTATGGAAAGGAAAAACTTCAACTCAATAGGGGGAAAAAGAATAGAAATTATGGTAAATAGATTAGGTTAGTAGTTTTATCACCAACTTTGAAGATTCAAAAATTTCGGTTTTGCTTACATCTCCTATATACCAAACACAATACTAAAATGGGCGAATGCACGGTAAAATTCTAGGTGGAGGGACTTTTGCTATCTTATAAATAATTAGGTTATGGGAATGAAACTTTCAGGAGTGCATCTTAACTTCGGAAATAAAATCCTAAAATAACTTAAAATTTGAAAAAAAGAAGAAAAACTCAATAAACACGCATCCGTGATCTTTCTTCCGGCAAAAAATGCAAAATTCCACATTTTCGTACACATGAGCTTGAAAACTCTACAATAGGGTTCTCCAGTATGCTGAATCTGATGGAGTGATTTTCATTAAGATCACTTAATGTTTTGGGGGTGTTATATTTGACGAGTTTTATATATTTTGAACAAGCATCAAAATTTGATTCATTTGATGTATCTATTGTTATCAAGACTCGGTTTCTTAGAGTTTCGGTTACTATTCAGCAGCGAAGCTCCATACTTAAAGTTCGTTACCACAAACCGATTGACGAATACTTTAAATACATTTTAAACGGACGGGATCGAATCAGCTTCTAGGAAATATTCACTGTTCTGTTAAAAGCAGATTTTTTTTTTTATTTTGTTTGGATCAGTCTTTAGATTTAGGTAATATCTCTGTAGCACTACAAGTTGAGAGCCAATCATAGTTCTTAGTCCTAAGGTTTGAAACGAAAGGAAACTTCATCAGGCTGGTTTCTGAAAGGCTCATTTAGTATTGATAACTCAACTAAACGTCAATTTGATAAGTGCTCCTTTCAAAAGATCGTGTAATATTTGGAGAATAGAAGCCGTTCCAATTTACAAATCAGATTCTGGAATTAAAAATCAGATCGTCGGAACTGTTTTCTGTTCAGTTTTCGTCAGTTAGATTCCAGTCTTGATCAAAGAGTATAGGTAACTTATAAGAGTGGCCACTGGTACTAGTGTCAACTCAACGCCATCTAGCGCTTGGTGACATTTGGCATTTTTCCAGTGTAATAATAAGAACAATTAATTTGATTAGTATAATTGGTAAAATTTTGGGTTAATCAGTGTGTGATATCATTGTTTTAACTTGCCTGTTTTTTAGACTAGCATACTGTTCATTGTGTGCCAGTTGTATTTTAACCTTTATTGTTCTATAGGGTGTTACGGAACTTATGAACATTCAATTTATTATTTAAACACTATGCTTACAAGGGTTAATATATTCCAATTCTTGAACATTTTGTACCTCGTTTAATTGTTAGCTTTAATTTACAGTTTATCTACATGAGTTAGAACCTACATGCAATTTTGTGTGCTGTTTTGAAGGACGATAAATCCGTTTTGTTTCTGCTTTCATTTTTTTTCGCTGTGCTAGGGTACGATACTCGACTTGACTTCAGTGAATTCAGCTATAGTTCACGACTAGTTACTTGGACCTGTTATATTTCTTTCAAAACGTTTGGATAAAATGGAGACGAAACTTTAGCTAAACATTGGATGCATTCAGCTATAGTTCAGTTAAAGATCCAAGCGATCAAAATAAACACCTGCAAATTTCAAGCAGAGCATTACCTTTTAAGCTAAAAAAAGGACGATAATCATTATCTAGCTTATTATTTAGAGGTTGATTTCCTAGCTTTATTTTAAATACGCTGATAATTATGTGTAAGTGGCGTAAAAATGGCCAGAACCGTGAAAGGGGCTGCAAATTTGTTTGACTTGCACACGCTTTAACAGCTTGCAATCTTTTTTGGCCTTGATTTGCACTCTTTTTGACGTTGGGAGTTGGCAACCCTGATTAGAGTGCGTATAACTATCTTCAACTTTCGCTTCAGTGTAGGCATTGCAAATTTCCGAAAGCCGTCATTACTAAGTATGGGGCATGGGCCTAACATGCTTTTAATTTTCTTAGAAAATATTCATTTTTGGGGGGAAAAATTTGAAGCTAATCTTATTCGCTTTTTCTGACATAGTTTATCATTAGTTAAAACTAGTCCTATTTGTAAAATTATTTTTAGGTTTACTGCCTAAGAATTCTAATGACCAATTGTAATTAGAAATTTGCACAAAACATGCATTCAGCAAAAATATCAGCAATGTTTTTGTGCATTGATTTTGGAATTAACTTCAATACAGAATTTCGAATGAATGGGCAGGGGTAATATTATTCAAATGAATAGAAAATCTGTATCTTTTAAAGGGCTGAAGCCATCTTATACGCGTATCTTATTCCACAAACTTATTATACTTTATTATACATAAATCAGTCGAATTTGCGGAAGGTTTAATTGCAGATGTGGAAAATAAGGACGAGTCACCTGGCTTGCATTTTAGACAGAAAAAAATTGTTTTGACTTTTACATACAATTAATATATTATTAAGCACCTTAAAATATATTTTGATTGAAAAAAAGATTTCATAACTAATATTAATTAGAAAAAATTTAGAAACTTAATAATATAAGTTTAAAAATTATCTCTGTTTTTCATTTATTTATTAGCAAGGTTTATACTTTAAATTATATAAATAACCAAGAGGCTCCTTTAATAATTTGAAGAGACCAGTAATTATGAACGTTGTCTACAATTTTTTAAGCGCTCTTAAACCATAAGAGTGCGATCAACTGCCTTCAATTCTCGCGTCAATGTAGGAATTGCAGATTTCCTAAACCCGTAATTACCAAGCATGGGGCATGCGCACTGATCTGTTTTTCGGAAGGAATGGAAAAAAACAAATAGGGCTTGAATGAAATAGAACAGGAACAAAACACGTCAACCTAAAGCAGAAAACCTGTATCTGTTCTATTTTTTTGGTAAAACAGATAACAACTATCTTCGTTCAAAAAATAGCTGTTTTCATAACACTTAAGGTTTAAAGAAAGTTTAGGTGATTAGTATTGGTTTATTATCACATAGATAATAATAACATCATTTTTAAAGTCTAAAAGTTTATCATATAAAAACATGCACGTTTCTAGCGTTTTGGACATTGTCCAGGCACAGGGTTGCCACTGCTGGTGATTTATCATCAAATTTGGTAATTTTTTGCGTTTGGTGATTTTTTGGTGATATGGTGATTTTTTGATGATTTTACATTAATTTTGGTGATTTTATTATTAGATTTGGTGATTTTACTATGTTTACGTAACAGCTTTTTAAAACAATGAGGCAAATTCTCATCAAAATGCTATTAAATAGACTCAATTGTCAGTGGATGGTGAATTTACTGCATATCAAAATAGCCAGTCAGGGGAGATGACCAAAAGCCATGCCACCTATATAAGTACAGAAGAAAATGTAATACACCGCAATCACGGGATCCACGACACGCGATGTTTTGAATCTTTGGATCTACGAAGTTTGTTGCAGGCCCAGAAATTATATTATACTATTTATATTTAAGCATGTATTAACATCCTAACGCCTAAGTAGGTGGGGCTACATACTTATTTCTATTCATCAACTTCTATAATAAGCATCATCTCTACTATAATAGAAATGATTCTAGCTGAGGGGCTTTTGACTATCTTGGAAAATAGTTGCACTAGGAAAGTGAAACTTTCAGGAATGAACTCAAGACCTAAATCATGCCCCAGGAAGGTGCATTCTAGCTTCCATTTTAACTGTTTTACTATTTCTAAGGCTTCAGAAATAGCCTAGAGTTTTTTCCATAACTTTTCTTGGTCTGCTTTCCCTTAAACTTAGGTTTTTAAAACACAACGCTAATGACGTGAATTGGATTTTAAGTTATTTTAGGATTTTATTTTCGAAGTTAAGATGCACTACTGAAACTTTCATTCCCATAACCTAACTATTTATAAGATAGCAAAAGTCCCTCCACCTAGAATTTTACCGTGTATTCACCCACTTTAGTCTTGTGTTTGGTATATAGGAGATGTAAGCAAAACCGAAATTTTTAAATTTTCAAAGTTAGTGATAAAACTACTAACCTAATCTATTTACCATAATTTCTATTCTTTTTCCCTCTATTGAGTTGAAGTTTTTCCTTTCCATTATGTTAAGGTGCAGACTAGGGACCCCTGAAGAGAAAAACATTTCTTATCCTGTATTATTCATCCAATTGTGCTGTAACAGTTCGTTCTTAATAAAACAGTTTGTGGTAACGAATTGTAAGTAAGGAGGGTTGCAGCTCAATAATAGCTGAAACTCTATAATTTTTTAATTTTGATATCAAATATCAAAAACGAAATTTTGATATCATAGGCAGTAAAGAACGATGTGGGCACAATTTTCTTTTCTTTTTTTTTCTCCATACCCGGGCACTTCGTATCGAAGGAGTTGTCGTAGAAACTTCAAAAAGGACTCATTTGGTTGGAAATTCGAGTGGCTAGTGCCCTTTTTAAGAGTCGAAAGTGATTGGAGGGCAACTAGCCCCCCCCCCACGCCCATCATTCCCCCAAACACATCCAATCAAAATTTCGAGATAGCCATTTTGTTCAGAGTAGTTGATTTCCAGATAGAAAATATCTTTTTGAGGAGGACGCTTCCCCACAACCCTCGGGGTAAGGGTTTAAAGTTATGCCCTGAGGGCATATAATATCAATGTTGACACAATGTACAGCTTATTATTTAATTTCTTTAAAGCAAGGCACTTCATATAGAAGGTCGTCAAAGGGACTTCAAAAGGGGTTCATTCGATTGGAAATTGCGAGTTCTAGTGCCCTTTTTAATAGTCAAAAGTGATTGGAGGGTAACTAGCCCCCCCCCCTCACGCCAATTATTCCCCCAAATACATCCAATCGAAATTTTGAGATAGCCATTTTGCTCAACGTAGTTTATTTCCAAATAGAAAATGTGTTTTTGAGGAGAACACTCCCCACAACCCTCAAGGCGAGGGTTTTAAGTTATGCCCTGGGGGCATATAAGGTTTTATAGAAGGTATTGTCGTAGAAACTTCAAAACAGGCTCATTCGATTGGAAATTCAAAGGGCTAGTGCCCTTTTTAATAGTCAAAAGTGATTGGAGAGCAACTATCCCCCCCCGCCCATCATTCCCCAAAACACATCCAATCAAAATTTTGAGTTAGCCATTTTGTTCAGTATAGTTCATTTCAAATAGAAAATGTGTTTTTGAGGAGGACGCTCCCCCACAACCCTCAGGGCAAGGGTTTTAAGTTATGCCCTGGGGTCATATAAGGTTTTTATAGAAGGTGTTGTCGTAGAAACTTCAAAATAGGCTCATTCGATTGGAAATTCAAAGGGCTAGTGCCATTTTTAATAGTCAAAAGTGATTGGAGAGCAACTATCCCCCCCACGCCCATCATTCCCCCAAATACATCCAATAACAATTTTGAGATAGCCATTTTGTTCAGCGTAGGCTAGTTGATTTCCACATGGAAAAAATGTTTTTGAGGAGAGTACTCCCTCGCAACCCTCAGGGCAAAGGTTTTAAGTTTTGCCCTGGGGGCATATAAGTTTATATAGAAGGCGGTGTCGTAGAAACTTCAAAACAGGCTCATTCAATAGGAAATTCAAAGGGCTAGTGCCCTTTTTAAAAGTCGTAAGTGATTGGAGGGCAACTAGCCCCCCCCCCCAACACCCATCATTCCCACAAACACATCCAATCAAAATTTTGAGATAGCCATTTTGTTCAGCGTAGTTGATTTCCAGATAGAAAATATATTTTTGAGGAGGACACTCCCCCAAAACCCTCAGGGCAAAGGTTTTAAGTTATGCCCTGGGGGTATATAAGATTTTTATAGAAGGCGTTGCCGTAGAAACTTCAAAATAGGCTCATTCGATTGGGAATTCAAAGGGCTAGTGCCCATCTTAATAGTCGAAAGTGATTGGAGGGGAACTAGCCCCTCCCCACGCCCATCATTCTCCCAAACACATCCAATTAAAATTTTGATATAGTCATTTTGTTCAGCGTAGTTGATTTCCCGACAGAAAATACGTTTTTGTGGAGGACACTCCCCAACAACCCTCAGGGTAAGGATTTTAAGTTTTGTCCTGGGGTATATAAGGTTTTTATAGAAGGCATTGTCATAGAAACTTCAAAAGGGGATCATTTGATTCAAAGGGCTAGTACCCTTTTTTTAGTTGAAAGTGATTGGAGGGCAACTAGCCCCCCCCCACGCCCATCATTTCCCCAAACACATCCAATAAAAAATTTTAAGATAGCCATTTTGTTCAATGTAGTTGATTTACAGATAGAAAATATGTTTTTGAGGAGGATACTCCGCCACAGCCCTAAGGGCAAGGGTTTTAAGTTATGCCCTTGGGGTATATAAGGTTTTTATAGAAGACAATGTCGTAGAAACTTCAGAAAAGGGCTCATTCGATTTGAAATTCAATGGGCTAGTGCCCTTTTTAATAGTCGAAAGTGATTAGTAATATTTTTTGTTGTTGTTGTTGTTTAGACCAGGGCACTTCGTATCGAAGGAGTTGTCGTGGGAACTTCGAAAAGGGCTCATTCGATTGAAAATAGAAAGGGCTGATGCCCTTTTTAATATTCGAAAGTGATTGGAGGGCAACTAATCCCCCTTCCACTCCCACCCTTCCATTTGCCCATTATGTTTAAAAACTAAATGTGGCCTTAAGATTAAATCAAAATGCACTGTGATAATGCTAATTCACAATAAGGCATCTCAGCAGTATCCCAAGAACGACTGAGGGTATTATGTTCAAACTTTCGAGGCTACTTCTGCTCTTAAAATTTAACCAAATCAAAAAAGTGTAAGTGTATCCAAGCTATCAAAGAAAGTAAACAGATTTTTTTTGCGAATGGTATCAAGTTTTCCATTTTAGGTCAACTAGAAGAGGTATGAAACGAAGTTAAAAAGTACTATTTGTATCCAGATTTTTAAAATGGTGTATGGTGTTAAAAATTGCTGAAAATTTTTCTCCAGCATACAAAAAGCAGGCCAAACTATAAAGTCTTAAAAACGAAAAGATCTAAAGTGTTATTTTCTTTTTCCCTGAAAAGACTATGTCAATATAAAACGAACAGAAGTTAATTAAAAAAAACTTTTTCCCCGAATAAGTTTTTCAAGGAAAAGTAAAGAACTCCATTAAACAAAAAATGAGCAAAAATAAAATCAAATAATCTACCAAGCTCGAAAGTACCACAAATCAGCATCGATAAATAAATGAAACCGAAAACGAACAGAAATTAAAATAAATAACCGAGTCAAACTCAAAACGAGCAGAAACTAACATAAGTTGGGCGCAAAACCCCTATGCCTTCCCAAGGCCAGAACAAAATTTGCACTTTATTGAAAAAATATAAACGTTTTTACATTTATAACTTTAATAAATCAAATAATTTTAACACTTTGATTACTAAATATCAGTATATGTATATTAAACTGGCAATGCACATTCATTTGTATTTTTTCAGTAAAAGTCCTATGAAGGTACATCATAGTAGGCTACTATAAAGGTAAATATATACTAAAGAAAATCAATCCATTTCTGTTGATACTTGAATTATGCAAGCTTATCTTAGTTTTGACAAAATTTTTGAAGAAACTAAATTTCAGCTGGGGGGGGGGGCAAACTGGAATCGGGGGGGGGGGGGACTGAGATCTGGAAGGGGCAGTTTTCCACTATGCCCCATAGAAAATTACACCCCTGCTGCCATCCCCCCACCTTCACATATGTGACATACGTATCAGTATTAAACAGTTCGTGATAACGAACTGTAAGTAAGGAGCGACCCGGCTCAATGGTAACCGAAACTCTAGAAAACGGTATTTTGATACAAATAGATACATCAAAAGAATCAAATTTTAATTCTGATTTCTAATATATAAGTTTCATCAAGTTTAGTCCTACCTATCGAAAGTTACGCGCCTGAGAAAATTTGGCTGATTTTCGAAAAAAGGGGAAAAGACCCCCTAAAAGCTATAGAAACCTAATGAAAATCACACCATCATATTCAGCGCATCAGAGAACCCTACTGTAGACGTTTCAAGCTCTTATCTACAAAAATGTGGAATTTTGCGTTTTTTGCCAGAAGAAACATCACGGGTGCGTGTTTATTTGTTTTTTTTCCCTAGGGGTGATCGTATCGACCCAGTGGTCCTAGAATATCGCGGGAGGGCTCATTGGAATGGAAATTCAACGTTCTAGTGCCCTTTTTAAGTAACCAAAAAAATGGAGGGCAACTAGGCCCCCTCCCACGCTCATTTTTCCCCAAAGCCACCCGATCAAAATTTTGAGATAGCCATTATGTTCAGCATGTTCGAAAATATTATAAGTATGTCTTTTAGGATGACTTAATACCCTTAAGTTCCCGAGGGGAAGGCTGAAAGTTATGAACTTTACCCAATGTTAACATGTAGTATTGGTTATTGGGAAGTATACAGACGTTTTCAGGGGAGATTTTTTCTGGTAGTGGGGGGGGGGGTTGGTCGGGGGCTATGTGGGAGGATCTTTCCATGACGGAAGTTTTCATGGGGGAAGGGACATTGCTATGAAGGAGACGCCGGACTTCCCAGCATTATTTAAAAAAAGATCAGAAATTAAATATAAAAAACAAGTTTTTCAGCTGCAACAGCAGCAACATTAAAACTTTAAACGAACAGAAAATATTACATATATGATTGGGTTCACCCCCTAGTCAATACCTCGCCCTTTTAGCCAAAGATTTTTTAGTACTTTCATAAGAGCTATTTATTCTAATTAACGGCCTTTGTGATTAAGCGGTCATTTTTAAAGAATTGGAACAAAATTCGAACTTTCGCTTAAAGAGCAAGGTACTGACTAGGGGGCGAACCCCCTAATATACGTATTAAAAATATATGAATATAAAAGTTCGTTACGTAAGTTAATTCGTAAGTTACGTATATTTATTATTAATAAAAACGTTCGTAAATAAAATTAAACAAGTTTCGAGAAAGCCATTTAACCAAATAAAAGTAAATTAATATGCAAATTTTGTTTTAATTATTCATGTACGGTGAGCCAAGATCAAAACCTGCATTTATTCAAAAACGTTCAAAATTAAATAAAAAAAACAAGTTTTTTTTAACTGAAAGTAAGGAACGACGTTAAAACTTAAAACGAACAGAAATTGTTCCTTATATGAAAGGGTCTGTCCCCTCCTTAACGCCTCGCTCTTTACGCTAGAGTTTGACTTTCTCATAACTCTATTCTTTTAAACAATAAAAAACTTTAGCGTAAAGAGCGAGGCGTCAAGGAGGGACAGCCACTCCTCCGCAGTAGGGTTCTCTGATACGCTGAATATGATGGTGTGATTTTCGTTAGGGTTCTATAACTTTTAGGGGGTCTTTTCCCCTTTTATCTAAAATCAGCCAAATTTTCTCAGGAGCGTAACTTTTTATAGGTAGGACTAAGCTTGATGAAACTTATATATTTGAAATCAGCATTAAAATCTGATTCTTTTGATGTATCTATTGGTATCAAACTTCCGATTTCTACAGTTTCGGTTACCATTGAGCCGGGTCGCTCCTTACTTACAGTTTGTTACCACGAACTGTTTGATTTACTGCTAAGCATCTATAATCCCTTGTGTCATTCTATCTGAAACTAATGAATTCTAAGACATTTAGGCACAAATTGGATCCTTGACATGCACATAAGTAGATTTTTTTTTTGGGGGGGGGAGGCAGCTAATAAACGGCCAAATAGGTAAACTATAGTAACAGTATAAGATATTATAGCACAAATCCTAAAAAAACATTACAGATGACATGCAGAGACATAGGTTCGAAAGACCCATCCTACGATTATGCACGGACATATGAGCAATGGTGCTATTTCTGTGCCCTGGAGACATACAAATGCAAGTATTTCTGGATAGTTCGTATTAAGTTATTCCATAAACTGTAATTTGAGTAAAGATATCCTGTAAAAATTTGGCTGACAACAGTGTCGCATTAAATGAAGTATCCCGAATTCCAAATCAAACAGTTGGTGGTACCAAACTGCAAGTAAGAAGAGAGTCGGCTAAATAGTAATCGAAACTCTAAAAAAAAGAATTTTGACAACAATTAATACATCAAAAGAATTAGATTTTTAAGTTGATTCCAAACACATAAAATTCATTAACTTTAATATTTCCCATCAAAAGCTAGAGGCTTGAAAAAATTGGCCTGACTTTTTAAAAGGAGCGAAACACCCCCACAAAGTCAAGCGATCTTAATAAATCATATAAGAAAACCTTACTTTAGAGATTTCGAACTCTTATCCACAAAAATGTGGAACTTCGTATTTTTTTTCAGAAGAACAATCATGGATGCGTGTTTGTTTGTTTTTTGTTTTTCTTTCCTAGGAGCATTCGTATTGAACCTATTAAACCAATAATCCTAGAAGACCGGGAGAGGGCTCATTTGGACGGAAATCAAAAGTTATGGTGACGTTTTGAAGTTACCAAACAAATAGGAGGGCAACTTGTCCCTGTTCACTCCCTTTTTAACCCAAAGACATTCGATCAAAATTTTGAGAAAACCATTTGGTTCAGCATAGTTGAAAGGGACAGCAAGTATGCCTCTAGGGATGCCCTGACCCCCATAGTCCCTGGGGAAAGGGCAGTAACTTACCTGGTTTGTTCATTGTTCACATATGTAAGTGTTATAGGGAAATATATGCCTTTTGGCAGGGGAGAATTTTCTGTGGCGGGGATTTGCGAAGTGGAAAATTTTCCCGTGGAGAGGAAAGTCTCCGGGGTGAATTTATTAGGGGAAATTTTACACGAGTGGGGATGGGAAGGGGATTTTCCGGCATGAATTGAAAAACGACCAGAAATTAAACAAAACATACAAGTTTTTTAGCTGAAAGTAAGAAGGAACATTAAAACTTAAAACGAACAGAAAACATTCCGAATATGAGGGACTCTATCCCTTCCTAACTCTCGCTGTTGACGCTAAAGTTGACCTTTTGTCACAATTCTGCAAGAAATCCTGCTCAAACACAAGAGCCGCTCACTTTGAATGAGAAGTTTTTTTTAAGAACTATAAGACTTTAGCGTAAAGAGCGAAGGCTGAGGAAGGGCAGCCTCCCTCGTATACGAAATAATTCCTGTTCGTTTTAAATCTTTATTTTGCTCCTTACTTTCAGCTGAAAAAACTTGTTTGTTGCATTCGTTATCCTAAAAAATATCGTTATTAATAACGGGTTGAAGGAAATCAGTCTCGATTTTCCTGCGTAAGGAATTACCAGAAGTTTTTTGCAGCCAAATAATGTTTTATTTGAAATTTTGAGTCCTACATTATCATTATATACATTATGAGCCCCCTTAACAACTTTGTGGGGACAATATCCTAAATTGTGTGCCAAACTCCATTTTTTATGACAGCGATAAAAAACCGCGACGATATAAATGAAAGAAATTTTAATAAAAAAGGAAATGTCAAACAGTGTTGGGATGCCATTTGTTAGATTCTCTACTATTTAAAAGCTTAATTTGTTTAATTTCCTTGTTTTTGGCTCAGTAAAAGAAATTTTCTTAAGGGAGGGAGGAGGGAGCAGAGTTTTTTTTAAATAATTTTGAAGCATAAGTTTTTGCTAAAAAGTGTGTCTAGTGGAAATGCAAGGGATTAAACTGCGGATAATGATAGTTTCAACCTGAAAATCGGTGGGAACAAAGTCGATTTGCTTAAAAGCCTTTCACTTTTGAAGTGATAAACTATTCGTGTTGTTTTTTTTTTTAGTGTATTCTGTGTTTCATCATTCTGTCATCTTTAGTCTAAATTACCAGACCATGAAAATACAAAAGTTATTCTCCGAGATTTATAAGTTTTATTTATTTCTAGAAAATCAGCACTCAAGGCCGTGTCCAGCGGGTGTAGGGGGCTTAACCCCCCCCCCCTTGTTAGCACCATAAAAGGATAAATAAAGACTGTTTGAACCTTTCAAGCAATTGGATTACGTTATTCATTTTGTTTCTTGGTATGAACGTTCTTTCACTAAAAAGTTGATTATTTTGAGTTGTAAGGTGCGTATTTTTTTCCTCGTGTTGGCACTTGTGTGTATCCCTATTTAAAATTTTAAATAGGGATATTTCTTTTCATATTTCTGTTTCTTTTTTCACGCTCTTTTGTTGTGTTTTGTATGTATAGAGGGGTTTAAGTGAGTTATTATCATTATTATTAAAAGCAAGTGATGATAATTTCTTAAAGATTTTTCTTCTACATACAGTAAAAAAAAAAATAAAAAAAATAAATAAATACACTTCATAAAGAAAGAAAACTTCTTCTTAATTGAGTTTTATTTGTATCGCAGTTTTTTAACGCGTGTTCGTTTGTGTGACTGATCTATGGATGCAACAAGCACATATTTCAAACCTGTGATTCGATTTCGTAATTGACAGGCGCCAGACTAGAAACATGGCTGACCAACTGTTTAGAAACAACCCAACTCGTCATGGAAACAAAAACACGGACAGAAGAGCGACTAGAAATACAATCCGGCATTTTATGTATCAAATGTCGTGAAAACAGAGGCCTGTCCAAATCTTTTTAGACAAAAGTGTAAAATTAGACTCATCAGAACAGGAATTTCTGTGCCTTTTCCTTTCTTCAGTAACCAAGTCTATGCCGAAACAACGTAAGAACCTAAATATGCAGTTACATTTAAAGTGTACACCATTAAAAAGGGGGGCTGATTGCTTGAACAATCAGGAAACGTCGTACTTTAAAGGAAAATGCCTGACTATTTTGACTTCTGAGATCAAAAGTCGATAAAGTCAACTTATTTTACGTTTCAGTGTTAAAGCACGGATAAAATTTTGATGTTGTATGTCCATAATGATGATTCCAAAGATTAAATATTAGGCCTACTATTAAAAAGGTTGAGGCTATTAAATACTGTTTTTTTCTGCAGGCCTTTTGAGTAGGTGACTAATAATGTATGCTTAAATGCATTCTCTATGCTGAAATTAATAATAAAAACACTAATCACGGCCTTTTTTCACCGGGTGATCGCTATATTGAAATTGAAAACAGTTAAGGAAAACAGATGGAAAATTAATGAAACCAGATGAAAACTATACCTAAGAAAAATTTTTGTATTAAAAAAATATACAAGTTTGTGGAGACGGCGATCATATTTTGACAACAGGGTTTATTTTCTTGATAAGTAAACCCTTTTTTCTAGATAAACCGTTGTTTCTCTATTTATCAAGCTCAGTTATATAATACGATAAACTCAAAGAGCTGAAACATTAAAAAGTCAATACATTTTCAAAGAGTCCGGCTCTTTGAAATGTGAATTATTCCGCTTAATTATCAAGATTTTCCGATTTATTTCGAAAACACTGTGAAAGAGAGAAAACAAAATTACACCTCCTGTAGAGGCATAAAACCATGGAACACCAATTCTGTGCTTATTTAAAAGAGTTCTTCCAAACAAGCATTAGGTGGTTTCGAAGTGGTGCAGTGAAATAGAAACCTTCGCACCGACATAGGCCATCACTGACCCGTTGCGCTGCATCTTCCGATGCATCCTTTTCCGATAGCCGATTGACTAAGACACGGTTCATCTGCTCCGACAAGGCAACCGAAAAGCTCGTGACTTAATTACCTATTAGTTTCAAAATGAAGCGCGTGGTAAAGCAAGTCAAGCAATTAAAATTGATAACTTTCCTCGTGCTTTAGTATTTTATTAACTAAGATAATTTTGAATTTCACGCGTGCTTTGTGGAGCTCAATTTATAAGACTTGTAGTCTTCACGGGGTTCCATAATTACTTTCAAAACACTTGGATTAGCCGAAATAGGCCTTAGTCCATTTTGACCTAAAGGGATGGTAAGATTTGATTGCAAGGTTTTTTAGGAGCCATTTTACTGTTTTCATAATTTTTCTTTTCTGAGAAAAAACTGACATTTAACTTTGATTTTCTAATTATTTTCTTTTTTACTCGTATAGCAGATGTCATTAGATGATTAGTTTAATTTACCTTATGTTTTACCTTTCTTAATTAAGCCTGGTTACATAAGCTTCTCTTAAAGACGTACATTCTGTTTGTCACAGTCTGAATTTCGTATGAGTTCCTAAATGTTTGCAGTGTAATCACTGCATCAAACAGTTTATTGTTATGAACTGTAAGTAAGGAGCAACTCAGTAGCGTCATTGAGGGGGGGGGGTTAAGAGGGGGCATTTGCCCCCCAAAAGTTTGATAAAAATATAATTTATTAAGTAGCTTTAAAACTGTTGCCCGTTTTAAGTGTAAAATTTGCTCTTTGCTTTGAGCAGATAATTTTGTTTTCTTAATCAATGCTCCTTTTTTAACAGAAGGAAAACGAGAGAAATAGAGGCCATTACACTTCATAACATGTTCCACATTAATATTTTTCCAAAAGTAATGCCTTTGAAGCCCTATCATCAAATAAAACTGTTAGCCTAGGTAATAGTAAAATTTGAAAAATGTACTATGCTTCCTGTTTTGCCACCTTTCCTCAAGTCAATTTTTCGCCTGATATTTAAGGTGTTTTTAGTTCCTAAAATCTATCAGTTCAAGATTAGATTCTCTTGTTTTAAAACTTTCGAAAGTGGAACGAATACACCCTCTGCATCTGCAAATAGCACAGAAATGGAATCATTGAAAAGTAAAAGGGAAGATAGACAGTGAATATAATTTCCTGAATTAAAAAGAAATCATTGAAAAAAATAAGACTTAGTACTTTTTTTTAAGGATATTCGTACATTTTTTACCATCGATATTGGTAAGGATTTCCCCCAAAGGTGGAAATACTTGGCTGACTTGTCGATCCTTGAAGTATGTCACAGGAATATTAAAAGTGACCCCATCGAAATCCTAACCCATATTTTGGATAAAACTAAGAACCTGAATATGAAAGTAAATTCCACTAAATCAAATATAATGACGATAATTTTTTGAAATCCACTCCTGCTTTCCTTGACCCTATCCCACCCGAAATGCTTGTGAAACATGTTAAACTCCTTGGTGTCACTATTTCGAATAATCTTAATTGGGACATAGATGTTTCAAATATTGTTAAACAAGCAAGTGTTTCATTATCTATGTTAAAACTTTTAAACAAATTTAATTGCCCAAAGATGCATTCCCTCCGTGTGTATTTGTCATTATTAGGCCGTTATTGGAATATGCATGTCCGGTCTGGCATTCGCATCTTTCAAACGAACTTAGCAACAAAATTGAGTCGGTCCAAAAGCGTTCACTCAGGATCCTCTACAAAGAGAGCAAAATTCTATACTCCTTCCTCTTTAAATCCGCACGTATTACCACGTTAAAAGAAGGGAGAGAACAAATTTGTTTGCGTTTTGCTAAATCCACAATATCTAATCCTCGTACTAAGGACATCTTTCCCGATTTACACGACCCCATTAGACCCCAACTCCCCCGCTTAGCTTCCTTGGCAATTCCAACGTATTCACCGATCCATACCGTTACTCAGAGGTTCCGGGAAAGTTTTATCCCCTCTATTCTGGAGCGTCTAATTAATTCCTGAACTATGTCCTGCATCAAAATTAACTTCTCCGTCCCTTATTTTAGTTGCTGGTGTATGCTCACAATAATCATGCATTATTTTTTTCTCTTTATCTTTGTTCACTTTTATTTTTCCGTTTTGTGATATTTATTTATGCTATATATCCTTTTTCACCTTTAATTTTAAATCCTTTGACCTTTAATTGTAATCCTTTCTTTAATTGTAAATATTTCAGTTTGACAGTTAATTTGACTTGATTTTAAGCGTTTGTTTTTATTTTACGGTATTTGACTTTGAATACGAATTTGGCAATGTTTTTCTTCTTGCCTGTGATTTTGTTTTATCCCCCATCGTTTATGTTTCTGTTTTTGCCATTATTCATACAAAGTTCATTTTAGTTCTTGGACTTGGATTTTTTTTTGTGTGTGTTAAATTTGTATTGACCATTTTTATGCTTGATTGGTGTTTCTTTTCTTGCTGTATTATTTGTTTCTTTGCTTTGCTTTTTCTGTTCCTTTAGACATATGAAGCGAATTTGGCCCTATTAGAGCTTGTGATAGCCTTTTGAAAATAAAGATTATCTTATCTTGTAACTAGATACGTCAAATCGGTTGTAGGATAGGTTAAATCGGTCATGGAATTTGGTAGAGGGGGATCCACTCCAGGAACCATTTAATTATTCTAATTTTATTTCCAGTATTTAATTAAAACTACAATCCTCTTATTTGTCATTGAAATGCCTAGTAAGTGCTGATAACATCCTATTCCTTGTGTTCCGGATTCAAATGCTAACCCCTTAAATGTAGAACCGCCTCTATCTATAATACCATGATGACATCTTACTATTTTCGTTTTTCTAAATATTTCTTTTAACCAGCTCCAGAAAAAAAAGAATTGACATAAATGTGCTAAGAATTATAACTGAAATTTATCGCATTTCACACAACGCCAGCGCTACTTTGTCCCTAGCGCTACTACGCTAGGATTTATTTTTGCATCAGCATTCTGTACGAAATTTCTGCTGAGAATAGAGTAAAGTAAATTTAAACAAAATATGTATATTTTTCTCACAATTTAGAAATTTTGTGTGCACATATAAGCGGTACCAACCCATTCTCTTTTTCTATTGTTATCAGTTTGTATCATGCAGCACAAGGAGCCAAAGCTTTGCTTGTGAAGGGAAGTATAGACGTAAACCTATGTTCAGTGTAACCCCCCTCTCGAAACGTATACCCCTCATACCCTGATTTATACAAGGAAAACGTTCGTTTAATTTTTTTAGAATTCGTTTTTAAAACAAAGATACAAATAGGAAGATAATTTTCAAACTCTAGGAGTCAATTTTTTCTTCCAATTGGCATCCCTGAGAATTTTAATGAATTAGGTTTCTGCCGCAACGACACCAAGAATTGTTCAGATTTTCTTTGTCAGACAATGCCCAACAGATAATTGATAATTCTATCTTATTTTTCAAATACTTTCAAATTTGAAATACTGTCACTATTTAAATGTTGGGAAGATGTCACAATATAATTTTACACAATCTGTGGTAATACTTTGACTTATCCTGTATCCTCACTTGGAAATCGCTATTGCGCTGCCTATAATTTTTGCTTTGGCTCTATGTGGCCAGATGATATCAATGCTATTTATTAATAAAAATCGGGGAACCCACAAACAAATCAATTTAGAAAAAAATCATAAATAATATTTCAATAAATCATGTATATTAAAGGTTTAGTACAACAAGTTAAATTTTACAGAGTCAAAATCCATTCGAAATTACAAGCAAATGAATAGCATGATATCCGGGCTATTAGGGCTATTAGCTTGCTTCAATTATGAGATTGAGCATCCTGTGCTGGGCGCGGGGATTGGGGAAACTGGAGGGGGATATATAGTGCCACGTTAGTGGTGAATCTGGCTGAAAAAGCCGAGTGTATACGACATTTCCCTTCGCCCACCCAAGAGCTTGCTTACGCTATAGTACTGTTGTATACAGCAGCTAATTGCTGACATTTTTAAGCAAAAGCCAAGCACCAGAACTTGTATATATGGTCATTTAATGTGTGTTTATAATGTATTGTGTAATGTTTTTAGATTCACCAAGCAGCGCGTTTGTTAAATAGTTACTTTTTTTCACTACCGCTTGGATAGTACCTACTTCAATAGCATCCCCCCCCTTTCTCCCCCAAAAAATAATGTAGCAACGCCCCTGGAGCAACTCGAGCTAATTTTGAAGGCACATTTACAGTAAATTCTACTAATACCGAGGTTTGGCTAGCTCTAAATTTGTCTTTAAAATTGCCCTTAAAAAGCTTCGATCTTAAGAAACTTGCCTAATCAAATAGTTCGTGGTAACGAACTGTCAGTAAGGAGCGACCCGGCTCAATAGTAACCGAAACTCTAAGAAACAGAATTTGATACCAATAGATACATCAAAAGAATCGTGTTTTTATGCTGATTTTAAATATATAAGTTTCATCAAGTTTAATCTTACTTATTAGAACTTACGAGCCTGAGAAAATTTGTCTTATTTAAAAAAAAACCGGGAACGTCCCCTAAAAGTCATAGAATCTTATTGAAAATCACACCATTAGATTCAGAGTATCAGATAACTCTACTCAAGGGGTTTCAAGTTCCTATCTGCAAAAATGTGGAATTTTGTATTTTTTGCCAGAAGAAAGATCACGGATGCTTATTTGTTTATTTGTTTTTTTCTGTTATTTTTATCCCTCATGGGTGATCGTACTGACCCAGGGGTCCTAGTATGTCTCGAGAGGGCCCATTCGAACGGATATTACAAGTTTTAGTTCCCTTTTAAAGTGACGAAAAAAATTGGAGAGCCACTAGGCCCCCTCCCACGCTCATTTTTTTCTCAAAGTCACCGAATCAAAATTTGGAGATATCCATTTTGTTCAGCATAGTCGAAGAATATAATAACCATGTCTTTATGGACGACTTATTCCCCCACAGTCCCCGGGGGAAGGGCTGCAAGTTATGAACTATGCCCATTGTTTATCTACAGCACAGTTTATATAATTATCCAGTAAGTTTATCGCAGATCATTTCTGGTCTTCATTCTCGGTACGAACAAAAAGCTCCTCCCACTTCTTTCTGCATTAGCGGGTTAGTCTGTTTCCGATTGTTTCCAACAAAGTGCATTATTCGTAATAGCGGGTTTCCACTTGTTTCCGATTAGATCACAGTCTGACTTGTCTACCCGTGAAAAGATCTGATTCCACTTATGTTTCTATCTGCAAAAACGTTCTCTGGAGCACTCGCACCTTGGTCCGGGTTTTTATAATGGGTGAGGTAGGGAAAGATCATACTGGATAACTATATAAACTGTGACCTACAGTATTGGTTATTGGGAAGTATAGGCTACAGACGTTTTCAGGGGAATTTTTTCTTGTGGAGAGGGGGATGTTTGTAGGGAGGGTATTACGTAGGATGATCTTTCCATGGAGGAATTTTTCATGGGGCAAGAGAATTTCCATGAAGGGGTGCTGGATTTCCCAGCATTATATAAAAAACAATCAGAAATTAAATAAAAAAAAACAAGTTTTTTCAACTGAAAGTAAGGAGCAACATTAAAACTTAAAACGAAAGAGAAAATATTACGTATATAAGGGGGGATTACCTTTCCTCAATAGCTCGCTCTTACGCTAAAGTTTTTTTTTAACTTTAAAAGAGGTAATTATTCTAATTAAACAGCCTTTGTGATTCAGGAGTCATTCCTAAATATATGGAATAAAAATCAGACTTAGGTTATTATAATGTTATTATTAGTTAAAAAAGTAAAGCTAATATGCAAATTTCGTTTTAATAATTCATGTGCGGTGAGCCAAATTCAAAGCCTGCATTAATTCAAAAACGTTCAGAAATTAAATAAAAAAAACAAGGTTTTTTTAACTGAAAGTAAGGAGCGACATTAAAACTAAAACGAACAGAAGTTATTCCGTATATGAAAAGGGGCTGTCCCCTCCTCAACACCCCACTCTTTACGCTAATGTTTGACTTTTTCTCACAACTCTACTTTTCAAAACAATAAAAATCTTTGGATCATTTTGATGGAGTTTGTCTTAAGGAGCACAAGAAGGGTAATGGGGAGAACACTGAATCAAATGGAGAAGAAAAACTTTCCTGAACTTAGATTATGCTGATGATTTAAGCATTGTAGATGAAAGTGTGGACAAAATGAATGAAGTTTTAGAGGTTTTTTGCGAGTTCAGGGTGCTAGAATAGGTTTGGAAATTAACATTAAGAAGACAAGTCATCAAGGCTAGGAATAAGTGAAGATGAAAAGGTGGCATTGTGTGACGAAAAGGTTGATGAAGTGAATAGCTTCACTTAATTTTGTCGTAGTAATTAGTAAAGGCGGTTGGTGCCTTGAAGATATTAAAAATAGAATTGCCAAGACTCAGGGTCTTTTTTCACAGTTGAAAAAAGTTTGGAAGAATAGGAAAATGAGACTGCGAACCAAAATTATAATATTGGAAGCTACAGCGATGAAAGTGGTCAAATACGGTTTGGAAGCATGGGTACCTCGGAAAAGAGAGGAAGATTTGCTAGATGTTTTCCAGAGAAATTGCCTACGGATTGTTTCGGGTATCCGACTGACTGACCATATTTCAAATAGTAGGCTGTACGGAAAGTGTGGTTCAATCCCGCTTTCTAGAGGTATAGTGAGAGACAGGTTGAGATGGCTAGGGCATTTTCTGCAGATGGGGAATGACAAAATGGAAAATTCCTGGGAGGGTGTAAAAAGGGAGGCTTTGAAAATATTGGGATGGAGGAGGAACGCGCGGTAGCTATGTTGGCTTCATGCGGCTTGGTGCGACGGTGAATTGTTGTTAGTAGTAGTACCAGGAGCCAAGAAATTTTGTCTTTTTACCCCCCCCCCCTATCTCTGAAGATAAAAGGACAATTTGAACGGGTTTAACAGCATATTTCACGAGACCTCAATAATTGAAGAGCTTGTTGATGCATATTTGCTTTAAACAATACGATTTTCCATTCAAATCTCTTCAAGAGCAATTGGTAAATAAAACACACGTAACCACCCATTCATTGCACTTGCTACACTAACAGCGTCCATTTTCAGTGAATTTCCTTTGTTTTATTATCAATCTTTGAGCCTTAAGTTCCTCCACCAAACAAACCAAAAGTTCGTGAAAATATTCTAGGTAACTTTGTGTTCTAAGATCTTTCAATTTAAATAATAACCGTCTATTTCTATAGCCAGTAGTGACCAGACTTTTGAGCAACTGAGCAACCTTACAGCTCGTAAACCTTGCTGGTGATCTACCTGCCAAGGTAAGAAAATAATGCAGTTTTTTTTAAATCAACGCAGCTGTTTCTTGCCTTTAAATGTGCATTTCAAATTTATATTAAAAGATTAAGACTACTCTTATGAGTGAGCAACCCTTTTGTTTTCAACAATCTTCGAATCTACAAGATTTGTAGAGAAATCAAATTAAAACTATGAATTTGTCAATTCTTGCGAAGATTCATAACCAAAAATTTCTAATTTGATAGCTATCCTCCAAATGTCCGTTAAAGGCGAGATACTAAACATCCTGCGTTTTTTATAGGAAACGTGAGATTTAAACCTTACACGACTTGCTTTTACAATAGACCAAGATTGGAACGTGCCTCTAAATCCCGCTACAAAAGAGAGGGGAAAGAATTGAAATAGAAAAATTCTCAAAGAAACGGTCATTCACGACAAGCTGGATCGTAAAGTTTTTTCCCCTCATAACAGTAACCCTGTCAGTAAAAAAAAGACAGCTTTAAAAGCCCAACGGTCATTTTATGAAACACGTTTTGTAATACCGCATGTAATTGATGGTTAATGTTCAATGGACTGAGGTGTTCCAGCAACAACCAATTTACGCTTAGCGACGGAAATTAAGTATAAAACTTTATCTGTGTGCTACTTTTTCCGATTCAAAATCAAACTTCATAGATGCTTTTGGAGCTACTTTGAACTATAAACACCGGTGAAGCCAAAAGTCTGAGGGTTCAGAGTCATTTCAAAGGAGGAGTGTCTAGCAGTGGATGAAGACTTTCATAGCCATTAAAATAATTATAGAGTGAGTCTTTTTTCTAATTTTTCACATCTTAATCATAGAAGGCAGGACGAACTTAAACCTAGCCCTTTAGCGCCTCTTACAACAAGTCTCACTCAAACCGAAAAAATAAGATTTCCAACTTTAATGTTAAAAAGGCTTAAAAGCTTGGGTACTCTTCTAATTAACGGACTATTTTTTCTACGACAATGCATACCAGTCACGAAATAGACTGAGACGCGGGATGAAAACAGGTTTACAATGCCTTCTGGGAAATAAACAAAGGCAAGAACTGCAGTTAAACTGTTGTTTTTTGGGGGTTTAGGGGGGGGGAAGGTACCTAGGTTAGGTTACGAAATAGTATATGGTATGCTTTGCCCCCCCCCCCCCCTAATGTTCAAATATATAGCCCAAATTTGTTTCTAAACAATTATATATTCATCCTCTTTTAATTTATTTCATTAGCATTAACCAAACTAGCACTATATAAAAGAGTCCGTTTAATAGAAGAGTACCAAAGTTTGTTCGCAAAATAAAATTTTGACACTTCAGTAAAGAAAATACTTTAGTCGCAGACTCTATCGCTATTTCATGATTTTCATTTCTTAAGCTATTAAGTTTGTTCGCAAAATAAAATTTTGACACTTCAGTAAAGAAAATACTTTAGTCGCAGACTCTATCGCTATTTCATGATTTTCATTTCTTAAGCTATTAAGGCCTAGTTTGTAAAATTAACGCTATTTCTGATGCAAATACAAAATATTGCTTGTACAAACTAGAGGAATCATTGAGCCAATCATAATTGCCGACCACTATTTTCAATTTGAAATGGCAGATTTGGAATTAGGAGATGCTTAAAAATAATGAAACCGAACTGCAATTTTAATTTTACTAAATTTCTTATACTTCAATTCAATTTGTTTTGTCTTTGAGTTTCTTTTTAAAACGTCATTCAAAATGTATGCAACTGCTGTTGTTTGGTGCAACAGCTGTCATGTTTTTTGTTGTTGTTTTTTTAATTTACATCTTTAAGTGTAAATTTCTTAGACCAAGGTAAAAACCAATATCTCGGAATATGCTTATATAAACTACGATTACTATTGGAAACTACTGCTCGAACAAATTAACTTTTATTAGATTTGGCAGTTTGACCAGTGATGCTTCGGAAACTCTAGCACATTATTTATTTTACAAACTACTTGACTCTAAAGAAAATTAATTTAACTATTAACAGAAATAGCGGCTTGGTCGATCTTTTTCTAAAACCACAATTTAAGTAGCAATTTCAGAGCTCACAATTTCTCCTCGTTCCCATGCACTTTGGATATTGTTAGCTGATTAGATTTTAAGCAGCATAGCTTCACACGGTATAAGAGTCACTGCAGAAGCTACGTCTCCCATCCCACAGAAGTCCAGTTTGATCTCAGTACAAAAACCGTGCGACCAACGTAACCCACAGGTTATATTACGCTCATTGTGAAAATTATCGGACTGAAGATTATACCTTGAGGTAAGATGATAGGATGAGAATGGACAGACAATCATGTGATTTTTCTCATAAGGTCAAACAGGTCAGTTTTCTAAGTATTAGACTTACCTTGTCAGTCAAGATATTTTGGTTTTTGGTTTAAAACCACAAAATGGTGGCATGTAACGGTTTAGGTTGACTTCTAACATAAGTCCATTAATAAAAGTCTAATTCCGTTATTTGATTAGTTCATTTTAGGTATTCATTAGGCGTTTCAGAATGTTTAAGAGAAGATATTGTTTTCTTAACAAAATTTTGATGCCTTGCCTGGTTTTTTCAAAGATTGAATGTACAGATTGAATTATACCGCGGATATTGAAAATTTTATGAAAGATTATTTGACAATATCATTCGCAGATGATACAGTTTTATTATTCCGAGCTTTAAGTGTTGAAACCCTATTTAAGACCATGGAGAGAGCGTTGACTGATCTAATAAAATATACGAGGAGTAACCGTTTATTGATTAATATTAAAAAAACAAATACATGATTTTTTCTACTATTAAAAAGGTAAACACTGAACTATCTTTTACAGCTGATGGACATTTAATACATAGGGTTTCAAAATTCAAATATTTAGGCGTAATCATTGATGAATTATTGTCATGGAAAGAACATGTAAATTCAATATCTATAAAAACTGCAAGAGGAGCTGGGATTTTGTATAGACTTAAAAATTTCCTTCCGCAAAAAGTTTTGCGAACCCTTTATTTTACTCTTGTTTATCCTTATATGCATTATAGTTGTTACGTTTGGACTAATTGTTTTTGTTATAATTTAAAGAGAATTCAAATCTTACAAAATAGAGCTGTAAAGTCGATTTATTTTAATAGACTTAATACTAAAGAAGTTTTTCTTAAATCTCAGTTGCTAACAGTGAGACAAATTTGTCAGCTCCAAACTGCTGTTTTCATGTATAAATACTTGAATAATCTAGCTCCCCCAGGACTAACACAACTTTTCCTTTTTCATTTCTCGTCATATTATCATGCTTATCCAACGTCGTCATCTACACATTTTTCTCTTATCCCGGATATTTGTCACACGCAAAGAGCAGCTTTTCTATCAAATACGTTGGAGTAAAATTATGGAACAGTATTCCGCTGGAAATAAAAGATTCTGTTTCAGTTCCGTCATTTAAATATAATTATAAGAAACTTCTTCTTTCTACTAGCACAAATAAATAGTTTTTTAGGAGGAATCTCTTTTTTATTTAGTGTACAGTGCCTTTTTTTTCTTTTTTTTCTGCTTCAAAGTTTGTTTGTTTGTCAATTTGTTGCTTGTCAATAATTAGTGATAGTATTTGTATGAATATTCGAGTTCTCCAGGGATTACACTTAGGCCCTAGAGATCATTGATCAGTCTTTTTTTTCTTCTTTTTTTTTCTTTTTCTTCTTTTTTTCTTTTTTTCAAAGTTTGTTTGTTTGTCAATTTGTTGTTTTTCAATAATTAGTGATAGTATTTGTATGAATATTCGAGTTCTCCAGGGACTACATTTAGATCCTAGGGATCATTGATCAGTCCCTGGAGTTGTGTTTTATTTGTGTATTTATATTGAATAAAGTCAAAAGTCAAAGTCAGAAGTAGTAGAAATTAGATCCAATTCAAAAAATTTGCTAAGCTTTTGTAATAATTATATAAGATGCTTTGAGGTAAGTTCCTTAAATCTTGAGGATTATTTATTTTAATCTTAAGAATCTTGAATTAAGATTTTGAAGATCCTAAATTTTAAGGTCCTCTTTTATTAGTTGCAGTGTAGGCCTATACTAAGTTTTTTTTTTTTTGTAATGCAGGCGACTAATATTTAGAGCAGTTTGCACTCGTGCCGGTTTTCAGGGGAGGATCCAGGATTTTTTTAGGGGGGGAATAGGTTGATCCAATAAACTTGCGTTAGGAACAAGTTTAATTTACGCAAACTTGCGTTGTTATGGGGGCACCCCGTTGCCCCCTGGATTCGCCACTACCGGTGTTAGGCCCGGTTTTTAAGGGAAACAATTCGAAAATTAAAGCCTATCTTCAGAGAAGTTACACTTTATAATTTGCCGAACAAAAATAGACTTTATACAATATGAAGCATTATGCCTTAATTCAAAGAATGTATAACTGTTTATAGTAAAAACAATACTAAACAAAGTAGGCCTACACGGGGCAGAAAAATAACAATCTAGTCTTCGTTTAATACATATTGACTTTCTCACCACAAATCACTGAACCTTTTGTTTCTTATTTTTAAGGGCGTCCCCATGTTTTTGGGGCGCTAGAGGAGCATTATATACTGTTACACGCTCTCTCCCCTATATAATTAATATCTCACAGTAGGATATTACCAAACAAGTAAACCTTAATAGCCCAAACGGAACCACAGATCATATCTCTGACACGGTCAACACAATGCCCAGTAATAGTTAGTTCATACCCTGTCACTCATGTATACGGTTTAAAGCGTGTTAAACGGACATTTCCGTCTTTCCCAAAATTTTTAGACTTTATCTGATGTTTCAGGTGAACATGCTGAGAAGGGGTAATTGATCTTTATCATTTCTGCAGGTGAAGTCAATAAGAAGTATTCTGTAATAAAAGTACCCGCATTTTCACAACTTATCAAATAGCCAGCTGTTTTACGAATAAAACCAAATATTGACCCTGAATATATGTTTTGAACAATCTAAAACAAACAAAGCGGCCGAAACAATAACTTGCCCAAAGTTTCACTTACCGAAAATTATACATTCCTTTCTCCCCGTCAGAAGTGAGTCTAGAATCTACAGTAGTGGGGGTGAACGTTTAAGGTATTCATTTGCCAAATAGAAATAAACGCCATAACGAAATACTCCAACCATTGTAAACTCCTCACAGAGTATGTGGTCAAAATACTGAAACTCTGGAGCACATATCCTCCATACCGCCCTGTTTAGAACTTTAGCTTTGTCCACCTCTCATGAGGTTTTCGATCATTTCTTATTGCCTTATTCCAGTCAAAAACCCTTTCATACTATTCAGTAGAATTATTTGAGAAATGAAGGCTTTTTCCATCCTTTGAACACGCCTAATTCCTAATTTAATGATATTCATGCACATAGGAATTAACGTCATTATATATAAACAACCTATTTTATAATAAACATTATATAATAAGTATTTCAAGCCACCTTGTGCATTATGGTGATTTAATTTTTTTTATTATTTTTGTTGATGTTTTGCTAAAAACCAGTGTTCAAAATACATATTGTTTTCAATAAAATGTAAATGACACCCACGGCATTTAGAGGGTTTAAGAGGGGGAAGCAGCACCCCTTTTATTTCCATAGCTCGACTAGCCTTATAATGTTATTATTTTTCTTGTGTTGTTGTTGGTGCTACGCCAAAAAAAGACACTGCTCAAATACAAAACTATTTTCAGTAAAGAACAAATGACGCTACGCCCTTTAGAAGGATTCAGGGATGGCAAACCTTACTCCTTTTTGTGGTATTCTGTGTTCTGTGTTTGCTTAAGTTTAACTTGACTATTCATTTTAATTTCTGTCCTGTTTTAGGATCCACTTTTTCGTCCATAGCAGGTTATATTATTGTTTCATGTGACTATTTAATTTTAGTCGTTTTGGGTTTAATTTTTCCATCGATAAGAATTTCTACTCGTCTTAAGTTTGTATAGTTAGTCTATAGGAATTTATATTCGCTTGCCTTTGGTTTTAATACAGCTCTTCACTTTTCGCTGAAAAACCTCTTTTTTCAAAAATGTTTTTCTATAACATTTTTTGTTCGCTTCTATATATCACAGTTTGATTGACCATAATGGCTGTTCTGGCCTCTCTTGTGCCCGGGGCAAAATATTGATTAACGCTCCCTTTTCTGTCCCCCAAAAATTTCCAAGCCAAATTTTAAGAAAAAATTATTTATCAATAGAATTTTCATTTATTAACACAATTCGAGTACAAAATATCCCAAACAATTAAGATTAGTTAAACTCGGTCTACTTACTTTTTTCAAACAGTTCGTGGTAACGAAATTCAAGTAAGGAGTAACCCGACTCAATACTAACCGAAATTCTGAAAACCGAATTTTTGATACTAATAGATATATCAAAAGAATCGACTTATTATGCTGATTTTAAATATATAAACTTCGTTAAGTTTAGTCTTACCCATTAAAGGCTACGATCCTTGGAAAATGTGCCTGATTTTCGAAAAAAAGGGGAAAAAAACCCTAAAGGTACTATAATCTTAATGAAAATTATACCATCGGATTTAGCGTATCAGATAACCCTACTGTAGAGGTTTCAGGCTCCTATCTGCAAAAATAGGGATTTTTTTTTATTTTTTACCAGAAGAAATATCACGGATGTGCGTTTTTCTTCTTTTTTTTATGGGTGATCATATTGACCCCTTGGTCCGAGAATATTATTGAAAGGGCTCATTCGAATGGAAACTAATAGTTATAGTACCCTTTTAAAGTGACCAAAATTATTGGAAGGCAACTAGGCCCCCTCCCCCGCCCCTTGTTTTCCCAAAATCGTCCGATCAAAATTTTGAGATAGGCATTTTGTTCATCATAATTAAAAAACCCAAAAACCATGCCTTGGGATATAAAATGACCCCCCACAGCCCTAGGGGAAAGGTCTTTAAGTTACAAAATTTCTCCATTGCTTACACATAGTATTTGTTATTGGGAAGTATGTGTACATTTTCGGACGAATCTTCTGCTCGGATTTTTCCACACGGGAATTTTCCGTTGGACGGGAAGTTTTCAGGGGATGAACTTATCAGTGGAAATTATACACTGGGGGAATTGGCCAGAATTTCTAAACGAAATTCCTTTTATATGTCTTGCTTTCTCTTCTTCGTCTCAATTCCACGCGTGGAGTTGTCAAGTGCAGGGGCATTGTTTCGTGGGAGGGGGGCAAGTGGGGACAGTTTTCCCCATAATTTGAATAAAAAGCTATAATGTAGCGCATGCCCCTTGACTATCCGGATATGAACCCCTCTTGCCCCCCCACCCCCCAACAAAAATGCTGGAGCTACTCCCCTGGTTAAGGGTAATTGTCCTGGGTAAATTTTCATCGGAATTGAATTGTCCAGAGGGTATTTCCGTCGGGAGGGGTAAGAAAAACAAGTTTTTTCCACTGAAAGTAAGAAGTACCATTAAAACTTAAAACGAACAAAAATTATTTCGTATATCAAGGGGATTTTCTCCTCCTCAACACCTCGGTCTTTACACTAAAGTTTGAATTTTGTCCCAATTCCTTAAGAATGACTTCTGAAACATAAGGGTCGTTTAGTTTAAACAATAAGAAGCTTTTTAAAAATTCTGAAACACTTTAGCGTAAAGAACGAGGTGTTGAGGAGGGGGCATT
This sequence comes from Artemia sinica, assembly GCA_027921565.1. Taxonomy (NCBI): domain Eukaryota; kingdom Metazoa; phylum Arthropoda; class Branchiopoda; order Anostraca; family Artemiidae; genus Artemia; species Artemia sinica. The sequence goes on from CM051262.1 coordinate 29,892,229, forward strand.
CACCTTCATATACATAATAATTTATGTTAGTTTTAAGTTTCAATGGTGCTCCTTATTTTCACTTGAAAAAACTTGTTTTTTTTTATTTAATCAATTCAAAGGATGGTAATGAAGACTTGGGAAAAATGAGAATTCCAGCTTCAATTTGCTTGTACTTGCTGCCAACTGCGCCCTCAACTTTATCTTAGTAAAAACAAAATTTCGGAAAGTACAAAATTAATATAACCGTTCGATTATTTATTTGAAATTTTGTGATTTCAAATCACATTACCTTGTGATTTTGTGATTCTAAGATTTCAGAGCCTAGGGCAAGAGCCCCCTCTCCCCTAAAACCGCCGAGAGTTTTAAAGGGGGATGGACAACATTTTTGAGTAAAACAGCTTGGATTAAAACAAACAGTAGACGAACCGTTATAATCGCAAAAACCACCAGATTTTAGGTTGGTCAGGATTTTAGGTTGGGCAATGTTATTTGGTGTAGTTTTTACTAATATTTTTGCCAATCCATCATAAAATTAAACAAGGAAAACAAGTTTTTTTCTTACAGTAAGAAGCAACATTAAAACTTAAAACGAACATAAATTATTCTATATATACGGTGGACTGCCACTTCCTCATCCCTTGCTCTTGACGCTAAAGTCTTAATGCTATTTAAAAACACTTCTCACTCATGTTTAATGACCTTGTGTTTCAGCAGTCTTTCTTAAAGAATTGCGACAAGAAGTCAAAGTTCAGCGTAAATATTGAGGTTTGAAAAAGGGAGTAGTGCCCCTCTTATACGGAATAGTTCTTGTTTATTTTAAGTTTTATTGTTTGGTGGTCAGTATTGGGAATATTTGTGAAGTTTTTTGATTAGGTGCTTTACTTCAATATGTGAATAAATCCTAATTCTCTTTGGGAATTAAAGCGCAAAATGGTTTAGGCGGATCGGGGATGCTATATTTTTAGGTACCCCCCCCCCCCCTACGTCATAAAAATGGAAGCACTCCTACCACTCCTTCCTTCTCTCTCCTACGCAACCTGAAAATTCCAACCCCTTGGCTGTTTCCATTCCAACCCTAAGATATTCCAAAAATGGTAACTTGATAACCTAGTTGCAAATATATTCTCCTCCCAAGTCATAATGCAATGTACAGTCGCCCTCCTCGTCTCTTCCATACTCCCTGAAACATTCAACTTGGTGCCCAAAACCGTTTAGAGATAAACTGTGATGACAACGTCGCAATGCACGTCTTTTGATTGACCTCGATAATAAGGGTCTAGGCATCCCCCTCCCCGCAGAAAATGCCCCCCCATTGTGGAATATTCTCCAAGCAAACTCCTTTCCCCCCCTCGGACCCTATTTTCCCCAAACGCATGAGGTAAAAAAAAAATATAGCCTTTTTATTCTAAATATTCCAAAGGCATGCATTCAGGTTTGACAACCCCCCTTTCAGCCCCCAGGGCAAGGAATGTAAGCTATGCAAGTTACCCATCATCCCTCTTGCCTACTGAGAATATTTTTGGGTTGAGCTGTAATTATGAAAGTAGAGTTACATTAAACCCCAAAACTAGAAGAATTTATTCCGTATATATAGGACGGGGGTTGCGCCTTCCTCATTCCCAGCCTCCCCCTCGTGGTCGTAGAAACTTTGGAAGATGCTCAATCGATTGGAAATTGAGAGTTCTAGTCCTGTTTTATCAGTCAAAAGTGATTGGAGACCAGCCAACCCCTGTCCTAAAACTCTTTTTGATATCTGGTCTATTTGTCACCCATCAGGACATCTGATCGACATTTTGAAGTACCTATTTTGTTCTTTCTCTGTGGACGCTCAATTTTACGTTGGGGGGAATTATCCCGGGGGGATTTTCTGGGAAATTTTCCGCAGGAGGAGAATTTCTGCGTTGAGTATTTCTGTTTTTCACAATCAAGATAATTTTTACAAACTTAGAATCTTCTTAGAAGAACTTTACCCCTCTTCTTTGGTACCTCTGGATCACCCCTCTTCTTTGGTGCGTCTATCTTGGATCAGAGTCTTAGATAGCTCGAACTAACTCACCATACATCATATTCCCAGGCGCATGCGTCTGTTCATGTCCAGTGACTGGTCATCGTCCATTTGGTTTACGTTCGGTCTTTCGTCATGTCCAAAAGGGGACACACCTTCTAATGATAGCTCTGCATTGGCTAGTGTCTCCTGCAAACGGCGCAAGGTACCCCGTTGGATTTCCTTTTGCTGGAATTTTCGGAATCAAGAGTTCTAACGCAACAACATTCATAAGACTGCTCTAGTGACATGAAGGCGTTTTAAGAGGTGGCAAAATGAGGATAAAAATGCCTGCAATGAAGGTGGAACAGGGTAAGTTGCACAGCTTTTGGAATCTGAAGCTTACCTCTGTGGTGTTGTTATTATGATAGCAAGTTTAATTTGATTGAATTCAGCAGTTGCTCTCCAGAAGTCACTTTTATGTAAAAAAAAGAACATACAAAAGTCTATTTTACATTAAATATAACATATACATTTGTACATGGTATTCATTCAATGCAAAAAAACATGAAAAAGAAGCTGGTTTTTACACATTAGAATGGATTGTAAGATAATGCTTTTTAAGATCAGATGAAGCTTTTTCATGATAACAAGGATTATTTACCTGTTTACTGAAGTGGATATTGATCTTAGAATGGATATTATGAATTTGTGTTTGGGAGGAAGGTGCCTATATAACTTAAGTGCCATCAATATGGTTTTGTTCGTGTTTTTGAGCATTTATCCTTAGTTCACCTCCCCGTATATAGCCCTAGGCTATATAAATCATAAAATAAAAATTGTAAAGTTCAATTCCTTATTTCATGCTCTTTACAACATAATAGTTGTTGCCCTGACATTGTACCATCCCCCCCTCCCAGAGGGACACATTTATAGCCCTAATAAAATATTTGTTTTTTTTCCATTGATCGATCTGTTGTAAAACCGGTTGTTCTTTGTGGACTCGGAAATATTTAGTTTAGCCTGAGAGAGATAGCTGACTTGGATACAGAAAAAATTACGTTAAATGGGTTAAAAATGTGAATAATAATACAAGGAAACATGCTAATCTGAATAATGTAAATATGCTGCCTTTCCTAAAGGAAATTTTTTTATTGTTTTTTCTTACGCTAGTTTTTATATAGCCTAGGGATAGATGAGACCATTAGGGGGGGGGGGGGCTGGGGATGAATTGTTGAAAGCGTGAATAAAATCATAAAAATGAGCATATAAAATTAGAAATCCAAAAATGTCTCTTTGTTCTAGCATATCTCCTTCTGGAGAGCCACCATTCTTAACCTTTACCTTTTTTTATATAGTCTTGGGCTATATGATACCCTTAAAGGGGGGGGGGGACTGGGGATGAATTGTTAAAAACGAAAACAACTTGTCATAAAAATGAACATGAAAATAGCAATCTAAAAAAATGCCTCTTTTTTGTTCTATCATGCCCCCTTCTGGAGAGCCACTATTCTAGA